>SJYO01046538.1:47788564-48332016 GCA_006410555.1 Capra ibex
GAGATCTACTCACTAGTGTAGTAGTACTAATAGACCCAGTACTTCTAGAAAAAACATGTCAAGAAGACACATAAGAACGGTGGAGAAGAATTATAGAAGACGAAGATAATCCAGGTATGGTAAAGACAGGAAATAGCTCGGGTAGAAACGTACTTTATAAGCGAACCATAGAGATTAAAAGAAGTCCTCTAGAGATCAGAAAGGGTAAGACAACAAAAGGAACTAAAGAAACGTAACTAGCGACTTCTTCCGAAAGAATAGAGAAGAACGATAAGAAACCTTGAGACGTAAGTCTACGAATATAGAAAGGAATCCTTCCGTTAAGGAACACGAGTCTCCGTTGAGGGTCACTCCCTGCGTGGATACTTCACTGACATTGGTTACAAGAGTCGTCGACCCCTGAGCTACTTAGTCTGGACCACTCCCCTAGACTCCTCTTGTGGGTTCTCAGTCGATGTCCATGAGACACTAGTAAGAAGGACGAACTCGTTGGTCCTTTCTTGACCTAAATCCGTCTCATCCCCTCGTTTTTATTATATAACCATCACCATTGTAGTTAAAGTGTGGACGGATCCTTATATTTTTGTAATAAGATAAACTAGAACTTGTTCAAAAAGTCGGAAAAACACGGACTCAAAAAAAGTTGATATCTTACTTTACTGATTAATCGTTTCTGGACTCTCTCACGGATCGTATAACGTTTTTTTTTTGTTTTAGGAATGACAACAAGAACCAAAACGAAAATAGTAACGATGAAAAGTTGTTAGGTTTGAGTAAAAACTCGATGTAAAAAGAAGGGTATTGGGAGTTTAGACCGAGGAGTGACCAAAACAGGAATTTATTTTGAAGGTGAAGATTAAACATCTAAAGAAGGAAGAATAAGGACTCTCTACGGTACGTTACAAGAATACGGTAAAGAGAAGAATCTGAGACGGAAGTGACCGGAGGACACTTCGATGGATTTAGGTAGGGTAGGAAACTTCCTCACCTTCCTCGTACGTGTGAATAAGTTCTAGGAGGTGAACGAATTCAACACACTGGAACCCATTCGGTGACTAGTACGGACTCCTAACTATAAGAGTGTAAATTTAACTCCTAATATCGGTGACGAGGTAATCGAACAGTATCCCAATTTACACTACTGAGACAATTTGAGGGTCATACTACAGTCTGTGTGTAATCAACGAGTCATTTGTCATCGATAACTTGGGTCACGACGACTCGAATCAGCAAGGCAGTACCGAGTGAGAAACACTGGAGTATCTGACATCGACCGGTCCGAGGAGAGAGGTACCCCTAAAAGGTCCCTTCTTATGACCTCACCCAACGGTACGGGAGGAGGTCCCCTAGAAAGGTTGGGTCCCTAGTTTGGGTCCAGAGAGTGTGACGTCGACCTAAGAAATGGTAGACTCGGTGGTCCCTTCGGTAACTTGGGTCATCGCTAGGATTATAATAGATTGACATCTCAGTAAGGTGCATCTCAAAAAGTATCGAGTACTACACGTCCATGGACATCCCCTACGTATCTACGTCCTTGATGATATTGTTTCTCTCGTGGGACTTTGAAAGGGGTAGGAAACACACGTGTAGAGGGGACAGAGTTGAAGAGGAAGGAATGTTGTGGGTGTCGGACCTAGGTAAGACGTAGACTTATAATTAAAAGAACCTCAACGTGAAATGTAAAAGGACATACGACCAATATCGAGAGGTTTATCTCTACGAACAATCGTCGAACTCCCCGCTTTGACGACATAAGAAGAAATAGGGGGTGTGTTGGGGATTGTATCTTCACCCGTCACGGAATACGATTCACAAACAAGTTATTTAATACTATTACTACTGTTACTTACTCATACTAAGAATTATTACCGAAGGGTCCTCCGAGTCACCATTTCTTAACGGACGGTTACCTCTTCCGTTACCCTGGGGTGAGGTCATGAGAACGGACCTTTTAGGGTACCTACCTCCTCAGACCTCCTCGAGGTCAGGTACCCCAGCGATTCTTAGCCCGTACTGACTTGCTGAAGTGAAAGGGAAAAGTGAAAGTACGTAACCTCTTTTTTTACCGTTGGGTGAGGTCATAAGAACGGACCTCTTAGGGTCCCTGTCTCCTCGGATCACCCGACGACAGATACCCCAGCGTGTCTCAACCTGTGTTGACTTCGCTGAATCGTCGTCGTCGTCGTCTTCTTCTTCTTTACCCAAACTAGGGACGTAACCCTTCTAGGGGACCTTTTCCTTTACCGTTACGGAGATGATAAGAATAGACCTCTTAGGGTACCTGTCTCCTTGGATCTCCCGATGTCAGGTACCCCAACGTTTTCTCAATTTGTGCTGTATCGTTGACTTGTTGTTACGAAGAATTGTTGTATTTCTTCAAAGGTGAAACGTCCACCTCTGGAAAATCTCAGTATTGTAGTCAAAACATATGACGCTATATTTTTACGCGGGCTGTACACATTCATCATAAACCATTTTGAAGACAAAGTCAAAACTCATACACAATACCAGACTTGACACCATATTTTTATCTAAAGAATGACTCTTAATACCGAATTTTTTTTTTTTCACTCTTTTTGTGACCGTCTTACACATAGTGTCCTGAAGGGACCACCAGGTCACCAATTCTTAGACGGACGGTTACGTCTCCTGTATCCAAGCTAGGGACCAGGTCCTTCTAGAATGTACTAAACCCCGTTGATTCAGGTACACGATGTCGATGACTCGGGAGTTCAATGTTGATGACTTCGGGCGTTTGGATCTCAGACACGAGACACTGTTCTCTTCGGTGACGTTGCTCTTCGGGTTCGTGACGTTGGTCTCTCTCATCTGGGGTGAGTCGCGTTGTTCTCTTCGGGCTCGTGTCGTTGTTTCTGGGTCGTGTCGGTTTTTATTTCTTTATTTACTTAAAAATAAGTACGTACGATGTCCCATGGACCATAACTACGACTGTTGGAGTACCTGTCTTGGCTTCTCCCTTCACCCGTGGTCTTGGAGACTCGTCTACTCCGTCTCTGACCTAAGTCTTTCCAAGACGTTTCCAACCACCCCTAATCTCTTCTGTCATCAGTTCCCTCTCCTTTCGAGGTCCCGGGAGTGTGTCAGTGAGTTTGAGGAATAACAGACGTGTTGTTTGACCCTGGTACCCGCGTGGACTTTCGGAGTTCACGGAAAGGGAGACCCTCTGTCCTTCGTAAACACGGACGTACGCACACACGATTCACGCAAATCAGTACAGACTGAGACACGCTGGGGTACCTGACATCGGGTGGTCCGAGGAGACAGGTACCCTAAGAGGTCCGTCCTTATGACCTCACCCAACAGTAAAGGAAGAGGTCCCCTAGAAGACCTGGGTCCCTAGTTTGGGTGTAGAGAAAACAAAGGATTCAACCGTCCGGTCAAGAAATGGTGATCCTAGTGTTTCATAAATTATGGGACGTTAACGAGGTCTAAAAGGAGACACGAGGGAACAAAAGAGGTCTCGAATTTCTAACATTATCTTTGTGCTAACGGAGATAAGAGAGAGGTGAATAATGGGACTTTTTCATCGGGGCCTAGTAATTGGAGACCTCTGAGCCACTATTATAGAACTACATTTTAAACATGTGTGTCGAACTGTTAATAACTCCCCTGGTGTCCTATTGGAGGATTAACTTTAATAAGACCCTTAAGATCCTGTCTACAAGAGGGGTAGATATCCTTGAACCTCTAAGTTAAGTCTCACAGGAACCGGGTCCACAGGAGTTCTCATCCTTCTTAACACGGGTACCCTTGTACGTTGGAACGTGGAAGGACTCAGACGTCACTACCTCGAGTTCAATAGACGAAATAAGACGTGTTTAAGAAGGGTGGAACGAAAGTCCTCAGGACGGATTACGGACCGACAGACGATAAACATGAGACTTTTCACGAAATTAACTCTTCCATTTTATGTTATAGTTTACGGAAAAAAACACGGAACACTTTCCGGAGATTTCGAATCGAATTGAGTTTTTCGAATTTAGTTATCTTGACCGGGTAAAAGATTAGTGTCTCTTAAATTATTACTAGTCCTTTTCGGTAACAGTTAGACTACACAGCCTGACAATCCTGAAAATGAGAACCTTTTGACGAAGGACAGTTTGAATGTACGGCAATAGTATAATTTACGGTGAGTCTTCCCATAATTTTAAGAAGAAATCTCTCTTTCGAAATGTCCCCAAGATAGTTTTAATGAGATATACGACTACTCGACCAACGACCCCATCACTCAACTCTGTTTGGACCTGTACCTTTTTTACCTTAACAAGAGAATGGTATTATGTGGTTTCAGATATCCTTCCCCGAACCACAAACACAGAAATTAAGACCTTCTGTAAACTCTATGAAATCGGGTCTCCGACTTCAAATGAGAATGGACCACTCCGGACCCTTTGGGGAACCCCTACGTACTACTCTCCTCGTCGAGGATCGTACAGTTGGTCCTGTGAGGTCTTCGGGATCTCTTCGGACCCTGGGACGTCGAGGTCTTTGAATTGGGGCAAGTAATAGTTTCTCTAAGCACTACTGGAATCCAGGGTCGGTGTACGTAAAACCTTCACGACGACTCCAAAGGTCGGGACTGAGGGTCCGTTGTCATCTCGGAAAGTATATAACTTGGACCGTGACAACAAAAATCCCTAATTTAAAAGTCTGTCTTGGTAAATTGACCCCCGTCTACCAACCGGAAATTACTTTGGGATTTCTTTTACCCTTCCTCACACCTATTGTCCCCTATTTGCATTTACTCTTCTCCTTCATTAACTTTTCGACCTTCTCCTACTCCCGTCGTCTCGTGTCGTACCGGTGGACGGAGAGACGCGTACACGAAAAAAAAAGACGTCGATCCCGAAGGGACCACCGAGTGTACCATTTCTTAGACGGATGTCACGTCCTCTGGACCCAAGCTAGGGACCCAACCCTTCTAGAGGACCCCTTCCTTTACCGTTGGGTGAGATCATAAGAACGGACCTCCTAGCGTATCTGTCTCCACGGACCGTCCGATGTCGGACACCCCAGTGTTTCTCAGTCTATACTGACTCGGTGATAGTGAAAGCGAAGTGAAAGTTTGTAGACATCTCTCTTCCTCTTTAATCACACAGACCCGAGTCGTCTCGAACATGGAGGACGACACAGGAGTGTAGTCTCGGGTAGAGGGGTAGGGATCGGTCGAGGGTTCCGACGACGGAGGTCCTCAGGTCACAGAAAAGGTTCGGTAACGGTGGCTCGGGTCGTTTTCGGGGGTTCTCGGTGTGTCCGTCGTAGGACTCAGTGGTCGAGACCCCTGACGAACGGGTGAGTTACGTTTACCTCTAGGGTAGCGCAGAAACGAACCAAAGTCTCAATTCAAAAACAAACAAAACAAAAACCGGCGTAGGACTCCGTACTCCCTAGAATCAAGGGATTGGTCCCTACTTTGGGAAAGGGGGACGTCACCTTCGTCTCAGAACTGATGACCTAACGGTCCCTTCAGGAGTCAATTCTGAAAATATCAGTGTGTAGTATCTAAAAATTGGTAAAACTTGAGAAAGTCTTCCGTAATCGGAAGATTATTTGAATATTGTGTATATGTCATTTACGGTGTCGTGAGACTAAAGTCTATAAACCTTTGAGTCTCTACTATTAACTTGGGACGACCATTCATCGTCGGACACCTGCTCTACGACCAGACCTTGGAGGAACGTCGAACACACTAATAGACATGTTGGATGGACCTGAACAGTGACATCCCCTCGTTTAAACTGATGGGGGTTTACAGAGGAACCGCACACTAATACAAAATCCTTTTTTTACCCCGAACTTTCCTACCAGTATAGGGTCTAGAGAACACTCAGGGACCCTACCCGACGTTTCACTTCCAGCAACCGAAACTCATCCTCTCTTAAGTTCTCACTCAATATTATTTCACTTTAAACCAAATGAATCTCTCTATATGTGAGACATCCCCCGAAGGGACTACCGAGTCACTATTTCTTAGACAGACGGTTAAGTCCTCTGTACCCAAGTTAGGGACCCAGCCCTTCTAGGAGACCTCTTCCTTTACCGTTGCGGGAGGTCATAAGGAGTTGGACCTCTTAGGGTACCTGCGTCCCCGGACCACCCGATACCAGATATCTCAGTGTTTCTCATCCTGTACTGACTTCCCTGAATCGTACTCCCGGTCCAGGTGACCTTCATTTTAGAAAACGATAGAACTCGGACGACTTAAGATTGACCTAAAACACCATACGACAAGAATTTCCAACACAGTAAGAAAATTAGTAACACGGGAGGGAGAAGAAAAAACAGAGTTAATAAAACTCGATTTTTCATAGTTTACTGGGTATTTCTTTCGAGACTGGAAGGGGAAATCGACGGATTTCTTAAATCTGTCTTCCTCCGGACAAAGGGTTTGTCTCGATAGACGTTTTCGATATCCGATCTGTTCCTATATAACATGTCGTGTCCCTTTATATCGACCATAAAACTTTTCTGAAATTTACGTCATGTCAGATATTTTCATAACTTAGTCATACAACATGTGGACCTTGATGATATTATAAAATTTAGTTGAGATGTTGATATTTTTTTTTTTTTTTCTTATACCCGATCTACACTACCCCCTCTGAACCCGTCCGGATCTATGGTCTCAGGTGAGACAACAAGGTAACAGAGACGTACCGGGTCGTTTGTAAACAAATAGTTTGTAAACGAAAAGGTACTCCACCTACTTGGATACCGGATAATATGTCTCACTTCATTCAGTCTCTTCCTTTTGGTTTATAGTATCTAACAAAGGACTACTTTGTTAAACGTCCCGTCGTTACCCCTACGTCTGTATCTCTTGTGTGGACACCTGAGTCAACTCCCTTCCTCTCCCACCCCGTTTGACACTCTCATTGTCACTGTACATATGTAACGACATATTTTATCTATCGGTCACCCTTAGACGACATACTGAGTCCCTTGAGTCTAGACCACGAAAGACTGTTGAATCTCCCCACCCTACCCCTCCCTCCACCATCTCTCCAAGTTTTCCTTCCCCTGTAAACATATGGGTACCGACTAAGTACAGTGATATACCGTTTTTGGTTGTGTCATAGTATTTCTTTAATGGGAGGTCAATTTTTATTTAAATTTTTTTAACTAAAAGGTAAGTTACACTTAACGGAAGGAAGGGAAGTTTAAGAGTCCGACTTTAATACATTGAGTCTAACCTGAACTTGGTGTCAGGAGACTCCAGTGTATGAACCAGAGTCCTGAATTACTTCGAGTCCAAGAACTACAGAGTAGTGTCTTTCTTAAGTCACTCTCTGTTTCACTATCCGTTCTTCACCTAAAAAAATCTCTGTTTGCGTAAGGTGTCTATTCTCATACCTGGTAGAGTCTTTCACTCTCACCGTGGTCCCATGTCCCAACAGTCAAAAGTATCCACACTCATTAAAGTATCCGGTTACTCACCCTCGAAGGGACCAACGAGTTTTCCATTTCCCAGGTGTACGTTACCTCCTATTGAACCAACCCTTTTATGGGACTTTTTCCCTTACCGTTGGGTGAGGTCATGAGAACGGACCCCTTAGAGTACCTGCCTCCTCGAACCGTACGATGTCAAGTATCCCAGCTGACTTCACTGATTCGTACGTACGTTATTCATGTCCTCATAAAGTCAATAAACCCCCTTCCCTACCCCTAAAAGTCCTTAACTTGGTGGTGGATGAAACACTGGAAATACCAGTTGGAACCTTGACAGTGCCACTGACGCCCACACAGTGTATTAAACGAGTACACAATATTACTTGTATATGGCTCAGAATTCCACATCACCTTCAGAGTAGGTGGTAGAACCTGGATATTCCAAGATTAGTCAAATACAGTACAGAAACCCGATACAGTAAGAAAATTTCTAACACGGGAAAGGGGAAGTGAGGACAAAATTCTTGTGATGGGGGTTGTGGACTACGTTTCTTGGCTGAGTAAACTTTCTGGGACTACGACCCTTTCTAACTTCCGTCCTCCTCTTCCCCTACTGTCTCCTACTCTACCAACCTCCCATAGTGGCTGAGTCACCTGTACTCAAACTCATTTGAGGCCCTCAACCACTACCTGTCCCTCCAGACCACACGACGTCAGGTACTCCAACGTTTCTTAGTCTGTGTTGACTCTCTGACTTTACTTGACTTGACTTGACTTGGGGGTTATGTGGAGAAACAGAAAACGACTTCCACCAAAATTCCACTAAAACCGGTAAGACCACTCAACGACTTAAAGGACCGAGAGAAGATTCATATGTACAAAACTTTGAAAACAATCTAAAAAAAGGACAATAGTCAAAGTACAGTTAAATTAAGAATCCCGATGGTCTTCTTGAATCTTCTTGTCTTCTTTTAAAGAAAGAGTGACTACAGAGGTACACGGTTCACTTCTGAGACCAAGTTCTAAACAGTGGATGTTTGACTCACTGGTTTTCTTAACAGTATTGGAGAGACTAGGAGGGAGAGAAGAAGACATTTTACTCCCATTATTACAGATTAAATTCCACGTTTACATATATTATAATTTGTCAGTCAACTTGATAACGATTATACGAAGGTCTTTGTGACGTTCCTTTTTATCTAGACCCTTCTGTTAACCCTTGTGTTTCCTTGTTCCTTTATACTGGGTTCCAACTTACGACCTGAGACAACTTCTGAACCCCAATAGTCCAGATAAAAGTATTCCCGACCAGTACTCGTGTTGTTACCATAAACCCATCTTTCCAGTCACTAACTCAATGTTGTGGATAATGTATCTGTCTTTCCTGGTTAGAATTGTTTTGGACTCAATCTGGAAAGTTTCTACCACCTCCTTCTACCACCTCATCTTCCTATACACGAGTAGAAGAGTACACCCTTTAGGTTTTAATGTTGAACGACGACTTGTTGACAGGTGTCCTCCTACAACCTAGGGTGGTTTTTCTGTGTCGTACGGGTTCTCGTTTCCTCTTCGGGGTCGTTCTGTCATCCTCCCCGTTTTA
This sequence comes from Capra ibex, assembly GCA_006410555.1. Classification (NCBI taxonomy): domain Eukaryota; kingdom Metazoa; phylum Chordata; class Mammalia; order Artiodactyla; family Bovidae; genus Capra; species Capra ibex. The sequence goes on from SJYO01046538.1 coordinate 47,797,575, forward strand.
GTTCAAATCTTAATTCAGGGTATGGATGGTCTCTGTGAACCTCCTAAGTCTGTTTAGAACATGTATGGTCCTGGGTCTCTGGTGTGTCTCTGACTAGGTCTTGTCACAAACTCACAGAGGACGTCTACGTACACAGTCCTCACTGAACGGTGTCCCCGTCTCCGAGACCTACATCGTATGGACCCATACCGTATTCGGGAGAACCTCCTCCAACGGTAATTGGGGTGGCATCTCGACGGTTTTAAATGTGTCCTAACCCCTTTGTCTGAGAACCTCCCGTGTTTGTTTTGGAACACGTGTGGTCCTGGGTCCTCTTTCCTTGTCACTAGTGTTTTCTCTGACCGGGTGAACGGGCACCCACAGGTCCTCAGAGACCGTCTCCGTACGTAACCGTCACCGGACGACGTCCCAGTCCCGTGACCCACGTCGTCACGTACGTACCCTGGAAAACTTCCTCCAGCGGTAATAGAAGTAATGGACGGGTATCAAACCGGAGTCCAGTTTGTTATCCCTCCTTTGTGTCGGGTCGGGTAGTTGTCTTTTAGTCCAATTTCTAAATGACTCGTACTGAGACGGGTAGTCTTGTTCTGGGTCAAAGCGGGAGTCAGTCAGAGAGGGTAGTCCTTCGAAGGTATTCGGAGAATAAGAATAGGTAGTCTTCGGGTTGTCTTACTTTTGGTGTTAGTGTCTTTTGATTAGTTCGGCTAGTGTACCTAGTGTCCGAACAGATTGAGTCATTTTCATACTCGTTAAGACACATCCTGGTGGATTCTGTCTGTCCAGTACCACCTCTCGAGACTGTTTTACACCGGGTGACCTCTTCCCTTACCGTTTGTTGAAGTCATAAGAACGGAACTCTTGGGGTACTTGTCATACTTTTCCGTTTTACTATCCTGTGACTTTCTATTTGAGGGGTCCAGTCATGCACGGGTTATACGATGACCTCTAGTCACCTCTTTATTGAGGTCTTTCTTACTTCCCTACCTCGGTTTCGTTTTTATTGTGGATCAACACTTACACTGACCACTATCTTCATTACAACTATGACATTTCTTGTTATAACGTATCCTTGGACCTTACGATACAGGTACTTAGTTCCGTTTAACCTTCGCCAGTTTGTCCTCTACCGTTCTCACTTGTAACTGTAAAATTCTTAGTCACTCGATTTTACCTGACCTTACCCACTTAAATTGAGTCTACTGGTAATATAGATGATTACACCTGTTCTTAGAAAATCTTCTTTACCTCATCGGTAGTACCAGTTGTTCTCAGGCTTTACGTCATGAACCTACGTTAGAGTTTTTACTGTCTTACTAGAAACAAAGGTTCCGTTGGTAAGTTATAGTGTCATTAGGTTCAGATACGGGAATAGTCAATACGACTTCTTCGACTTCAACTTACCAAGATACTTCTAGATGTTCTCGAAGGTCTTGATTGTGAGTTTCTTCTATAGGAAAAGTAATATCCCCTGACCTTACGTTTTCATCCTTCAGTTCTCTATTGACCTCATTGTCTGTTTAAACCGGAACCTCGTGTTTTACTTCGTCCCGTTTCCGATTGTCTTAAAACGGTTCTCTTACGTAACCGGTATCGTTTGTGGGAGAAGGTTGTTGTGTTCTCTTCTGAGATGTGTACCGGTAGTGGTCTACTAGTTATGGTTTTAGTCTAACTAATATAAGAAACGTCGGTTTCTACCTTCGAGACATGTTAGTCGTTTTTGTTCTGGTCCTCGACTGACACCGAGACTAGAACTTAAGGGATAACGGTTTAAGTTTGAATTTAACTTCTTTCGTCCCTTTTAGTGAACTGGTAAGTCTATACTGGATTTAGTTTAAGGAATGTTAATATGTCACCTTCACTGTTTATCTAAGTTCCATGATCTAGACTATCTATTTGACGAACTACTTGATACCTACCTCCAAGTACTGTAACATGTCCTCTGTCACTAGTTCTGGTAGGGGTTCTTTTTCTTTACGTTTCTCCGTTTTACCAACAGACTCCTCCGGAATGTTTAACGACTCTTTTCTTCTCTTCGATTTCTGTTTCTTCTTTTCCTTTCTATATGGGTAAACTTACGTCGTAAAGTTTCTTATCGTTCCTCTCTATTCTTTCGGAAGGAGTCACTAGTCACTTTTCTTTATCTCCTTTTGTTATCTTAACCTTTCTGATCGCTAGAGCAGTTCTTTTAATCTCTATCGTTCCCTTGTAAAGTACGTTTCTACCCGAGTAATTTCCTGTTTTTACCATACCTGGATTGTCTTCTTCTTCTATACTTCTTCTCCAACGTTCTTCTTGATATCTTTTTTCTAGAAGTGCTGGGTCTATTGGTACTACCACACCAGTGAGTGGATCTCGGTCTGTAGGACCTTACGTTTTAGTTCACCCGGAATCCTGTGTAGTGATGCTTGTTTTGATCACTTCCACTACCTTACGGTTAACTCGATAAAGTTTAGGACTTGCTACTACGACACTTTCACGACGTGAGTTATACGGTCGTTTAGACCTTTTGAGTCACCACCGGTATCCTGACCTTTTCCAGACAAAAATAAGGTTAGGGTTCCTTTCCGTTACGGTTTCTTACGAGTTTGATGGAGTGTTAACATGAGTAGAGTGTGTGATCGTTTCATTACGAGTTTTAAGAGGTTCGGTCCGAAGTTGTCATACACTTAGTACTTGAAGGTGTACAAGTTCGACCTAAATCTTTTCCGTCTCCTTGGCCTCTAGTTTAACGGTCGTAGACCGCCTAGTAGGCATTTCGTGCGTTTAGGGTCTTCTTATAGATAAAGACGAAATAACTGACACGGTTTTGGAAACCGACACATCTAGTGTTGTTTGATACCTTTTAGGAATTTCTCCACCCTTGTGGTCTGGTAGACTAGACGGAGGACTCATACGTCCAGTTCTTCGTTGTCAATCTTGACCTGTACCTTGTTGTCTGGTAAAGGTTTAACCTTTTCCTCATGTAGTTCCCACATATAACAGTGGGAAGAATAATTTGAATATACGTCTCATGTCGTACGTTTTACGGTTCGACCTACTTCGTGTTCGACCTTAGTTCTAACGTCCCTCTTTATGGTTATTGGAGTCTATACGTCTACTGTTGTGGGAATACCGTCTTTCGTTTCTTCTCGATTTCTCGGAGAGCGACTTTCACTTTCTCCTGTCACTTTTTCAACCGAATTTTCAGTTGTAGGTCTTTTGATTCTACTACCGTAGACCAAGGTAGTGAAGTACCGTTTATTTACCCCTTTATAACCTTTGTCACTTTCTGAAATAACAAAACCCGAGGTTTCAGTGACGTCTATCAATACCGTCGATACTTTAATTTTCTATGAACGAGGAACTTTCTTTTCAACACTGGTTGGATCTGTCGTATAATCTTTCGTCTCTATAATGAAACGGTCGTTTCCAGGTAGATCGGTTTCGATACCAAAAAGGTCACCAGTACCTAACTACACTCTCAACCTGATATTTCTTTCGACTCACGTCTTCTTATCTACGAAAACTTAGTACCACAATCTTTACTGAGAACTCTCAGGGAACCTGACATTCCACTAGATTGGTCAGGTAGGATTTCCTTTAGTCCGGACTTGTAAGAAACCTTCCTGACTACGACTTCAACTTTGAGGTTATGAAACCGGTGGACTTCACTTCTTACCTGAGTAAACTTTTTCTGGGACTACGACCCTCTCTAACTTCCGTCCTCCTCTTCCCATACTGTCTCCTACTCTACTAACCTACCGTAGTGGTTGAGTTACGCGTACTCAAACTAATTTGAGACCCTCAACCACTACCTGTCCCTCCGGACGACACGACATCAGGTACTACGATGTTTCTCAGCCTGTGTCGACTCGCTGACTTTACTTGACTTGACTTGACTTACTCATTCACCAAAGGGACTGTCTTTCACCAGGTGACCTCTTCCCTTACCGTTCGGTGAAGTCATAAGAACGGAACTCTTGGGGTACTTCTCATGCTTTTACGTTTTACTATCCTATGGTTTTCTCCTTAAGGGGTCCAGTCATCCACGGGTTATACGATGGCTTCTAGTCACCTCTTTATTGAGGTCTTTCTTACTTCCCTACCTCGGTTTCGTTTTTGTTATGGGTCGACACCTACACTGACCACTATCTTCGTTCCAGACTACGACATTTCTCGTTATAACGTATCCTTGGACCTTACAGTCCAGGTACTTAGTTCCGTTTAACCTTCACCAGTTTGTTCTCTACCGTTCTCACTTGCAGTTGTAAGATCCTTAGTCGCTTGATTTTACCTGACCTTACCCACTTAAATTGAGTCTACTGGTAATATAGATGATGACGCCCGTCCTTAGGGAGTCTTCTTTACCTCATCGGTAGTACCAGTTGTCTTCTCAGACTTTACGTCATGGGCCTACGTTAGAGTTTTTTCTGTCTTGCTAGNTGTTCTCTACCGTTCCCACTTGCAGCTGTAAGATCCTTAGTCGGTTGATTTTACCTGACCTTACCCACTTAAATTGAGTCTACTGGTAATGTAGATGATGACGCCCGTCCTTAGGGAGTCTTCTTTACCTCATCGGTAGTACCAGTTGTCTTCTCAGACTTTACGTCATGGACCTACGTTAGAGTTTTTTCTGTCTTGCTAGAGACAAGGAGAGGTTTCGTTTAGTAAGTTATAGTGTCATTAGGTTCAGATACGGGGTCGATCATTGCGACTTCTTTGACTTCAACTTGCCAAAATACTTCTGGATGTTCTAGAAAATCTTGATTGTCGGTTTTTTCTACAGGAAAAGTAATATCCCCTGACCTTACGTTTTCATCCTTCAGTTCTTTGTGGACCTCATTGTCCGTTTAAACCGGAACCTTACGCCTTACTTCGTCCCGTTTCTGATTATCTCAAACCGGTTCTTTTACGTGACCAGTATCGTTTGTGGGAGAAGGTTGTTGTGTTCTCTTCTGAGATGTGTACCTGTAGTGGTCTACCAGTTGTGACTTTAGTCTAACTAATATAAGAAACGTCGGTTTCTACCTGTTCGAGATATGTCAGTTGTTTTTATTCTGGCCCTCGACTGACACCGAGTCTAGTACTTGAGGAATAACGGTTTAAGTCTGAATTTAACTTCTTTCATCCCTTTTGACGATCTGGTAAGTCCATACTGGATTTATTTTAGGGAATACTAATATGTCCCCTTCACTTTTTATCTAAATTGCCAGATCTAGACTATATATCTCACGGACTACTTGATACCTTACTCCAAACACTGTAACATGTCCTCTGTCCCTAGTTCTGGTAGGGGTACCTTTTCTTTACATTTTTTCGCTTTACCGACAGACCCCTCCGGAATGTTTACCGACACTTTTCTTCTCTCCACTTTTCGTTTCCCCTATTCCTTTCTATATTCGTAGACTTACGTCTCAAGGTTTCTTATCGTTCTTCTCTATTCTTTCGGAAGGAGTCGCTAGTTACGTTTCTTTATCTCCTTTTGTTGTTTTACCCTTTCTGATCTCTAGAGAAATTCTTTTAATCTCTATGGTTCCCTTGTAAAGTACGTTTCTACCCGAGCTATTTCCTGTCTTTACCATACCTGGATTGTCTTCGTCTTCTATAATTCTTCTCCACCGTTCTTATGTACCTTCTTGACACGTTTTTTCTAGAAGTACTGGGTCTATTAGTACTACTACACTATTGATTAGATCTCGGTCTGTAGAACCTTTCACTTCAGTTCAACCGGAGTCTTTCGTAGTGATACTTGTTTCGATCACCTCCACTACCTTAAGGTCAACTCGACAAAGTTTAGGACTTTCTACTACGACACTTTCACGACGTGAGTTACACGGTCGTTTAAACCTTTTGAGTCGTCACCGGTGTCCTGACCTTTTCCAGTCAAAAGTAAGATTAGGGTTTGTTTCCGTTACGGTTTCTCACGAGTTTGATGGTGTGTTAACGTGAGTAGAGTGTACGATCATTTCCTTACGAGTTTTAAGAGGTTCGGTCCGAAGTCGTTATGCACTTGGCACTTGAAGGACTACAAGTTCGACCAAAATCTTTTCCGTCTCCTTGGTCTCTAGTTTAACGGTTGTAGGCGACCTAGTACCTTTTTCGTTCTCTCAAGGTCTTTTTGTAGATAAAGACAAAATAACTGATACGGTTTCGGAAACTGACACACCCAGTGTTATTCGACACCTTTTAAGACTTTCTCGACCCTTATGGTCTGGTGGACTGGACGGAGAACTCCTTAGACATACGTCCAGTCCTTCGTCGTCAATCTTGACCTGTACCTTGTTGTCTGACCAAGGTTTATCCTTTTCCTCATGTAGTTCCGACATATAACAGTGGGACGAATAAATTGAAGATACGTCTCATGTAGTACTCTTTGCGACCCGACCTTCTTTGTGTTCGACCTTAGTTCTAACGACCCTCTTTATAGTTATTGGAGTCTATACGTCTACTGTGGTGGGAATACCGTCTTTCACTTCTCCTAGATTTTTCGGAGAACTACTTTGACTTTCTCCTCTCACTTTTTCAACCGAATTTCGAGTTGTAAGTCTTTTGTTTCTAGTACCGTAGACCAGGATAGTGAAGTACCCTTTATCTACCCCTTTGTCACCTTTGTCACAGCCTGAAATAAAAAACCCCGAGGGTTTAGTGACGTCTACAACTGACGTCGGTACTTTAATTTTCTGTGAATGAGGAACCTTCTTTTCAATACTGGTTGGATCTATCATATAAGTTTTCGTCTCTGTAATGAAATGGCTGATTCAAGGTAGATCGGTTCCGATACCAAAAAGGACACCAGTACATACCTACACGCTCAACCTGACACTTCTTCCGACTCGCGACTTCTTAACTACGAAAACTTGACACCACAACCTCTTCTGAGAACTCCCAGGAAACCTGACGTTCCTCTAGGTTGGTCAGGTAAGACTTCCTCTAGTCAGGACCCACAAGAAACCTTCCTTACTACGATTTCGACTTCGAGGTCATGAAACCGGTGGAGTACTCTTCTCAACTGAGTAACCTTTTCTGAGACTACGACCCTCCCCAACCCCCGTCCTCCTTTTCCCCTGCTGTCTCTTACTCCGCCGACCTACCGTAGTGACTGAGCTACCAGCACTCAGACTCACTTGAGGTACTCAACCACTACTTGTCCCTCCGGACCGCACGACGCTAAGTACCCCAACGTTTGTCAACCTGTGCTGACTCGCTGACTTGACTTGAATTGACTTGACCACTGAGTTAGTCATTTCTTAGACGGACTTTACGTCCTCTGGACCCAAACTAGGGACCTATACTTTCTAAGGGATCTCCTCCGATGTCGTTGGGTGGGGTCATAAGAACGGACCTTTTAGAGGTACCTGTCTCCTCGGACCACCCGATATCGGGTACACTAGTGTTTCTCATTCTGTACTGACTCGATGAATCGTGTCGTGTCGTGTTACTCATTCTCCTAATAAGGTTGATAAAACCCCTTCCCCGTCTCTAGAGGTCCTTAACCCGGTGGTGGATGAAAAACCAACGACTAACAACCGGAACCTTGACAATACCACGACCACTCACACAGCGAATCGAATACGATGACATAATGTTACTTGTGTATTACTTCGAGTTGTAGGTGACCTTCAACTTGTAGGTGGTAGAACCTGGAACCTAACCAACCAAGATTGGCTAAAGACAGTATAGGATAACGAGATAGTAAGAAAATTTCGGACCTGGGACTGGGGAAGGGAGGACAAAGTTTTCGTTTTTAAACATACGATGGAACGTTTGAAAGGGTTAATTGTCATAATTACTCTCTCTCGTCTCCATGGAAACTAAGTTTTCATTGTTTTACATATGACCGGTAGACAAGGTGGTTTATTTTCGAGTTCTCCCTAAAATAACCAGGGGAAGGAACGACACAGTGTACCATCCGTGTCTCACTTGTAAGGAACTCACCTGTTTAGGACTTAATTAAGTACTTTATCTAATCCATCCCGATTAGTCTTAAGTTAATAAACTGTAACTTATACGACTGATTGTAACGCCAAAATTCTAGAATTTCTATACACGTATAAATCAGTCAAGAACTGATAAGGAAGACATCGGACATGTACGAAGATCTAGTAGTGGATCTTAGAGAGAAATGACGAGTAAACAACGATCAAAAGACGGGTTAACCAAACGTTAGATATTGGTACAGATTCGTCTTTGGTCAAGTTCAGTCTGTTATTACACTCAGAAGCGAGATCTTACTCGAATATAGAACTCTTTCAATCCGACTAACTCGTTTACCCCAAAACTCACCAAATATAGTCCGGTAGATAGACAAACGGGACCAGGAGTGTCAGGACATTTTAACTTCTCACTCTCTGAAGGAGTCTTAGAAGGTACTTAACTCTCATGACCATTAGACAGACCCCGATGTCATTAACTTTAATTAACCTAAAATCTCTATTATTGTAAATACGATTACACCCATAACTCTTCTCTGTTATCGGGACCTCTATTCATGGAATCTCTCCACCCCACCTTCTGAAACGACAGGGTCGACCTCTCTAATCCTTAGGACCACCCCACCCACCCGACGACGACACCACTCCCACACTCTACACCATGTACTTCAATATTTCTTCAACCCTCTGAAGTCTCTTCGTTCTCTCCTCATTTCACCCCCGTCCCCCACCCATGCCCCTCTTTTATTGAAAAAACCAATTCCTATTGTCAGTATCTTTACTCGGTTTACCGGGATAAAGTACCAAAGATACATAGTTCATGATACACAAATACGGTAAAATAGGAGTGTTATTTGAGGAATCCACCATGATACAACAAAAGAAATAAAATTTCTTCTCCGAACCTTCCCAATTTATTGAATAGGGTCTAACGAACCGGTTACGTGCACGTTTCATTCATGAACATTGGAAAAGAGGTGGAAAAGAGGAAAACAAACAGGTTTCGTCCTTTGTTTGTCGTTTCTCCTGGTCCTCTACACTTCAAGACGATGTAGAGACTTCTCTCACTAAAACTGTTCCCTGGACTTCCTTTCTGGATCCTGGACTCTCTTTTTAAAGTTTATCATTCGGGAAATATCCTGAAGGGACCACCGAATCACCATTTTTTAGGTGGACGTTACGTTCTCTAGGTCCTCTGCGACCAAACTAGGGACCTAACCCTTCTAGGGGACCTCCTCCCGTACCATTGGGTGAAGTCATAAGAACGGACCTCTTATGGTACCTGTTTCCTCGGACCACCCGATGTCAGGTGTCCCAACGTTTCTCGACCTGTGATTACTTCACTGACTCGCACGTGTGTGGTCGGAACATGTTCCTTTCTGTAACCGAACATCCGAAAGGGGATAGAAACGTAGTAATCGCTAGAAGGGTACCCCGAGACGTACTCAGGACAGTTCACTCCCCAAGTACTTGTCTTCCACTTGACGTTTCGACACGTTAGTCAACTTGTACAATTACTTGGTTTGTAATGACGCTCACTCGTACTCTTGGTAGTGGGGTTGGACCGGACACAGGGTTATTGACCCCTTTAACTGGAAACGTTTGAATTGGAGGTTATGGAACCGGTGTACTACACTTCTCGACTGAGTGACCTTTTCTGGACTATGACCCTTTCTAACTTCCGTTTTCCTCTTCCCCCACCGTCTCCTACTCTACTAACCTATCGTAGTGACTGAGTTACCTGTACTCAAACTCGTTTGAGACCCTCTCTCACTTCCTGCTCTTTCGACCCGTACGACGTCAGGTACCCCAGTGTTTCTCAACCTGTGTTGAATCACTGACTGGTTGTTGTTGTTTGTAATAGATGTGACCCCAAAAGTGTGACTCTTTTGCGGACGTTTGAAAATAATTGACATAATTCGACCTTCACCGTATCGCTCCTTTACCTCTCTCTGACCGACCTCTCTCAGTCTAAAACCTTCTCTTTAGGGTCTAGTGTACTTACCACCGGCACTCTCCCTCCCGTTAGAGTGACACTCACAAGACGGATCTCATACTCATCGATAAGACAGTTCCTAAGAATTCCAATTCATCATCTACTTAGAACCTCTCTTAGACCCGGAAGACTCTGTATGACCGTGACAAAACACACACCGTCACACTACACGATACCTCTTTAAAACCTCGATCTCGACCTAAGTCAATGTTCGACTTGGTAAGTAAACGACTACTGAAATTCATGAAGTGGAACGTACACACTATTCAACGAAGTCAGCACAGACTGAGAACACACTGGGATGCCTGACATCGGGAGGTCTGAAGAGACAAGTAGTCCTCACCCAACAGTAAGGGAAGAGGTCCCCTGGAAGGGTTGGGTCCCAAGTTTGGGTGTAGAGAATTTCCGTCCAAAAAAAAAAAACAACAACAAAAAAATGGTGATCGTGGTGGACCCTTCGTAAGCCACACAGTGGAACGACGAGATCCTGCGAATTCTCGGTTCATCCACAATCATTGTGGGTCGAGGGTTTCAAAAGAACCCCAAAGGTTACTCACTAAGCTTGGGAACCGGGTAGTGTCTGTGATACTTGTCACACCTAAAACACCTACACAACTATGAAGTTGGTGCAACACCCTCACCTCTTGTCTTTTAACCCCTAAGGAGGAGAAATAGAAACTAAAAATCGTAAGAAAAGATATAATAGTTTCTTCAGACGACTCTATACTTGTGACCGGAAGATTGAGATAAAGTGGGTCTAAATTCAGTTTTAACTTGAAACACAAAGCATTTACCTTTCACTTCAGCGAGTCAGCACAGACTGAGAAACGCACCTGACATCGGGTGGTACGAGGAGACAGGTACCCTAAAAGGTCCGTTCTCATGACCTCACCCAACGGTAAAGGAAGAGGTCTCCTAGAAGGACTGGGTCCCTAGCTTGGGTCCATAGGACGTAACATTCGTTCTGTGAAATGGTAGACTCGGTGGTACCTTCAGTAAGCGTTTACCTTCCGGTATAGTGATAATTAGGTAAACCAACAAAGAAAGAAGAATAAAACTCGAAAAAAGTCAATGAATACGAACTTTTTCAGATTTTACATGGAAATTAGAGGAACAGTATGACGTTGGACGGTGAAGGTCGATGAAGAATATTACTTTCCTAAGAAATAAGTCATATTACACAATTCCGATATACGTTTATGACAAACAAACAAAAAACAAACGATAGATCCAGTTTAGTACCCTGAGAAGAGCATATAAACTCTTTCCCCTGTTTCAATTTTACCATCACTCTAATTGTTTGTGTGAGTTGGTCGATCTAGACCAGAGTTTGTCTTGTTATAACTTTGGTTAAGACTTAAGTACCATACAAATTTAAAATACTTAAGAAGAACCGAACGGAAGGTTCAGTAATCCTTTTGGTAAGTGGAGGGATGATTAGTTAGTCAGATTAACTAATGATTAGTTAAAGGTCTTCGGGACTTTAGGATCGTTTTGACGGACGGGAGGGGAAAGGTAGTGTCATGGGACGGTGACGGGACAAGGGGATAACGAGAACCAGAAACAGAGACCCTTTTGAATGTGTCCGGAATATCTAGAGTGAACTGGAAAGACTTCGTATTTGTGTCGTGGTATTACTGTCAGTTAATTTGTTTTTCCGACAGACAGGGCTGTGACGACACGGGGCTTTTGTCACTTTCGATGATCGGTGAATCTTCGTTACTTTTCGTAGTTTGGCCCATCTTTAACGCCACGACGAGAATTCAAGTTAAAAGGAACATCGAGTTAAAGGATCGAAACGTGAAAGGATCCATTTAGTATAATTGTCTTCTCTTCCTCCCCCCGTATCCCTCTATCCACCATCTCTCGGTCTATCAGGTGACTTCACTGTCGTAGAGTAGAACTCGGTGCTCCGTTATCCTTTGTCCATGAGAACTGTTCGTCCATAAGTCGTCATACTCTTCAGTAAATTATCCTTCACCCTCGTCTCAAGCAGACGACCGTTCCTCATAGAAGTAATAACGACAGTACCACGGACAATTGATAGGGGTAGATAGTAAGCAAGTTATGGAGTCACTTTAATCGGTTGACGTATAATCTCGTTTCGAGCCTACACGGTTAGAGGAACCTTTCGTAATTCGACAGAAGAGAATACGTAAGAGGGGTAGGAGGTGAGAAAAAAAAAAAAATTGACGGGTAATTACTTGAAAGTAAACGTAGTACTTTGTTACTTCAGGAAACCGGTTAATGCACTTTACTGTCCACGAGACAGTCACAGGGACAGTGGGCGAACGGTAGAAACACCTTCGTCACCCGATCTCACCTAAATATAAAGTTTGTAATGAAGGGAAACGGGTAAAGACCTACCTTCGTCATGTGAAAATCGACCGTGTTACTCAGAGACCGAATTATTTGACCGAACACCGGTTGGACCTACTTTTTGATACTTCAGTCAAAACTGTCTAGGGAAATGCCCTAGGATCGAGTATTTGGTACTCCCCTTGTCCTGTAGATCCTCGGTGTCGTTTCAACAAGAAAGATAGGGTCCTCTACGCACGACATCGTGTAGAACTCTAATGAAAACCGTCCGGAGGAGACCCTACAAAGGGAATGGTATCTTGATAATAAGGTTAACGAAACTAAGTCTTTTTTTTTTTTTTTTTTCCAATCGAACATCAAGACTCGACAGAAGATCCCTGACTGTGTGTGCTTTATCTTTGGTCACGAATATCTTGTAACAGTCGGTTCACGTCACGATGAACGCGAATACAATTAAGAGGTAAGTCAGCGCGTTTTATCTATGCTTTTGACCAGAATGTCAACACTTTCGACTTCGAAATTATCTAGTTCTTTTATTAGGTTCTAGCTTTGACGTTTTGATAATGAAAAGATAACGTGTTCCTCCGTCACCACTCGTTCCGCTCTTTTTATGTAGTCCAGAATCGAGACGGTGAATAATCGACTCAATGGTAACCCTTTGATAAATAGGAGAGACAAAGGGGTTAAATAGTAGACCTATTATTCCTCACCTATGACAAGTCAAGATCCTTACAATACTCTAATTTAATCTGTAGTATTGTCGGAACCCGTGTTCCTTCCGTGAGTTATTAAAAACACTGTAAAAAAAGGAAAATGCACACGATGAGTCCCTCTTTCGAATTTTTTTTTTAGAGTCTTCTCTTCTGTTCTGTATGAGTACATTTTTTTTTTGTACCTTTGTATTTTCGTGATTTAAAATATTGTGGTAAATAACTATAATATATGTAAATTCATCGTATCATATCGTGAATCATCTTTTCGAATAGTAATTCCGTTATCTACCCATCACGTTTACGATTTTCGTTCTTCTAAACTTACTCCCTCTCTATTATGAGTTCAGTATCCCTTACTGTTAATGGAACGATTCTATCGAAACTAAAAATTTTTAATAGATGAAAAATTTTTATCCGTTATGTAAATGTACATACAGAGTTTATAGTTTTTCGAATTTTCAAGTGTTCCCCTTCAAAAGAGGGGTGTAGAGATCGAAAATCAGGGGATCATAAGGAGGGGTCTCCGTTGGTCGCAACAGTTGAAGTATAGGGACGTGTTTATGTCACACACAAACCGAGTCACCATTTCTTAGGTGGACGTTACGTCCTAAACGTCCTCTGCACCCAAAGTAGGGACTCAACCCATTAAGGGATCTCCTCCCGTACCGTTAGGTGGGGTCATAAGAGCGGTCCTTTCAAGGTACCTGTCTCTTCCGACCGTCCGATACCAGGTACCTTAGTTCTCAACTTGTGTGACTTCTTTGACTCGTGGGTAATATTCGTTTATGTATATTTATTAGAGAGAATGGAATACGATGTAAGAAAGACTTGATAATTAATGTACAATAAAGTGAATTTTCTATAAAATCTTTAATAACCATCTCTAATAACATATAGTCATATCTCTCGAAAGAAATAAAAACTTGGTCGTATTGTAAGATACCATACTTACGTAATATGAAATAATTTAAGGGTAACTACCTACAATTAAAATAAAGGTTAGTAAAAGGCGGTCATTTTTACGAAGTCACTTATTAGTACATGTATATAGTAAAGTATACACACCCCCTTATAGATATTCTATTTAAAGATCTTGACCCGAAGACCCAGTTCCTGGAAAACGTAAACACTTCAAGTATCTATTACGGTTTAATGGGAGACATCTCGAACATTAAATGGGAGGAAGTTGTAGCATACTCTATATCGAAACGGTAGGATTACAACATTTTTTAAGACCTAAAAATAGTTAGACTATCCATTTTTACGATTCTCACATTAAATTTGTAAATAGAAAGTAAATACACCTTTCAACTCGTACGAAGTCTCAACTTCTACAGAAAACATTTCTGAAATAGGAGTAAAGACAACACAACCAATACATAGGAAAATTATACGACGAAGTCAATGCAAAGGACCAAACAATAAACAGAAAATTGAAGGATATTACACAAGGAGGGTGGTGGGGGGAGTGGGGTCCGTCTACAAAACGAAAAATTGTATCGATTTGAAATTCAGAAATATGTACCGAAAATTTTGAGTGACTTAACTAAATCTTAATAAGGTCACACTAAACCCAGGGACCAAAGAGAGGTATAGGGAGGGTCGAGACACACCTTCTTTCAGGACTCTACTACAAAGATGACAAGGTACTGAGACAATATCTCGGTCTCCATTCTGGGTAGGTGAGGAAACGTACGTAAAATGAATTATGACCTTCGAATTATTTATAATTTACCTACTTACCTCTCACCGATTTTCCTACTTCCTTTACGACTTAACGACTTAAGTCCGGGACTGTCACTATACACTCAGACGTTTCGTACGTCTGATCTACAAAAACCTAAGTCACGTACATAAGTAACCACTGACTCAATTGTTACGTCATATGTCGTAGTAGGTAAAACACTCACCGGTAATTTACAATTATCAATGCACGTTGTCCATCTTATCTTCCTCTCCCTCTCTTGTTTTTTTTTCTCCTCAGTCCTACTTTTGTTGTTTTTTCTGAAGTCTTGGAACTTGTTGTCACCCCGTCCGTCAGGATCCTGTTTAGTACTTATTTCCCTAGTCGAAACCCCGTGGTTTTGAAGGAGAAAACGGGGTACATATCACGAAAAAGAGGACATCTCTCGACCCACGACCCAAAAGTCGTGAGACAGGGGAATTTTCACCAACTAGACCCGGACAAGAAACGTCTATCGACTTGAAAACGAGGTCTGGTTAAAGAGTCCCGACGGGTAAAGTATATCTTGGGTAAACTATATCTTATACGAGACACAGTAGGACTTGTGTGTCCAGGGCAAGAACTGATGAACTGGGACCCTTCACTAGACGATTTGTTTAGTACGATCCTACCATTACTGATGGTGATATGTACAATGAGAAATTCGGATTTCTTACGTAGAAAATATCCTTCCAAAATATACTATTCAACTATTAACTACGTAAAACTTGGACTCCTTAAACCAAATGATCAACGGTCCTATAGACCCAGATCATTCGTCTTAAAAAATGAACAC
The DNA here is from genome assembly GCA_006410555.1 of Capra ibex. NCBI lineage: Eukaryota > Metazoa > Chordata > Mammalia > Artiodactyla > Bovidae > Capra > Capra ibex. Next base: position 47,813,032 of record SJYO01046538.1, read on the forward strand.
CATCAACAACATCTATTCACTTAACACACACCCAGAAATTTGACTTCTGTTTTACTTTTCTCTTCGTGGTAATATTGTTACAAAGATACATTGACATCACAACACCCGTTAAACCCTTACACCTCTCACATGGTCCTCAGTCCTGGTGGTCTAGGAACTTTTACAGAAACTACGGGGATTCTCGTAGGAATCTCGAAGTCGGTAGTGTCAAGAAGACGTAACGACGACGACGACGATTCAGCGAAGTCAGTACAACCTAAGAGACGCTGGGGTATCTGTCGTCGAACGGTCCGAGGGGGCAGGGACCCTAAGAGGTCCGTTCTTGTGACCTCACCCAACGATAAAGGAAGAGGTTACGTACTTTCACTTTACGCTTTCTCTTCAACGAATCAGCACAGGCTGAGAATCACTGGAGTACCAGACGTCGGATGGTCCGAGGAGACAGGTACCCTAAAAGGTCCGTTCTCATGACCTCACCCCACGGTAGCGGAAGAGGCGTATCGACCATCATTTATCGAGTATCCGTACGATTAAGAGAAAATAAATTAGAGTAGGGAAAAGTCGTGGGAACTGACGGACGTACAAAAAGAAAAGGTAAGACCGAGGAGTCCGACCCTTCTTGTTAAACTGATACGGAACGACTGTATGGAGTCTCGTAAGTACTAGTAGGAGTTATCGGTCGAATCTACACACATAAATTCAACGATTTACGAGTAGGAACGTCTTCGGTAACGGAACTAAGACACACTGTCGCACGACAAATGAGGACGAGTCGTGTGTTGTCGTCGCCCTTCCCTACAGACTCCCGAAGTGGTCTTTCACTTTTCTTGAAGGGGTCTCCTTGTTTACTAGAACTACGACCGTTTATTCATGTATACGTAAAAAATAAAAAAGAATCAATTAAGGTTCTCTCCTCACATTTCACTCTCTTATATTCCCACGATATAGGTCCGACAGTCTTACCTTTCTTTCTGACTACTAATATCTTAGAATTCTGTCTCCCCTCTTATCTCTACGGCGGGGGCTATGAACATTTCCTACGTCTTCCACTTTTCCTCTTTGATTGTAGATACAATATACGGTGTATGACACGAACAACAAAATATATATAATTGTATTTATTAAGAGTACATAGTACTAATTTCTGCAAAAACTTTGTATAATATCAACTCCTTTGACTCCAAGACTCTCTACTCTATTAAAAGAACTCAAGACTCATAATTTTGTGTCATCTTATATAGTCGGAATAAGGTTTGTAGTAAAACATGGAGGAGTGTAATATGGGAAGACAAAATTTCCATCCGTCTAAATCCGGGTCCTCTTATTCCAGAGAAGGAGGACAAAGAGTCAGGTCTCGTCGTCCTTCGGTTTCTCCTCTTTTCCACTTACGAAAGTAGAAGAAGGAAAACAGGAAGTACAGAAATTACTACACAAAACTAGTGATGTCTCTCAGACGACAATTACGTCAGACTTAGAGAAAGTACTGTACGAGGAAATTCACTATATGTGAATTACTCAACTATTTCACCAACGTCAAACCTAGAGTCTGTCAACATGTACCATGTCTCCCGTTCGAAGAAAGTCATTGAGTAATGAGTCGTACGTTCGGTCATGAGTTCCTAGAACTGTCCGTGGGTGCGTGCGCACGTACACGTACACACACACTTACAGGTCTCTGGTTCGTGCTCACTAAAAAAAAAAGAAAAAACAGACAGTTAACTAAAGAAGGTCGACCTGGTGAGACACGTAGGATCTTTCGAATTCCTTCAATCACCAGGTATTTAGTAGGTGATTCAGGAGTTTACTCCGGGAGAGATAACCTTTACCATTGTCACTAAGATAGTTCTCATATAATCCCAACACTTGAGTAGTGACAACAGTATTGTAGAAAGTTTAGTTCAGTACGAGAAACGTGAACGACAGATTTCGACCACAAACCTCTATTCGAAAACGATACATAGTGGTTCGGTCTTTGAAAATTACATCTTTCCCTTAGCACGAAAGGTCGTACTTGTCGTACTTTCGTTTTTCTTTCACCTCGAATTGGTGAAACCAATCTCGGGATCAGGGAGAACACTTGAGGGTTCCCATTCTAGAGACACTAGGTTGGTAGGAACCTGACCAGGTTGGGACGAATCTGATCCCAACGGGGTTTATTTTCTTTCGGAAGTACTCATCTTCAATGAAAGTTATTTCATTATTTCGTTGTCACTTATTTATACCCATATCCTTTTTAATAAAGAGTGAGAATCCTTCCTTTGACCGTAATGTTAGAACCGACATCGACTCAGTCACTACATGGTACACTTGAATCCTCTTACCGAAGTGAACGGACCTGGAGTCAAAAAGGTAAACACTTCACCTTTATAACTATAGAAAAGTTGGACCAAGTATTCTAATGAAACTCCTTGTTTTCTAGAATATAAGTACTTTACCAAAATCTTATAATTACTGGGATACACAGACATTCAATAAGATTAATAATTCCGGGTACAACGTGAGGAGAGTAAGTTGGTCTTTTACAGACAACTAAGAAATAAGGAATATTGCGAGGGTAATCCCAGACGTCTCAATACTCTACTGGGGATCCAGACCATGTACTGGGCACACACTAGAAGAAAGAAACTCACACCCATCCTTAAGGGACTATCGAGTCTACCATTTCTTAGGTGGACGTTACGTCCTTTGGACCTAAGATAGGGACCCAGACCTTCTAGGGGACCTCTTCCCGTACCATTGAATGAGGTTATAAGACCGGACCTCTTAGGGTACCTGTCTCCTCGGACCATCCAATGTCAGATATCATCGTTTCACAACCTGTGCTGACTCGTCGATTGTGAAAGTGAGTGTCCTTAACACTAATACTACGTTATCGGTAATGTCACTAATACAATCCAATAGATTATGAGGTAGTATCCTCAGACCTTACCCTTTTGATGATGACCGGAACTTCTGTGGTAGAGGGACTCAAGATATCGACGTTCCTTTACTTAAGACATTTGTTGATTCAGTCGGACCTTCTTCTGGAATTCAGAGTCCGCTCTGGGATCGGGATCGTCTGTCTGTGAAAGTAAAGTGGGAACACTATTAGACTCGTCTTTTGGGTCGATTTAAGACAGGTCTGAAGACTGAACGTCTCGACACTCTATTATTTATGCACGACAGCATTCGACAATTCAAACACCAGTAAACAATGTGTCCCTATCTTTTACTTATATGGGTAAATAAGGAGGGGTGGCGGTTACGATGGTTTATCTAAGGGTGTCCACAGAAGAAAACAATAAAATAGATATGATAAAGGTGTCAGAAGGACCTTAGTCAGAAGGAAAGTGGGGTGAAGTAGAGGACCATTCGATAAGGTATGTTTCTGTACACTGAAGAAAAACAAAAAATTAGAGTCAAATTTGAAAAATAAAACACAACCCCATATCGACTAATTGTTTGTGACGACACTATCAAAGTCCACTTGTCACTTCTCTCAGACGGTATGTATATGTCTTTCCGTATACTGAAGATATAAGACATATAGTTCCGAGGGGTTGGGGACCCGGTGTCTGACCATCACCACTTCGACGTAGACATAAATGTCGACGCGGGGTAGGGAGTGTAATGGCGGACTCGAGTCGGAGAACAGTCTATCACCGCCGTAATCTAAGAGTCCTCGCCCTTGGGATGACACTTGCTGAGTACGGTCCCTAGACCCAACGGACGAGGAATATTCTTAGATTACGGACTGCTAGGCTCCACCTCGACTCCGTCACTACGATAGCGACCCCTCGCCGACGTTTATATCTAATAGTAATCGTGTCATTTACGTTACACGAACTTAGTAGGGTTTTGGTAGGGGGTGGAGAGGGTGGGCGGACAGACACCTCTTTAACAGAAGACACTTTGGTCAGGGACCCCGGTTTTTCCAACCCCTAGTGACGACGTGTCACAACCGAGATAGCCAATTTTGAGTCAAAACGTAAAGACTTTATCCGAACACAGAGTACTATCTACACGTGTAAGTAACATCCCGAACAAAAGAAGGGGTTTTCGAGAATAATTTAGCTACTACGTAGAATGGTCACTTATCACAGATTTCACTTTTTCAATCAGTGAGTCAGTATGGGCTGAGAAATGTTGGGGTTCCTGACATCAGGCGGTCCGAGGAGACAGATACCTTAAAAAGTCCGTTCTTATGACCTCACCCAACGGTAAGGGAAGAGGTCCCCTAGAAGGACTGGGTCCCTACCTTGGGTACAGAGGACGTAACGTCCATCTAAGAAATGGTAGACTCCGTGGTCCCTTTGGATTCGGACTATCACAGATTCTTAGCTCCTTTAGACTCTGTCATCAAGTTAGGATTCGTACTGACACATCGTGATTTGTTACAGACCTCTCTTGGAAGTCTATGGGAGGTCCTGCTGTCTTCTTCCAGAGGAAGAATACCTGGAGAAGTTGTCGTAGTCATCATTTTATACGCCTACAGGTCAGGAAAGAGATACTTCTTCGACGACCCCTGTTAACACCCTAAACCAAATAAACGTAAATAAAAAGTGAAAGAGTAACAAGATCCAACCCCTGTAAGACCTAAGGAAACTGTAAGGAAAAGAAGAAGCTGGGGTTACTGGATGTAGAGACTATGTCTTATAAGGGACTAAGGGTTTCCTGTAGTGTCTACCACTGTATAAGTAAAACCAAACACGTAGACAGGACTCAGACTGGCTACTCTCACTGGTCCTAGACCGGGGAAGGGTCCTGAGGATCAGATAGGATGAGTAAGAGAATACGTTCGAGACTAACCTAAATGAAATCCGTCTCCTTTTCGCACGAGTCCGTGAACTGGTCTACCGAGTCAATAGCAAATAATCGACGTGTTAGAACCCGTTCAGCGAGGAGGGAGGGGACCACAGTCAAAGAGTAGACAAAAACAACAAATCAGGGGTTCAGTGCGGACGGAGAAACACTGGGATACCTGACATCGAATGGTCCGAGGAGATGGGTACCCTAAGAGGTCTGTTCTATGACCTCACCCAAAGGTAAAGGATGAGGTCCCCTAGAAAGTCTGGGTTCTATAATTTAGGTACAGAGGACGGAACGTCCGTCTAAGAAATTGTGACTCGGTGGACCCTTCGGGAAAGAGTAGACATGTCCCCACGAAAAATTTCCAAAAACGAAGAACAGAGATACTCATCGGACTGGAAAAACGGGGAAATAATACTTAGAGAGATTTCGGTATTATCTCTCACCCATGACTGATGTTACCTCAGTCAGGTACCGTGAGTCCCCAATGTCATAAGGGACCGTAGGGTCCTCCCCCACCCCTTTTCGGACCCGGGGGAATAAGTAGGCCAACAAGAGTCGTCCTCTATCTCGGTATTAGATGTAAAGCGTGTCGTCTAAAGGGAGTGTTGGTCTGATTGACTGTAGGAAGACAGAGGTTCAAGTAAGGACGTCTACAAAAGTTCGGAGTAGTGAAATAGTGTTAACAATACTATTCGTAGAGATGGTTTTACTATCATTTTTGAGTTAAAAGGACTCGTTTTAATTGTTGTTTTTCACAAGTACCGAGCACGTTGGACCAATAATTCGACATCGTCCTTAACTGACGTCGACACTTTATTCTATATTAATTTTAGACCCCGGGAAATGGTGCACAGACCAAACACGTAAACGTCACAACATCTATGTACTTAATGACCCCGACTGGTCGAGTTCAACAGTTAACCCTTGGACAGGTCACCTTAATATAAGTAGACTTACAGTCCTCAACCCCCCACCCCCACTCCACCCTACCCTCCCTCTCCCTCTCTCTTTTTCTACCCTCTCTCTCTCTGTTCATGTTATGTAAGTCCTTTCATGTCGCTATTGAACCCATTTATCCATTCAACTCCCTTTCATCCTTTGAGATCGTTATTGGACCCATTTATCCTTCCATCTCCGCTTTCTAGGAGTAGTACCTGAGGTCAAATCTAGACGGTAGTCGACACGTCAGAACTTACTCAGTAAATAGAGACCCTAAGAATCGTAGGAGACTATCATAATCCTCTTCCGTCATATATAATAAGTATCCAAGAAACGAGATTGTAATACCCGATGATAAGATGAACGAGTTCCATCTTTCCTACCCGGATTGTACTTATTGAACCTTAGTATTCTCATTTTTTGTAATGTCCAAGTAATGGTTTTCTGTTCTTACTACTTCTGCTTCGGCCCTTAGTACTCGTCACCTAAGTCAATGAGACCAACCTAAGGACCAAAAGTTAAATACACCCGTAATAATAGAGTAATCGAGAAAAAAAGATTTACTAGTGCGAAAATAATTTGAGTACACGTTTTTAGAAAAGAAGACTTCGGGAACCGAACAATTACAAAACGAACAATATTTTCAGTTTCCTTAAAAAACACTGACTGGAGACAAACCGGGGAGGTGGGATACTGGTAGGGATCGACGTCGTCATAGAGGATCAGAAAGTATAGTAAAGTTTATAATTATTTTATATATACGTACAATGTATATAAAACCCAGGAGTTCCAGAGTTATCTGGAAACACCAAAACTGAAGTGAATATGGGAAGTCTAGATAACCTTGTTTGACCACGATTCACTCTTATAGAAATTACGGACTAATAAGTTCACCCGAAATTTCTCAGACGACAAGAATGGAACCTATCGAGACTCCGGCACCTGTCATCCAGTATGTACCCCGAGACGAAACCTCGACACTATGTCCTGTTCTTTCTGTCACCAGTAGTCCCGTGGACCTTGGGTCGCTAGACGACCTACTCCGACAGGAAGTGTGACTCCCAACCCGACTACTCAATATCCGAGTCAGACAGAGAGTGTCTCCGATGAAGGTTCATGAGTGTCCTCAAACCGGTGTACAGACAATCAAATAGAAGATTATAGGGTCTCTGCCAGGTAGTAGGTTCAGGGGTGAACAGAGGATACAGGAAAGGTGTCGGGTTTTGGGAGACTACTGTTTACAGGTAGCTGTCCCCCTACCTATTTTTTTTACGTCATATATTTATCGGTCCTGTACCTTCGTTGGATCCACAGGTAACCGTCTACTCACCTATTCTTTCGACACCATGTATATGTGTTATCTTATAATGAGTCGATAATTTTTCTTACGTAAACTTAGTCAAAATTACTCCACCTACTTTACTCGGATAATATGTCTCACTTCATTTATTCTTTCGTTTTATGGTTATGTCATATAATTACGTATATATACCTTCAATCTTTCTATCATTACTACTGGGATATACGCTCTGTCGGTTTCTCCGTTTCTACATTTCTTGTCTGAAAACCTGAGACACCCTCTTCCGCTACCACCCTACTAAACTCTCTTATCGTGACTTTGTACATATAATAGTATACACTTTATCTAACGGTCAGGTCCAGACTACGTACTCTGGCCCACGAGTCCCGACCATGTGACCCTACTGGGACTCCCTACCCTACCCCTCTCTCCACCCTCACCCCAAGTCTTACCCCTTGTGTAAATGTCGGTACCGACTAAGTACAGTTACACACCGTTTTGGGTGATGTTATCACATTTCATTAATCGGAGGTTAATTTTATTTATTTAATAAAAAATTCCTAAGAATGTACCTTCTTTCCTCTATATTATCTTTTCACCAATGTATCTTCGAACTCAACATTGACCTTAATCGTTATAGTTAGACACTACCATAGTCATTGTTTATAAAGTATTTATAAAACATCAAGACAGGTTATTTGTCGGGGGTTTGTTATTAGTTGGGTCTTTATCGTACGTAGGAAATACGAATCTAACACTATGTTACATTTGAGTAATATTAAAGAGTGATTTTATTTGGTCCCGAAACCCCTCCTCACCAGTTTTACCCCTACACCAATTCTTTACTTGATCTGTTCGGATATCGTAGGACATAATGGTCTCTCTTTCTTTTGAAAGTTTATAACGATCCCAGTGCAGTTTTCCTAAGTCTCCGGTCGAATTTTTCCCGAGTTTCTACCCTGTTAGACTCGAGTTTGTACTACTATTAATGTTACCTAACTTCGAGTATTTTTACAAATGTAACTTTTCGAATATTACTAATACACACGTGTAAACACATATATGGGAAACCTTTTACTATTCCTTCATTGAGTAATAGAACTTTTAACCACTTATTTCTCTTACTCAGGTTGTAAAATTTTTTACGTCATATATTTGTGTTACCTTATAATAAGTTGGTAATTTTTGTTACTTTATTACGGTAAACGTCGTTGTACCTACCTGGATCACTCACAGTGTCGTTCACTTCAGTCAGTCTCTTTTTGTTAATGACATACTCTAAAGAATATACACTTTAGATTTTTTTTCACTATGTTTACTTGAATAAATGTTTTGTCTGTCTCTGTCTGAATCTCTTGTTTGAGTACCGATATTCTCCCCTTCCCAACTACCCCCTCCTTATCAATTCCTCAAACCCTATCTGTACATGTGTGACGATATGAATTTTGCCTATTGGTTGTTCCTGGAGGACACATCGTGTCCCTTGAGATATGTTATAATATATTATTTACCCTTTTATTAAACTTTTTCTTATCCATGAACATATACATATTGACTTTGTGAAACGACATGTAGACTTTACCAGTGTCATAACAACTTCACTCCACCTTCAACCAGTCAGCACAGGTGGAAAAACACTGGGGTAACTGATATGTCAGGTACCTTAAGAGATCCGGTCTTATGACCTCAGTCATCGGAAAGGGAAGAGGTCCTCTAGAAGGGTTGTGGTCCCTATCTTGGTCTAGAGGACGTAACGTCTACCTAAGAAACGGTTGACTCGATAGTCCCTTCGGGTGTCATAGTTGATATTATATTTTATTAGAAATTTGTTCGGGGGAATTTTGGGAGACGGGATACAGAAAGAAATTAGAAGTTACAGTTTGATTGACACACTCGCCCCATACGAGAACCAAGAGAGGTCCGGAAACAAAGTGTCTACTTACACACTTGTCTGATCTATTAGAGGTTCAAAAGAAAGACAGTACCTGACAATACGAAGAATCCGTCCACACTTGTCGACACAGACCTAAGATTGTCTTAACACTATTTCTTAGAACCTGATCGAAAGAAGAATGTTGGTAAATTATATCCAAAAAGTACCTAACTTCCATTAAGGACGGGGACGGTAAGTTCTATCTTCGTTTATTTAGATTCTTCCCTGTTACTTCCCTTTCCCCGTTTTCCTGTTATTGTATGTCGATTGTGGTCCCGGACTGGGACACGATCCACTACGGAGGTTGTTTGTAGTAGACCTCCATGTAATTCATGTGTCCTTGGGTCCGAGACCCAAGACCGACGGACAGTACCTTGGGACCGACATTATGATTCATAGGTAAACCGGAACCCATTCAATAGGGTGTGGAGACGTAGAGTCAGTGGACTAGATATTTTACCATGATCTTGTGGGGACAATGTATAAATGACAGTCTTCTTACACAAACATGTACGTTCCCTGTATCTTTTCTATGACTGTGTATAATTTACGACTTATTTACAATCGATAATCATGATGATAAGTTAGAAAAATAACAAATAGATGTCGACGTGACCCAGAAGCAACGACGCACGTCCACCGTTCACCCCCGATGAGAGACCAACGTCACGTACCCGAAGAGTAACGCCACCGAAGAGGACAACGTCTCGTACCCAAGATCACATACACCCGAGGTCATTAACCACACACATCCAAATCGACGAGACACCGCACACCCTAGATGGACCTGTTTCTTAACTTGAACACAGGGAACGTAGCCGTCCGTCTAAGAATTGGTGAAGGGACCTGGTGGTCCCTTCAGGTGATGATAAGTTAGAATTAGTGTGTACGGAAAATGTTTATACTTTTGACTCGGAGTCTCTCCAACTCATCGAACGAACTTGAGTGAATCGGTGACTCACCGTCTCAACCCTAAGTTTGGGCAAATAGACCGAAGTTTCGGGTATTAGAGAAAAGATGAGATTTTCAGAATTCTCTGTTTCCAGACCTTCTTAATAGAAGGGAGAGTTAAAACCGAAGATTTCGTAGTGGTATTCTTACAAAATTTCTTTTGATCCTGAGTGACAAGTAAAGGGTGTATCTGAGAACAAATCCTTTCATGGTATTACAACTCTGAAACTACGCAACTCGTACATTATTCAGACCCGGGTCAGTTTTTGACTCCGGCGTCGTCTTTGACACGGTAACCGAAGTCTTCCAGGGAAAGGTAACCGACCATCCTCTTTCCAGAAGAAACCTTAGTCTGTAAACATTACCTTTATCCATTGAATCAGAGACTTTCAGAACTAAAAGTGTAGACAACATCCTTGCCCCAGCAGAGACCACCAAGTCTCCATTTCTTAGACGGACGTTACGTCCCTGACGTCCAAGTTAGGGACCCAGTCCTTCTAGGGGACCTCCTCCCGTGTCGTTGGGTGAGGTAATAAAAACGGAAGTCTTAGGGTACCTGTCTCCTGGAACCGTCAAGTCAAGTATCCCATCGTTTCTCATCCTGTACTGACTTCACTGAATTGTACGTGTGTATCTTTATTCTCAGACCCGGTGGGCGGAACGTCCTAACACCGGTCCCGCCGTTCTGTGGTGAGGACGGTCAAGGGACCTTGTAATGTGTCCTTTAGAATCGAGTAGAAGTAAAAGAAAGATGAAAGGGGAAAGAGGATGACGAGGAACTCGTCTATTAAGAAGGATTGTCAGTCTTTGATTCATAGATTCTAGAACGTTGGTAACGACACAAAAATATATATGTTTGTGTTCGAATAACTCCTGACATTAACGAGTCCCTAAAGGGAAGAACTTTGGAGAAACCCATTGGTCTCAGAGAGACCGAGGAGAGTATGACAAAGACTACAATTGCAAAATTATTGTGTAAGTCTCACAAAAACAAAATACTTAAAATTATATCTACCTTCAAGAGGGGTTCTCTACAAAAATTTTGTCCACAAAATTTCACTTATAGGTGTATGGATAAAGGCACTGATTTTCGGTAAAAAAAGGGGGAGGTCTGTAGTTTAACAAGATCAAAAGTCCGTCGAGGTTTCACCAGTGGACAAAACAAATCGTAAAGAAATGAAAAGAGACTTGACGTTCGACTTTCTAGGTATTCACCCACGTATGTAACATATTCATACACATACATACGTGCACACACAGAACTTGTAAGTCTTTTCAAACGGGTGTCAAATTACAATTGGAGGAAAGAATGTTACCAAATTCTTTTATCGACATTGTGGAGACTTTTATAGAGATTCTCTCACAGAAGTCAAGTCAAGTCAAGTCAGCGAGTCAGCATAGACTGAGAAACGTTGGGGTGTAAGTTCCAGTCCTCCCCGCCGGCACTCCTCAATGGGGGGTAAGTTCCTCGTCACCGACACGAAACGACCTCGTCGGCACTTCTCTATGGGGTATAGGTTCCATTCTCTTTGGGTTCATTCTACCATCCACAACACTCTCCCGTAGTCTCCCGTCTGTGTGACTTTGATATTAGTGTCTTTTGATCAGTTAGGTTAGTGTACCTAGTGTCGGAACAGATTGAGTTACTTTGATTCGGTACGGTACACCCCGGTGTGGTCCGCCCGCCCAGTACCACCTCTTACACCGCGCAGTACCTGTCTTACACCAGGTGACCTCTTCCCTTACCGTTTGGTGAAGTCATAAGAACGGAACTCTTGGGGTACTTGTCTTACTTTTCTCTTACAGAACGATCCGTTGTTAGGTGCACAGACAAGAAAACTTGAGTAGACAAAGAGACTTACAATTCACTTTCTTAACATCCTTGCCGGACTGGGTCCCCTTCAAAGTCCAGAATTGAAGTATGTCTCACAAACACGGAAACCAGAGTCCCAAATGTCTCACCCCATGTTGACGACCTTGGTCACAAATGACTCTCTACTTGTCGTTCTTCTCTCTGTCGGTGACTCCACTTCACTCTAGGATTGCCTTAAAAGGTTTACAATATAGATTCCCTTAAAGGGACACTTTCCATAAATATCCCTAAGGAGGTTTCAATTCCAACGTTTTGAAACCCGGTATGGTGAGAAAGTCGAGGGAGAACCCACAGTTCTACGGACTAATATCTACTTCCCGAGAGTCAAGTCAAGTCAAGTCAACGAGTCAGTACAGAACTGACACTGGGGTACCTGACGTCGTGCGGTCCGGAGGGACAGGTGGTGGTTGAGGGTCTCAAATGAGTTTGAGTACAGGTAACTCAGCCACTACGGTGGGTTGGTAGAGTAGGAGACAACAGGGGAAGAGGAGGACGGAAGTTAGAAAGGGTCGTAGCCCCAGGAATGTTTACTCAGTCGAGAAGCACAATATCAAATTAACGATTCAGCACAGACTGAGAAACACTGGGGTACGTGACATCGGACGGTCCGAGGAGACCGGTACCCTAAAGGGTCCGTTCTTGTAACCTTACCCAACGGCAAAGGAAGAGACCCCTAGAAGGGTTGTGTCCCTAGTTTGGGTCCAGAGGACGTGACCGTCCACCTAAGAATAGGTGACCCAGTGGTCCCTTCAGATCAACATTTCATAACTATTCCTTACCTTCTTAAGAGACATTTCCTAGGACCTTTGATCCGAGTAGGGAAAACTTCTTCCGATCTTTCGTTACATGAAGACTAAAACCCTGGTATCACGGTCTTCCTTACTTGTAATCCCGATCCTTCCTAGGGTCTGTCAGTCGAGCAAGTTAGGGTAGAAGGAGAAACCCCTTTCCTCGGAACGAGTTTTGGGAACTTCATCGTCATCGTCTTACCACTACTACTTAGGGGGTAGCGGGTGAGGACCGTACACCACTACGTTCTACGGTCCGAGTGGCGATATCAGGTCTTTACACCTTGTCCCTTCTCTTTCCCTGACTTCTACGTCTTCCTCTCTACGTCTTATCTGTTTCCTTCTTAAAAATCTATGACTAGGAATCTGACCTACCGACCCCCACCGCCCCCTTGCTCTCTTGTCCCTACGTGGAACTCAACTCGTCTAAATTGTTCGAAGACCGCTCTCAATATTTTTCATAGTCTCATCCTCTTTGACACAAACGGAGCCTTTTCCCGCACCTCTCTCCCCTCTCTCCCCCACGTCGTGGACACCTCTCTAGAGTTGAGAGGGGTCTCTTGCTTTAAAACCTCGGTAAGCCGTCTCGAATCCCTTTTCTTTTTCACCAGTACGAGGTGAATGTTTCTTTTCTGTATACCCCTAAATCTAATATTTGTCCGTCTTCTCCTCCTTGCTCCATAGGAAAAAACTCTATTTCGGAGAGACCCTGTCTTCGTCACGACTTTAGTTTCGGCTTAGACCGGAGACATGGGGTTGTGGTTTAATTTAGAGTCTCTGTCTCAAAACCTTCTTCGTCCTTTCTTATCGAAATCACGAAGCGGTCCGTTTAACCCTATGTCACCCGATTACAGGAGTTTTGACACACAGGGTTGGGTCCACCCCCACTGCACCCCCAAACACTCCCCGAAGGGACCTTCGAGTATGTCATTTCTTAGACGGACGTTACGTTCTCTGGGTCCAAGGTAGGGACCCAAGCCTTCTAGGGGACCTCTTCCCTTAGTGTTGTGTGAGGTCATAAGAACGGACCTCTTAAGACACCTGTCTCTTCAGACAACACGATGTCAGGTACCCCAGCGTCTCACCTTGTGTTGACTCAACAATATCGGTGCGCAAGGCCCTTTGTTTAAGTGAGTCTTCCTGCTACGTCTATCACCTCACGTCACATAATGTGGTCGCCCGGGTTCCGTCTCAGAGGAGAAGCGCTCCTGGGGCTGGGTAAAAACACTTTTGGAATATATGGGATTCACATAGACAGGTTTGGGTGGAGGGGTTTAAGGGACTTTGATCAGACTTGTTTCCTTTTCTTTCTGTGTCAGTTTCTATTGGGTACTAAGTATACGGAATCCGGATCCATCAATTGTGACCTGTTAATAGTTATACGGACACCAGTATGGGGTTATTCGTATTATCTTAAATACTAAGATAAGCTAATGTGTCTATTAATCCCATGAGAAAATCCACTACCTCTCAGATCCATACTCGGGACCCCGAGAAGGTAGACCCCCCAGACCAAAAGGTCAACCAACAAAGGTATCTATGACCCGTATATCTAGTTTCAGGTATCAGGTCGGGTTCTACCTCAGGACGAAAGTTCTGCCTCGGACAAGACAGACAAAGGAGGAAGTCTCACTGATTATGTATGTGTGTTTTAAAACGTCAACGATGATATTTACAAACACGTGTCAGGTCGTTTCCCTTATTAATTTGGTCCAGTGGCTTCTGACTTTTTACGGAAGTACTATAGACTTCTACGTCCTTTATACGACTAAAAAGTCAAAGACCCCTTTTACACCTGGGACGACAACCATGGATGACGACTTGTAGTGGACGAACGAACACGGGACACTACAGTTGTCATAGCCTTATGTTCGTCACGGGTGGACCCGGGGAACTCCCGAGAGCGTGACACGGGGACACAGACCGGAGTCCCGTCTTGGAATCGGACCACCACCTTCAAATGTAGGTAAGACATCGGGGGAGACGAGGAGGAGTGAAGGGGGTATCAGGTACGAAGTACCGAGTGTTGAAGGGTTCAAGTTTCTGTTTCGGTCGGGTAGAGGGTCGTCTGCAATGGGTAGAATGAGTGAAAACTTTAAGAATGTGTTCCGTGGGACACCAGAATCGAATCGGGTCTCAGACCGTATACCTCGTCTGAGTCCTTCACCGTCTAAAATAATAAAACCGAAAATCACAGAAGAGAGGGTTTCCCGTCCCATTGTTGGTCACTTAATTTGTGACCCTTGGTTCCTCCAAGGTCCACTACTCGTACGGGTCCCCGTCTGGAGTCTCGGGTGGACCTCCAGACCCCATGGGTCCTATAGACCTGTGGTATCGAGAGGAAGTAAAGCCGTCACGACGACGTCCTCTCCGTTCGCTCCTCCTACAGACTCACTGTTATTCGGGAGTCTCGAAGAACTCTTCCCGATTCATGTCATTAAACAACATTACTGAGTTTAAATTTTGTTATTGGGTCTCCGTATTATCGTGCTCGGTTCTTATGGATGACGTACACTGCCCGACAATTACCCTTTTTTTGTCAAACTAAACCACCGTCTTTTTAGAAGTTTACTGAAATAGAGACCTACAAATGAGCCGTCACACTTCACCATCCAAAGGATAATCCCAATTAAACCTGGTGAAAGCGAGACGAACGACTCTCGGTAGGACGACTACCTCTGGGGAAATGACAAGGTGAAAGGGGTGTTGAACTTCGTTTAAAGGATCCGGGTAGGGGGAGGGAAAGGAGAAAGAAAGAGGGTAGAGGGAAAGTCTCCTCGACGATGAAGTCACCGTGAAAGGATTCACTCACTACCTCTCGGTTATGTAACATTGACATCGTGGACGTGGACCGGTGCACCTCTCCACACTCTGTCGGACCTTTAGACGGGTGTAGAGTCTCTGAGCGGTTGGTGTGGATGTCGAGAATAAAGTGTCCATGCTCCGTCAGGTCTCTCCGTTCTCTGAGGACATTTCAGGGGACGACGATTCGTCTTCCCGACCCTGATCTTCGAGACGGAACGGGGGAAGTAGGAGAGGGACCTCTATCTTCGGTTCCGGTCCGTAAATGTCGACCGGTGGACAAATGTAAAGAACCTCGTTCTTTTTTTACCCGAAGTCCGACTTGTGAATGTTGATCGGAGGACAAACGTAAAGGACTTTGTCCCCATCCACCCGAGGTCCAATCTATAGATGTTGGTCAGAGGACAAACGAGAAGCTTCACCTTCATTGTTGACTTTGTCCGATTCGTCGGTCCGAAACAGAGGACACCCGTGGAATTCTATTGTCAGTACCGTCCTCGTCTCCCCACCATTCGGCACAAACTTATTTCCTAGTCCTCCAGTATATAAGGGGGAGGACCCCCGTTTCCTTGGTAAAATGTACCTGTCTTTTCGAGAAACCCCTCAATGCTCCTCCCCCGTGGTGGGGTATTATACACTACGACTATACACTAAGGGTGTCCGGAGACCCGACCTTAGGTAGACCTCGTTTTCAACGAGTACGTACAACCCCTCACAGAATCCCGTCCACTCCATGCGTTTTTCATTGGTCTTTTAATCGATTTCTAATTTTTTTTTTGTTTCTGGACCTTCTAGACGGGGTATATTTACTCAATTGGTGGAGAAAGACACGCGTAGAAGTCAACCCCCCTCCTGGGGGTGTAGGAAACAGAGTCCACACTTAGAGACAGAACGAAGAGAGAATTGACAAAGAGGTACACTAAACGGTGAATAACAACGCGATACAGAGATTATTATTTGAAATATGTAAATGTTGAAAACGGAAGTACTATTTACGAAAAAAGTGACTCCCATTCTAGGTCCCTTTTTATCGAAGATTGGAAATCGGGAACGACCAGACCACTGATCCTGAGGACCAAAAGTAAGTCCGACTTTTCATTTCTATCACAATCAGAGAGTCAGTACAGACTGAGAAACGTTTGGGTACCTGACATCGGGTGGTCCGAGACAGGTACCCACAGAGGTCCATACTTATGACCTTACCCTAGAAGAAGTCCCCTAGAAGGAAATGGACCCAGAGGACGTAACGTCCGTCTAAGAAATGACAGACTCGGTGGTCCCTTTGGGAAGTAAGCCCGATGGCTCTAAGTCCGGTGGTGAGAGACGACGGAGAGACTCTAGTAAGGATGGAGAGAAAGGACGGGTGTGGTAGGGGAGGAGACTGATGTAGTTACATCCTCTACCGTATCGAGTGAGGGTCGTGGTAGAGAACCCTTCTGATCCCACTCTCGTGGATTACAAACTTTCCCCAAAATCTTATATAGCCATTTTTCAGTGACTCGGGTTGAGTCATGGAGGAAAGGAACAAACTAGAGTGAGGAGGAAGGACCACGACGGAGGATTCTTGGATCGGGTCTGGAAAAGTCCGAACCTAGTGATCCCATCGTGAGGTGTGTGCTCGTTCGAGGGACACGCAAAGGATAGTATAAAAGGTGGGAGAGTTACGGGAAGGCAGACTACTTAACTGTAAGTCACACTCGCTGTCATATTGAATTACCTATCGGAGAATCCTCTGACGGGTTCTTTAAGTAGAGATTCCCACCTTAAGGTGCAATACCGTCCGGTGTTCCTTGTGTGTGTGTCTCGTTTGTATCTCTGTGTGTGTCTATGTGCCTGTACGTGCTCCTGTTCAAAAGACACCCCTGAAAGTGTAGAGTGGTGACTCTTCCAACCGGGGGGAGAAACGTCCTTTTGTTAAGGAAACATCTCTTATTTGGATAAGTCAAGTCAAATCGTTTAATAGGGGATCATTCAACTTCACACAGAAAGTTTTTCTATACAAGTTCACGATTAGGATCATGGATATTTTCAGTGAAATAAATTACTCCAGAAACTCTACATTAGTTCCATTCCTCACCAGTATGACGCAACCCCTCCTACGATTGGTTACTAACCACAGGAACGTCCTTCTCTTGTCCTGTGCGTCTCTATGTGTGTTCTCTTGCGGTACACCGCTACCTCCGTCTCTGACCTCGCTATATAGATATTCGGCTTCCTGTGGTTCCTAACAACCTTAGACCCTTATCCACTTCTTTCTACGAAGAGATCTCGGAAACCTTCCTTGGACCGGACGGCTGTGGAACTAAAGTTTCAAGATCGGAGATATTGGCTCTCTCATGTAAAGACCACAATTACTCTTATGTAAAGTCCAAACACTATTAAGTACTGTCGTCGGTGTCCTTTGACTATGTCAGGGATGCTTCCCGGTCCGAAAGAAGGACTAAGTCGTCACCCACTCCTGATACACAGAGACACGAGTCCCTCGAATGACTCTAGAGAAACACCCCCGAGTCCCAGCCCCTGTCCGTCACCCACTCCTTTTAAGGGGAGAACCCGAAGGAGTCGTAGGACGTAACCGAAATGAACCGAAGGGAAGTCAAGGTGTCACCTGTCACACAGGAGGGAACAAGTCGTGCCCCGAATCTCGACCAACCTACCCCGTGTCAGGGTAGGAGTCAGTAACTAGAGGGAATGAAAGGGGGTCTGGGTTCCTCAACCCCCTCCATAACCGGAAAACACAATACATCTGGATCAAAACTTAGGAGTGAAGTAGTAAAACATCAATTTTGAAGGTAAGGGAGTACTCATGTCCCATTATGAACCTCAACACTCCTTAGACTCTCCTTCTAGGGTCCCATGTAGTGTCTCAGTCTGTCTACTTACCTGGACCCAGGATAGTTGAGACGAAGATGGGTGATGAACGATTCCAACACTAGAACTCGTTGATGAATTGAAGGACACGGTCGGAGTTAGAGGAGTAGATATTTCACGCTAGTCATTGTCGTAAGCAGGGTACCACCTCAACACTCGTAACTGACTCAGTTGTAAACATTCTTCGAATTTTCTCAAGGACCGTCTATCTTACACGAGTCACTTCTCTTCGACTATAGCAAATTGACCATTCGTCAACTCAGTGTGTCTCCACTGTACTAGATAGGTTCCTGTCAATTTTCGACTCGACAAGGGTCAGGGTAAGAGTCTGACTACCGAAGAGACTTGTCGGTGACAAAGTAAGTACACTCCCCGACACGAAGAATTCTTAAATTTGGGACCTTAGTCTATTTGTAGTTACGTTAAAATTTGGATTAATTAATGATCGACCCACTAGAACCTGAACGATGAATTGTAGACTCCTAGACTAAAAAAAAAAGTGGATATTTTATGTCTACATTTGAAGTGTCCAACAGACACCCACTCTATCCTTATTTATATTTGTGAATTGGTGTATGATATTCGTAAGTATTTATAAAGACCGATAGTAAACACACTTAATCTTCAGTCAAGTTGATATAGATTGATTTATCACTATTATCACCGAAATTTTGAGAGACCAAGTAAAAAAAAGGGCATTTTCCCTCATCTCTGTCACCAGGTTCTTATTGTACCACCATGGTTTTTCCAGTGTTTCCTGGGTCCAAGATGGAGATAAAGACGGAATTGTCAGCGTCAAACACCAAAGATAGGAGTTCCAATGTAGTATTAGGTTATAGTGCAGGTATTAGACTTGTCGTTGTTCACACACATACACTCTACTCCAACCCCCTACCCCACTTCTGTTTTTTCTGGTGGAGCGTCGACTTAGTCGAGGGAATTCTTCGGTAAAGCGTTCAACTATGAAACGAACATAAAATAACCGATCTTGAATTAGTGTACCAGTGTGGATCGACGTTCCTTTCGACCCTTTACATCAGAATGTGGGTAGGTAATGTAATGTCAGTCATCCTGGATCCTAGGCAGTGTAGGTAATGTCAATCATCCTGGAACCGAAACCATGTTTGCATTTCCTCTTTACCTATAACTCTTCTGTTTATCGTCGGAGACGGTCTAGTAACAATAATAAGAATATCAACAAAAATGATACGCGGTCCTCGGACGGGAGATCCTTAGATGTCCAAAATGACATCACGATATTTACAACACTTTCTGTACGTGTCCCTACATCCTCATGAATCCTTTTTCTCTTCTGTGACTTCCGAACCACTTTTTTCACTACAAACTCACCAGACGGTCCCGTTGTTCGTAGTTCCCTTCCCTTACGAATTGTGTTTCTTGTGGTGTGTGTTTCAGATTAACAAAACAGTCGGATAGGGGACTGACGAACCTTAACGATAAAACCTTTGTCACAACACTCACTACCTCCACCCCAAACCTGTCCGAAGGTCCCTGACAGGACCCTGAAGAGAATAGGTGTGTCAGAGACCCCGTCTACCACTCCCCACGACTCGGGACGAGAAACGTTCAAAAAAGACTAAGAAGTAAGACTAAAGTGGTCTGTCGTTAGATAAACAATTTATTTTGTCGACCAATAACTTTTTCTGTATAAATAACCCTTAATTGACGGCACACGTTTTACCCATAAATGATGGATGAACAGTTTGTAGTCCCTTAAACACAAATTATTAGTAAAAAAAAAGTTAATTGAGTGTTTTTATGTAGGGTAATTAAGATTTAATTTACGTATAAACGTTTTGAGATTAAGTGTTGCATTAGTTTAATAGAGAAAGGTCGGACAAAGACTACCAATGCACAACCACTTTCTTAGAGTCAACTAGAAGAATCTCTGTGTTAAAAGAAAATGGGTACACGTCAACGTTGAACCTGATCTCCTGTTAAAAAAGTTAGGGAAGGAGGGACACAAACAGAGAAGTGAGAACAGAAGAAGAACATAATGGTCGTGGATCTTCCACTTTTACCGATCTTATAGACCTACTAGATTTGACTACCAACTTCGGACTGGAGACAGAAATTAGGGTCACCATCTTCCAGAACCTTATACACGGTTTATCTAGAGGAAAGTGACACGATGTCCCTTTCTAACGAACTGACCTGTAATTCCCTGAACCCAAAATTAAGCCTTAAGACAACACACTGGAACCCGTTCAGTAAAAGAAGGAATCTCGTACGTACAGTCTTATTTCAATTCGTCCAAGGAAGTGACGTCCTAAAGAATCTCTATAATAATGGTACAATTACACGTGTCTCTCATAGGTTGACCTCTTGTCTATATTAAAAGGAAAAGGTTTTGAGGAAACTGGTGAGTTGAGAGAGAGAGAGGAAAAAAAAAAGGAGGGGAAAAGTACTTCGTAGACCCACCTAACTACTAAACTCCTTTTGTAAGACCGGTTCTGACCCGCCCTACCAAAGGTCCCAATAGACCGAAATTGTAAAGTCCGAAAAAAAAAAACCAGGTCTTTGGACCTGACTCGAAGACTTCCTACTGAACCGTTATCCCTGGAGGTAGGTGTTTTGTGGGGCTGAAGACGGGGGTTGAGACCGGTCTAGTCTTTGGTGGTCGTCCGTGACGTGTACAGGAGCCTTCGGGATGGAGAACACTTAGACGGTCTGTTCGTTTTGTTGCTTCATTAGAGACCTCGAAACGATGAGGGACGACGTCGGTCGACGTGAATCGTAAGTCGGGGACGAAAGGGGTCGTGTCGTTAATGTACGAGTCGTACGTGGAGCTTTTACAAAATTCACCATTGTTTACGTGACTCCCAAATAATAGTAGGTCGTCGCGTCTGCCGGGAACGTGTCCCGCACCCCGTGGAATGTCTTCTGCCACTAAAGAAAAGAGTAAACAACTCGGTACACCGATTTGTATACGACCAAAACGTCCCTCTCCGGTCGTGTCGGGTGAGCGGAACCGTCCGACGGAGGCGGAGACGTGTTTCGGCAGACGACGGGAGCGGAGGTACGCGTCACGCCTCTCAGGAGGCGGTACCGACGACCAACTCGTCATGGGGGGCCAGTTTCTACGCTGAAGCATTACGTTAAGTGCTAGTCACACTTTCTCGAGTCTTTCACAAGTCTTCCCTCCCGACAGTCCACGGGACCCGTGGAGAAAGAACCTGTGGAGTAAGGACAGGGTAGTGATTCTATCACCAAGATTACAGAGTCCTGGGACATGTAAGAATCTTTATTAACTCCTGAGGTTTCTTCAACCAAATACGACTAATATAGACAGTGATAATTAATAGAATCTTTAATTTCGTTTTTATAAATAATTAAGTAACTTTTTATTGTTATGTGACGAACGTACAAATGTATTTATCGTGTAAAGGGGGGGTACTCTTTATTGAGAGAAAAGGTTTCGTTTCTTGTTTACACCACTCTTCTCTTTACAAAGTGTAAAGACGTTTAGGGACAATACGGACCGAATTATCTTCTGTCACCTCAGAGTATAGATGAAGGTATTTGTAGACAACACTAAACAACAAGACCAACTTCGAAAACTCTTTGTAGATCGAAGAATGTCGATTCATAAACTCTTTTCTTTCTGGAATCGGTGTATATCTGATTCTAGGACCTAGGACCCGGACACACGGGACCAGGAACGGTTTCGGAGGATGGAGTAAAGAATCAAGTGAAAGGGAACGACCAAAATGGGGTCGGAGTGACCGGGAACACAGGGACACTTATATACTCAAGACTGAATCCCAAAAACACGATAGACAAGGGAAAAGGGAGTCTAAAACTGTACTGACCGAACGGAACGGTAAATCTAAAGTTTCGTTTACAATGAGTGTAACTTTTTTTTTACATAAGAAGTACTAGAAATACTGATAGACGATAACAAAACTAATAAAACAAATGAAGAAATACTATATAGAAGGGTATAACCCTTCATTCAAGGTAACCTTGTTCCTAAAATAGTATAAGTTACGACATAAAAGTTGCTAATCTTACCAAAGATCATACATCATAACTATCACAATCAGCGAGTCAACACAGACTAAGAAACACTGGGGTACATGACATCGGACGGTCAGAGGAGACAGGTACCCTAAAAGGTCCGTTCTTATGGTCTCACCCAGTAGTCAAGGAAGAGGTCCCTGAGAAGGGTTGGGTCCTTAACTTGGGTCAGAAGGTGTAATGTCCGTCTAAGAAATGACAGACTCGGTGGTCCCTTCGATCATAACTAGCTATACGAGATTTACAAAAACTTATGTAATTACTTTTTTATCGACGTATTTTCCTATAAACTTGATCTTTAGTCTGGATCAAAACATAAAGTTAAAATAACGAATGATCGAGACACCGGAACCTGTTCAAAGGACTGTTTAAATCAAAAGAATGTTCATTTTACGACTATTGTTATGGACGAACAGTATCAAACCCAACGATGTTGTTTTTACGGACATTTCTTTTTGAGTGAGAAGTATGACCCAAAGAGGAAACGAGATTGTGATGACGGTGGGACTGTGAAAATTGTGGTCTATATACTCCCGAAAAATGGGTTTGGTTTGTTAAGATGTTATGGTCGACCCACAGACTGTTAAATTGAGTTAAGACTGTATAGATATGGACCTCTTCAGTAGTCTATAACGTTTAATTCCCAAGTCAGAGAACTCTCACAGGGAACGAAGTCGACAGTCAGTGTTCATCATTCAGGGGTTCAGTAGACTTTGAAGACAGACTGAACCGATGTTTAGTCTCCAAGAGTACAGGAGAAGGAACCTAAATTAATGACGATCTGGTCAAGTACCCTCTTCCGTTACTGTTGGGTGAGGTCATGAGAACGGACCTTTTAGAGTACCTGCCTCCTGGGACCACCCGACGTCAGGTACGCCAGCGATTCTCAGCCTGTGCTGACTTGCTGAAGTAAAAGTGAAAAGTGAAAGTACGTAACCTCTTCCTTTACCGTTGGGTGAGGTCACAAGAACGGACCTCTTAGGG
Organism: Capra ibex; assembly: GCA_006410555.1. Classification (NCBI taxonomy): domain Eukaryota; kingdom Metazoa; phylum Chordata; class Mammalia; order Artiodactyla; family Bovidae; genus Capra; species Capra ibex. The sequence continues at coordinate 47,836,305 of SJYO01046538.1, forward strand.
TCCCTGCCGTCTCGGACCACCCGACGACAGATACCCCAGCGTGTCTCAGCCTGTGATGACTTCACAGAATCGTCGTTGTCTGGTCGAGTGCTGGTCCCAAGCTAGGGACCCAACCCTTCTAGGGGACCTCTTCCCTTACCGTTGGGTGACGTCATAAGAACGGACCTCTTAAGGTACCTGTCTCCTCGGACAGTCCGAAGTCAGGCCCCCCAACTGTTTTTCACCCTGTACTGACTCGGTGATTGTGAAAGTCTGAAAGTCTGGTCGAGTGTCTTGAGTCTCTTTGCAAAGTGAATACAAATAGTTAATAATTTTCTATACTATTACTTATGTTTTCTTTGGGGTCTATCTCACTACATGTCCCGTTGTAGACCCTCATTTCCTCAAAGACAAGGACTCTTCAACCCCATACAGTGGTATAGGTTATATACTTACATAAGTAGTTGAACCTCACGGGGAACGACCACCACACCGACTTACCTCTGGGTGTGAGGAATGTCGTCCGTTCGGGAGAGGTGGTAGGTGAAGACTTGTGTCGTTTTGAGTCTAGAGTACTAGGTTCGTGAGTCCCCACTCAGAAGTTTGACCCCGAGGAGCCTGTACACTAGTCTTAATAGACCCTGTCAATACTTTCACGACCAAAGACCGGAGGACCGTCTAGCTAACTTAATTTAGTAACCCCCGTATCCTGGGTCTTTTACAAAAGGTCCTCTAGGACTACGTTCAATTGAAAACCTCTTTTGACTTTACCTTTCATTCCTCTTCCACGTTTCTCTAAAAGAAAGTAAGGAGGGATGTGTCGGTGGTCCAAAAGTGAAGAGTTTATAAATGTGTCATCGGGTTCAACAGCTCTCCTGTCACTAAGAGTCTACCGAGACGGGCCCCTCCCTGGACGAGGTCCCTACGTCCCGTCCCCCTTTGTGTCAGGACAGAATCCGAGACAAAGGGGTCTATCTACTTCATGTTGTAACGTGAGTTTGTTAGGTATCGTCACTTGTATCGTATCTTAGAGTCTCGTCACGTACTTTATAGATAAACTTATTGTCGGGGTCGTCGAGAACGGTTTAAGAGTCCTAGGTGATCTTTTTGCCTTGTCAGGAAAAGGTAGTAGCGTATTTAGTAGGGTGACTTTCGGCAGTTTTACGTCGGGCTTTTCTGTAAAAGTGATCGTCGTTTCGATCTTCTGTATGTGAGACCGGGTCAGTCGTACAGAGGGGACTCTTGGTCTTTACTCTAAGACCCTTACCCCACCCCCGCCCCATTCGAGTGACCCTCGTTCAACAGTGAAAGGTAGTTCGTGTCCCGGAACCTAAGATTTATGTTAACATAAACCGAAAGGAGTCCCCACTTGCCAAAGTAGACTCTCCGTTTGTAAGAAGACCTTGTAGGGAAAATATCTGACGTCAATCACGATCAAGACTAGGGTACTAGAACCTCCTTTAACATCTCTGTCTATCTTAATCCCAAATTAGAGTCCGGAAACGAGTAAGTAAAACTCTAGAACCTGTTCAGTGAGTTGTCGGAACCCTAAGTCTCAAAGTTTTCACTATTATTTTATATCGAGTATCATATCTCTTGACACTACAACCTCTTCTGAGAACTCTCAGGAAACCTAACGTTCCTCTAGGTTGGTCACGTAGGATTTCCTCTAGTTAGGATCCACAAGTTACCTTCCTGACTACAACTTCGACTTTGAGGTTATAAAACCGGTGGACTACGTTTCTTGACTGAGTAAACTTTTCTGGGACTACAACTTTTTCTAACTTCCACCCTCCTCTTCCCCTGCTGTCTCCTACTCTACCAACCTACCGTAGTGGCTGAGTTATCTGTACTCAGACCTATTTGAGGCCCTCAACCACTACCTGTCCCTCCGGACCGCACGACGCCAAGTACCCAGCGCTTCTCAGCCTGTGCTGACTCGATGACTTGACTTGTCTCGACTACCTCTTATCATCTGCCCTGTCTTGTCCACCGTAGGGACATACACGGGTTTCGTGTAATTGTCAACGAGTCACCTGTGGTCGTATAAGAACCAGTCGTCACCTCCGGGAGTGGATCGAATTGCTAATCATCCTTTATCTTTTTCACTACACACAAGGAGAGGGACCACATTCTCCGTCGCCTGGACCAACGTCCGAGTCACAACGACACACTCAAACCTCTTTGACGAGAGGGAAAGACTCGGAGTTACAAGAGAGGACCTTTCGCTCCCCCTACGTCATTAACTAGAACTCATAGACGAGGTGAGATTGGAGACTGAAACCCTAAAGTCGTAGTCTGTCTGGTCTGGGTTGTGATACTCGTCGAGAGGAGGACACACTAGGTCGGACGACCGAGAGACTTATACAGGATTCCTCCAGACACCCGACCAAGCGTTTTACCTTTGATGTAAGAATCACGAGACCCCAACACCGTTTCGAAATCTCTATGTCTCTAAAATCCCATCTAAGAGAAAAAAATTAGTCTGTGAACAAAATATTCAAAACAACTTAATTATTTCTTAACTGAGGAATCAAAAGTATACTTAACAATCCAACCGGAGTTTCAAATAAACTCAAAAAAAGACATTCTACTTGTCTTTTTGGGTTTGGTTGAAAATCCGGTTGGGTCATATAGGTCTTCGATATAGGACATACGTTACTTAACGAAGAAAATTTTTTAATACAAAATAACCTCATATCAACTAAATGTTATAACATAATTAAAGTCCACATGTCGTTTCACTAAGAAATATATGTACATCGGAGAGAAAAATCCAAGAAAAGGGTGTATCCAACAAGTCAACGATTCAGTACAGACTGAGAAACCCTAGGGGGACCTAACATCGTGGGGTCCGAAGGGACAGGAAGTGATAGAGGACCTCAAAAGAGTTTGAGTACCTACAACTCAGCCACTACGACAGATTGGTAGAATAGGAGATGACGGGGGAATAGGAAAACGGAAGTCAGAAAGAGTCGTGGTCCCAGAAAAGGTTACTCAGCCGAGAAGGGTAGTCCACCGGTTTCATAACCTCGAAGTCGAAATCGTAGTCAGGAAGGTTACTTATAAGTCCCAACTAAAGACATTCTTTATGATATGTTTCCTCTGTCAGACTCAGGAAATCAGAGAAACCGGGTCCGAGAGGGACGGACCCGACCCACGACCCGCCCCACTACCCCCGACTGTCCATTCGGTCCCGACTCGTGTCTGTGCACAGTGAAACCAGAAGGTCGGTACCCATCGAGACGAGACGGAGAGACAATCCCGGTACGATCCATTGAACACTCCCCGTCCTCCTCCCGTCTAATCTTCTCGTTCCTTGTCTCCATCTTCGTCGGTTCAATGTCCTCCCCTAAGCTCACCTCTTCTTTCCGTCCCTTCTCTCCTCTCCTTTACCAAGAGTAACAAGAGAGAAATTGAAACGAACCCGGAGCCGTGTTGGTAGTACTCGTCTAGTCTTGTGGAGTGAGGTTTGAGAATCGAGGTCAATTTTTTATTAAGGTTCGGTTTTGCGCCACAGATTTAGATAGAGTTTACAGTCGTCGGCCCGGACTTCGGTCCCGACACTAGAAGGAGTACAGTTATTTAGGAACTTCAAGGGAGAGGGAACCTTCGGACCCAAAGAAGACTACGATGACGAAAGATGGGGTCCGACGGGAAAGTACTCATTAAAGAAAATTGGGTTCCTAGTGTCGACACTCGGTATTACTTTTCTAAAGAAGACCGGACTCTAACGTTTCTTCGGCGACGTGTTCGTCTTTTTTTTTTCAACCCTTTTTGGTGTTAATTTCAGGTACGGGATGATCCTCACTCGTCCCTCTACGGACCGACACACACATGGTACACACACACGGACCGACCGACAGGGGTGTGGTTTTTGGTTCTTTAGGAGTCCACTCAGAACAGGACACCCAGGACATTTCTACCGTCCTTCTTCTCCCCGACGGCACCTGTGTTCTCCACTGTTGTCTTACTCTTCCACTCAACGTGTGAGTCCACAGACGGAGTCCGAAGTAGGTACTGGAACCCGAAGTCCTCTCCCCTCCCGAGAGACGACTGGGACGGTGGAGGACAGGTACGAGTCAAGTCCCCGTCCTTTACCCATCCGACCCGTGTTCTCGAAGACTATGATAGACAGAGTAGAAACCCGGAGGGTCCACCGAGTCACCATTTTTCTAGGTGGACGGTTACGTCCTCTGAGTCCAAGCTAGGGACCTACCCCTTCTAGGGGACCTCTTCCTTTACCGTTGGATGAGGTCGTAGGAACGGACCCTTTAGGGTACCTGACTCCTCGGACCGTCCGACGTCAGGTTTCCAGCGGTCCTCAGCCTGTGCCGACTCACTGACTCGTGCGCACGTACGAACAGAGTAAAACAGGACCTCTCTGTGTCGAAGGACCGACGGTACATAGGATTGTAGTAAGGAACAAAACTGTCACACAGGGGGTACCCCACCCTCTCTCCCTACCCCCATGTTAAGTCAACCCTTACTTGTAAGGTGAAACCCACGACCCTGGTGTGAGACGGAGGTATTCACCCTGAGTTCGAACAGAGTATGGATGAAGAACCTCATGTACGGAAGACCAATGTTTCCCTCCCTTATTGGGACCTCAAATAGGCTGAATAAATGTTCAAATTAAAGACTAAAAAAGTTTATTCTTAGATAGTCAAGTCTGTCCCAACACACACACACATAACCCCCAGCCCCTCACCCCCCAATCAACGAGTCAGTACAGGTCAAGAAACTCTGGGGTACCTGACATCGGACGGTCCGAGGAGACAGGTACCCTAAGAGGACTGTTCTTATGACTCCACCCATCGGTAAGGGAAGAGGTCCCATAGAAGGACTGGGTCCCTAACTTGGGTTCAGAGGACGTAACGTCCGTCTAAGAGATGGTGGACTCGGTGGTCCCTTCGGCGAGTGTAACCCAATGAGAAGAGACTTATACAAACCCCGTGAAAAAATGGTTATACCTACTTTTAAGTGAAACCAAGATGTTAAATTGAATGGGGTCCCTACGGTAAACCTGTAATAAATGCGTCGAGACATGAAGGGGGACATTATTGTACAAGAACTTTTCAACATTTTTTAAACTTTAAAACCATTTATCTTAGTATAAAATTACATTATACTCAAACAACGAATTCCCTTAAGACGCCATATAGTAAAACGTCTGTCAGGAAAACATTGTGTTTATCGGGAAGGGTTCAATAGAAAAAAGAAGAAGGTACACCAAAAAGTATTTAGTCTAATCGAACTTATCTGGACAAGGATATGTTCAGTTATCAGTCGGAGGGGGTCAAGGATTTGTCGATTCCACCTTTCTACCCCTCAATCAGTGATCGAACCTTCACTGGACAGGGTCCGTACGTGAACTAATCTCGAGACCTGTCCCTAATACCCGTGAAACCGTAATCTAAGACTTAGAGAAAACACCATTAACAGTCCTTTATCGTCGCACCGGGACTTCTTCAACGGTCGATGTCGGGTCTAAAGACTTACTTTTCGAGTCCCAACCTTACACATAGTCTACTTTGTATAGAACCGATGATAAAATTTTTGAGACTTTCAGTACACAAAGAAAGGAAAACGCCTAACACACTAGGTTTCGAAGTACTGTCCTCTTTCCGAGGGAGTAGTCTCGAGACTCCTCTTACGACAAAATGTCGGAGGGACAGGACAGAGTCGCACTCCTCTGTAATTACCTGACGTCACAGTCGTTACTTCCTACCAGGAGAGAGTGAACCCTCGAGTCAGGTCGTGCCCCTCCGTGCTCGGAGACGGTCGTGATCCGAGACGCCCCGCACCTACACACACGTACGCGTGCCCACGGGTCGTGTGCAGAAAGGGTGATCTCGCCGTAAATTAATATGGTATCGAAGGACTTGTCTTCGATCTTAGGACCGGTTTCCAAAAACAAAAAAATATCAGTAAGAGAGTTAAACATGTAAATGGGAATTCGACCTATTGGGGATTCTATGGTTTTAGATTATCTTAGACATTACTACTTTGTCCACCGTCCACACTGTTTCCCGTTCCCCCTCACCGTTTGTGTAAAAAGAGAGGTCTCCAAGTCGGACTATTTCCCTACGACCGACATTTCCCCTGAATCATGGACCGTAAATAGACTTCGTAAAACCTAAATAACTCATAGAGAGCATTTATTCTTCTTTTCCGGGTCGGTATGAACACGTTGGTCACTCTACCTCTCTTTACTTCCGCAAGGGCGGTCTCTCTCACCCTTTCTAGTCACTTCCACTATCTTCTTTCACCTTTTCGGACCTTCCCTCGTGGAAACTGTCCTAGACCCTTCGTCTGACCTAGAAGTCTCGGTCCCCTCCTCCCTCCCGTCATTCTACCTCCACCCCATCGTCTAACCTAATATCTGTGAACTCCTCGACTCTACCTCTCAAACTCTCTACTTTACTCCCTTCTCCGGACCGCGTAGAGGACTCAGTGTTCACCGTCCCCATTAGTGTTGTACTCTTTTTCCGTAGGTCAGGTTCTCCGATCCTACGAAGGAAATAGAAGAGTTGTTGCGGGTGTTCTGTTCTGAAAACAACAATCTTCATATCATTGATCAGTGAGAAGAACAAAAGGAAGAGGTCCGGGGACCCCTCCGGTCCGAGGACTCCAACCCGGACAATATCAAGATGGACCCACAGTGGTGGACACTAGTACCCAAAGTGCTCACTGACAGGGTAACGTGGAACACTTCCGGTGACAACCCTCGTTTCACTGAATGACAGGGAGAGACCAGGTTCAATGGGTATCTTTAAACAAAACAGACTTCCTCTTCTCAAAACTAGAAAAACACTCTGCCCTCTCCCTTTCCTTATCTATTGAAGTACGGTAAAGACGTGGTGAACAACCTTTATAGTTATTGTCTTCCGAGGATTCTTCTCTTCCCGATCCCGTTCTACGTCTTACGATAAAAACCTTCTAAAAACTCCCGTCACACCCTCTTTCGTCCCTGTTTCATTTCGTACTCCAGTTGTTGTCCCCTCAAGAGGCGACGTCACCACTACTCAGAGAAACCACCAAAAGACTCCCCGAAACAGGGAACTTCTCCTCCTTGTACCACCTGTGAAAACTAACTGACGTGGATGGGGAGGTGGGAGTGGGGTATGTGTATCCAGAACTCATTTCCTTTTAGAGGTAAACCCCGGATCTTTAAGAAGTCCTATCCACACTACTACCTCTCTAGAAACTTGAAGGATATCCTGATCTTCTCACTTTTGAGGTTCAATAACTAAAAAACCACTGAAATAAAGATCGACGTTCAACTCTTTGGAACCACTGTAAACTTACTTTGGAAGTGGTCGTTCTGATAATTTTTAGATGTTCCAACACCGAAAAATAAACGTTCCAATGAAAAGAAAGGTACCAACCAAAAACGGATTCCTTCTCAAAACGGAAACAATACCCGGAAATTGGGTACTACCGAGGAACACAAGGGACGTCCACAACTCCACAGGCACAAAGATGTGTAGTGAGCTCCTTCAGTCCTATAGAGACTAGTCCCGGTTTCTAGAATTAATTGTCAAATAGAATCGATTGTCTAGTAATCTTCTTTTATATACGGGTTCGTAATGGGTACTTACCCACCTAAGAGAGTTCGATACTTGTAATCCGTCGATTTCGACCTTCAAATTATTGTACTCATCAGTATTTATACTCACGTATGTAAATACGTATGAATGATTCGTAAATGACCTCTTCCGTCACCGTGGGGTGAGGTCATGAGAACGGACCTTTTAGGGTAACTGTCTCCTCGCACCACCCGACGCCAGGTACCCTAGCGATTCTCAGTCTGTGCTGACTCACTGAAGTGAAAAGTGAAAGTACGTAACCTCTTCCTTTACTGTTGGGTGAGGTCACAAGAATGAACCTCTTAGGGTACTTGTCCCCTCGGACCACCCGACGGCAGATACCCCAGCGTGTGTCAGCCTGTGATGACTTCACTGAATCGTCGTCGTCGTCGTCGTTGATTCGTAAATGTCACAGGTCACGAGACACTCCAAGATGTCTTTTCGTACGTTCTGTATTTTACAGGACTGGAGGTTGACATGATTACGACGAAGTAAAACAATTCCCTCTCGAATTTCTGTTTTCGTTTTTGTATTTTTGGCGACAAATACCCGTACTTCTCGTGACTGCGATATACTGTATACGTGCACACATACACAGAATATATATGCACCTGACATCGGACCGTCCGAGGAGACAGTTCTTATGACCTTACCCAAACAAACAAACCGAGTCAAACAGTCCAGAATCCAACGTCGTACACCCCTTGAAACTAGAAACGACACCGTCCGTCTTAGAAATCAACCTCGTAAACTTGAGAATCAACACGGTCCACCCTAGAGCAAGTAACTGGTCCCTAACTTGGACTCGGGGGACGTAACCTTCGTACCTCAGAATTGGTGACCTAGTGATCCCTTCAGGGGCATTAATCACACACACATATATATATATATATATAAGTTGACTTTTTGACTTTACCTTTCAACTCAATCAGAATAAGGCACCCTTAGTACTCCTGAAGTTCGGGTCCTCTGTCGTAAAGTCCACTGGGGTTCTCTTGACAAAGGTTCCTCTACCTCCCCCCTTCCTCGGTCCGATATATCTTCAAATGTCGTTCCCCGTCCATTAGACACATAATTTTCTAATGACAATTAATTCCTTTTGGTCTAGAGAGTGTAATTCCCTAAATCGCGAGAAGAATACATACCCTTCTACGTTCGTAGGTCTGAATGACTTTATCAAAGAAAGTGTACGAAAAGTCCACACGAAGAAAAGGTCCGTTCTTATGACCTCACCTAACGGTAAAGGAGGATGTCCCCTAGAAGGGTTAGGTCCCTAGCTTGGACACAGAGAACATAGAGGACGTAACCGTCCGTCCAAGAAATAGTGATCACGGTGGGTCCTTCGGGTACGTCGAGTCGATATAAACCCTGGTTTAGGATGAAAAACTAACAAGAGTAGGAATTAAGGAGCAAATGACATTTCCCACCACCTACCGACGGAGAACACGAAAGATCTTATGAGACACGAAGAGTCGAATAGGACCCCTCCTTCACCGACTACTGACGACCTACCGACCACAACAAAGTGGACCCGAGGCTTTAAACGTAAACCTTAGGGACTACAGACATTGTAAAGAACAAATGACCATATCGTCTTTTATAAAGTAAAGTGCCTTTATAAAGTAAAGTGTATGTGTGTGTGGATAACAAAAGGAGTATCCTTACTATCTTTAGTAACAAAGAAATGACAGAGAAAAAGGAGTTTAACAAGAGTAATTCTAGGTACCTCGGTTATGGGTTTATATATATACATATATAAAAGGGATCGTGACTATGTCCCTAAAATAAGTTTAACATAACACAAAAGTATCGTGTGACGTACAAACAGTATTCCCGGTCTCCATTGACGTGTAAAACTTAAAAACCGGCATAGTACGGTGAATGTGGAGACAGTCGAGACTTCTCATGAACTACTCGTGTAGACTCGAGTCTCGGGTCTCGGAGAGAGGTTTCGGTACATCATACATGTGACTACCCTGTCAGGGAGTGGTGTCTATGTCAAAGAGTTTACAAAGGTTGGAATGAGATAGACTCTTCCCTGCGTACTTCGTGTTTTGTCAGTCCAATTAATTTTCCGTTGAGTGTTGACCGTCATTTAAAATTACTAACTCTTTTACGAACCTTCTTAAAAGGTATAGACTCTGTCCGTATCAAACAAAGAAAAAGTTACTAGAGTCCTTAAAGGGTCTGTGTTTCAGGGGTAGTAAGTTTGTTTATATACATATTTACTTCCTCTTCTTTCTTACACGTTCCAAACGTTTCAAGGACTCTCTTCAAGAAGAGACGGGTTTAATAAGAAAGAAAAATCACAAAAAAATTAACCTCTTATCTCTGGTAAAACACGGAATTTGTCCCATTCTCTCAACCACCAACAGTAATGGAAAACGGGTACTGAAAACAGATCTCTTCTATTCTCACCCTGAGGTTTGTAGGGAGGGGGAACTTTGACAAATGGAAAGTACGGTTCCCTTGAACCAAAACTTCATACTTATTCAAAACTAATTTTTTTTTACGAAGTTGAGGTCTACTGTACTAAACTTTCATGTCGTCATTGGGTGGGGGGCGGGGGGTGGTGAATAGATTCCCCCTACATAAGGTTCTGGGGATCGTCTACCGACCTTTGTACCCATCATAGTTTGGAATATACATGATATAAAAAAATATGTTTGGATGGATACTATTTCAAATTAAATATTTAAGTCGTGTTATTCTCTAATCGTTGTTATTGATTATTGTTTCATCTTGTTAATATTATTATGTGAAGATTATTATTTACAATTACACCAGAGAAGAGAGAGAAAGAGATTTATAGAAAACAATTTAACTGAAAAAAAATTAACTTCAAACCAACTAAACCCGAAAGGACTATCGAGTCGACCATTTCTTAGGTGGACGTTACGTACTCTGGGGTCAAGTTAAGGACCCAGACCTTCTAGGGACCTCTTCTCTACCCGATGGGTGCGGTCATAGGGACCCGAAGGGACCACCGAGTCTACCAGTTCTTAAGCGGACGTCACACCCTCTGGACCCAAACTAGGGACACAACCCTTCTAGGGACCTCCGTCTGTACCGTTGGGTGAGGTCATAAGAGCGGACCTCTTAGGGGTACCTGTCTCCTCGGACCGTCCGAAGTCAGGTATCCCAGCGTTTCTCAACCTGTGTTGACTCGTTGATTCCTCTCGTGTCGTGTCGTAACGACTAAACATTACAACACAATTAAAGACGACATATCGTTTCACTAAGCCAAAGTTTTATAGAATAGTATGTTTATATCACGGAAAAGATAACATTGATTCGTGAATGTTAGGTGACACCGTCATTGAAAACGTCCAAAACCACACTGTCGTACTTAAAGAAAAAGGCAGAAGTGATAAAATACCTATCTTCTAAGTAAGAATGGAATCTAGAATCGTTCGAGTCATATACTAAAAAAGAAAGGAATAATTCAAATCTTTAAAGTTGAAAAGTGAAATTTCTTTCGTTAAATGTCGAAGAGAAACCGTATAGGTACTACGGTCGGAGATATAAAAACGTGAAACTCCGGCAATAATTCACTTTATTCCGATGATGTCCAGATTCTCCGTCCTATACGACCTGTTTCCCTACTAAGTCCAGGACCCCTTCTGTTTTACCCTATCGTTCTCTAAAGTAGTACGATGAGTTTTGTCACGTGTTAAATTTTGAATACTTAACAAATAAAGACCTTAAAAGGTAAATCGTAAAGACCTGGTACCAGTTAGTGCCATGTACTTTGGTACCTTTCGTTTTAGTATCTTTTCCACCCTGATGAGATTACAGTTACGGTAGTTCCCGATCCTCGTCACACACTCACGTACGAATCAGTGAAATCATCACAGACTGAGAAACGGTTGGGGTACCTGACATCGGGCGGTCCTAGGAGACAGGTCCCCTAAGAGGTCCGTTCTTGCGAAGGACCTCACCCAACGGTAAGGGAAGAGACCCCCTAGAAGGGTTGGGTCCCTAACTTGACTGCAGAAGATGTATATGACGAAACCGTGCGTTCAGGAAATGGTGATTGTGATGGACCCTTCGGGGTCCTCGTCACACTTATAATAGAAAAAAACAAACAAAAATTACCCTTACTTTCTTGTTATTTTGGTGAAACTGATCAGAAACGTAGGGTTTCAGGATTTTGTAACGGACTGCTGGGATTGTCTTAGTTTCATTCAAGACACGATATCACACGACCCCACCTCCGTCCTTGGAAGGTTTAAACTGTCTAGGACCATGTAATGTAGATATTCCTCACACAAACTGACTCTCCACTAACTTGGATGTATTGAAAGGGCTGTCCATGGTAATAACCACTCTTATAACCCCTATGACAAATAAGAAGGTTATGGTAGACTATGACTAAAAAAGTGGTTATGGTGTAACAGGACTAATAGCAACGAAATATCGTCCAGAACTTTATGTCATCAAATTTAGAAAGTTGAAATGAATAAGAAAGATTTCAACAAAATGATAAGGTCCAAGATACCTTGAACAAGTCAAGTCAACGAGTCAGCACAGGCTGAGAAACACTGGGGTACTTAGCGTCGTGTGATCCGAAGGGACAGGTAGTGGTTGAGGACCTCAAGTGAGTCTGAGTGCAGGTAACTCAGTCACTACGGTAGGTCGGCAGAGTAGGAGACAGTAGGGGAAGAGGAGGACGGGGGTTNGTAACAGGACTAATAGCAACGAAATATCGTCCAGAACTTTATGTCATCAAATTTAGAAAGTTGAAATGAATAAGAAAGATTTCAACAAAATGATAAGGTCCAAGATACCTTGAACAAGTCAAGTCAACGAGTCAGCACAGGCTGAGAAACGCTGGGGTACTTAGCGTCGTGTGATCCGGAGGGACAGGTAGTGGTTGAGGACCTCAAGTGAGTCTGAGTGCAGGTAACTCAGTCACTACGGTAGGTCGGTAGAGTAGGAGACAGTAGGGGAAGAGGAGGACGGGGGTTAGGGAGGGTCGTAGTCTCAGAAAAGATAGTTTTTCCAAATAGTCGAAAATTGACTTCAATGTCACTAATATATCGAGTCAAATCCTTTCTTAATTGTTATGACTCAAAGGGTTTGGTACTTATATCGTATGGAGAAGTAAATAAATTTAGTGGAAATCACGGTGCCACAGAGTCTGCCATTTCACAGACGGACGTTACACTCTCTGGACCCAGGTTAGGGACCCAACTCTTCTAGGGGACCTCTTCCTTTACCGTTAGGTGAGGTCATGAGAACGGACTTCTTAGGGTACCTACCTCCTCGGCCCATCCGATGTCAGGTATCCCAGTGTTTCTCAGTCTGGGCTGATTCACTCAAGTGAAAGTGAAAATGAAGAAGAGTGTTTACGAGACAAAAGAAAAAAGAAAAAAAAATCAAAAAATAAAAAATTTAAAATTTTAGAAATTAAGAATGTACGCAAGGGTTTGAGACAAAAGTCACATATATATAATAATTTGAATGAGGATACGTAGGGTATCAAAAACTACGATAACATTTATCATAATTTTAATACAAGATTAACAAGTAACGACTGTATATCTTTTTGTTAACTGAAAGTTTGATGAAACTAACACTATATCATGGGAACAAGTTAAATGAATAATCAAGTTTGTCGAAAAGAACACCTTGGTACACATAGTATCAGTTTATGAAACTGAAACTCAATCTACTTTTAGTTGATTTACTTCAATCTCGATCGTTTCAGACGACTATCTAGTATACACCCAATCCTCTCTTGTTTAAAATCTTTAAATTAAAAACTTGTACAATCTCCATCTATAAATTCCGACAATCTACTTAGACCTCCAGTCTCTGTCCAGTGACTACTTGTATACATAAACCTTCGTGACCAAATAATCACTACGAATTCGGTACCTTAACTAGGTCTAGTAGTTGTAAATCGTAGACTTCACTACTACTTTTTAGTCGTTTGTCAGACTTCTCCGTGTCAGTCTCTCTATACTCCTTTTGGTCCATGTACACCAAGAGCCTTTGGTCCTTCTTCCTTCACAAGGTTAATCTCACTAGACAACAACGTTGATAACGAATATCTAGGTCATTCTAAGTCTGACTCTAACTGGAACGTCAATTGTCTAGGGACCACTGGGACTGTTCGTCAAAACCACCTTGTGACCCTCACTTTTTGACAAACCTCACGTGACTCTTCCCTTTGACCCCCGTTACTTATGTCCCTTGAGAAAGTCTCTTAAAACGAGTCTCCTCCCTTTCTTTCGTTTTTAACCTCCATTCACCTCATCTCTCTAAGTAAACACGAAGACAAAAACAAACAAACAAAGATCAATAAATAAGCAAACAACTAAATACCGACATGACCCGGACGTAACGACGGGGACCCGAAAGAGATCAACGCAGTACACCCCCGATAAGAAGTATCGTCACCCGTCCGAAGAGGAACGCCACCGAAGAGAACAACTCCGTATATCCGAAGTCGTCAACACTGAGAGTCAGAGATCTCACGTCCGAGACACCAACACCGTACCCGAATCAACGAGACGTACCGTATACCTTAGAAGGACCTGGGCCCTACCTTGGACACAGGGGACGAAACCGTCCTTCTAAGAATAGATGACATGGTGGTCCCTTTGCGGTAATCATGAAGAACAAACAAAACAAAAACTTACCCTCTTTCTTACCGTATTTAAATACGACGAAACTTACTAGATCATACTAGGTTACTTTATTTCCTCTCTCCCCTCCGAACTTACTGACCTTTGCATTCTGCCCTACCCTAGGTCACGTGTTCCCCTCCTTGTCGGAATCAACCTTCGTGTCTACCGGGTACATGTCACTGTCCTTTCTTCCGTCTCACCCACACACGACCACGTACACCTCTTTAGTACCTGTTAGAGAAGAATAATGAAATTTAAAGAGTAACTTAAGTCAAACCAATTAAGACAATTAAAAACATTTTGTAAATTTCATCGCGGAGTCAAGTCAAGTCAGTGAGTCAACACAGGCTGAGAAACGGTAGGGTACCTGACGTCGTACGGTCCCGAGGGACAGGTAGTGGTTGAGGACCTCAAATGAGTTCGAGTACAGGTAACTCAGCCACTACGATAGGTTGGTAGAGTAGGAGACAGTAGGGAAAGAGGAGGTCGGAAGTTAGAAAGGGTCGTAGCCCCAGAAAAGGTTACTCAGTCAAGAAGGGTAGTCCACCGGTTTTATAACCTCAAAACCGAAGTATAGTCAGGAAGGTTACTTATAAGTCCTGACTAAAAGAAATCCTAACCGACCAAACTAGAGGAACAATAGGTTCCATGAGAGTTCTGTAAAGAGGTTGTGGTACCAAGTTTTCGTAGTTAAGGAGTCGTGAGTCGAAAGAAATATCAGGCTGAGAATGTAGGTATGTACTGATGACCTTTTTGGTATCGAAACTGATCCACTTTGAAACAACCGTTTCATCACAGAGAAGAAAAATTATACGACAGATTTAACCAGTATTGAAAGGAAGGTTCCTCATTCGTAGAAAATTAAAGTACCGACGCCAGTGGTAGACGTCACTAAGACCTCTGGGGTTTATTTCAGACGGTGACAACGGTGTAGATAAACGGTACTTCATTACCCTGGTCTACGGTACTAGAATCAAAGGACTTACAACTCGAAATTCGGTTGAAAAAGTGAGAGGTGAAAGTGAAAGTGGTTCTCCGAAAATCAAGGAGAAGTGAAAGACGGTATTCCCACCACAGTAGACGTATAACTATAAAGAGGACCGTTAGAACTAAGGTCGAACACAAAGAAGGTCAGGTCGTAAAGAGTACTACATGAGACGTATCTTCAATTTATTCGTCCCACTGTTATATGTCGGAACTGCATGAGGAAAAGGATAAACCTTGGTCAGACAACAAGGTACAGGTCTAGATTGACAATGAAGGACTGGACGTATATTTAAAGAGTTCCCCGTCCAGTCCACCAGACCATAGGATTAGAGAAAGTCTTAAAAGGTATCAAATAACACTACGTGTGTCAGGTTCCGAAACCGTATCAGTTATTTCGTCTTCATCTACTAAAAAACCTCGAGAAAACGAAAAAGTTACTAGATCACCCACGACCGTCAAACTAGAGACCAAGAAGACGGAAAAAATTTTGGTCAAAGGTCGCCTCCGTACCCAACCACCCCCGGACGACGTCCCAACCCCCGTGACTCACATCGTCATTTACGTACCCTAGAAAACTTCCTCCAGTGGTAATAGAAGTAATGGAGGTATTATCAAACCGAGGTCCATTTATCGTCCCTGTCTTGTGTCTAGGTGGGTAGTTGTCTTCTAAATGATTCGTACCGGGACGGGTAGTCTTGTTCTGGGTCTAAGGGGGAGTCAGTCAGAGAGGGTAGTCCTTCGAAGGTATTCGGAGAATAGAAAGAGGTAGTCTCCCGTCTGTCTGACTTTTGGTGTTGGTGTCTTTTGATTGGTTAGATTAGGGTACCTGGTGTCGGAACAGATTGAGTTTCTTTGACACTCGGTACGACACATCCCGGTGGGTTCTACCTACCCAGTACCACCTCTCAAAACTGTTTTACACCAAGTGACCTCTTTCCTTACCATTTGGTGAAGTCACAAGAACGGAACTCTTGAGGTGCGTGTCTTATTTTCCGTTTTTCTCTCCTGTGACTTTCTGCTTGAGGAGTCCTACCATCCACGGGTTATACGATGACCTCTAGTCATCTCTTTATTGACCTCTTTCTTACTTCTCTACCTCGGTTTCGTTTTTGTCGTGACTCGACACCTACACTGACCACTACCTTTGTTCCAGGCTACGATATCTCTCGTTATAACGTATCCTTGGACCTTACAATGCAGGTACTTAGTTCCGTTTAACCTTCGTCAGTCTGTCCTCGACCGTTCTCACTTGCAGCTGTAACACGACGACGACGACGACGATTCAGCGAAGTCAGCACGGGCTGAGACACGCTGGGGTATCTGTCGTCGGGTGGTCCGAGGAGACAGGGACCCTAAGAGGTCCGTTCTTGTGACCTCATACAACGGTAAAGGAAGAGGTTACGTACTTTCACTTTTCACTTTCACTTCAGCGAGTCAGCACGGGCTGAGGACCTCTGGGGTACCTGACATCGGGTGGTCCGAGGAGGTAGGTACCCTAAAAGGTCCGTACTCATGACCTCACCCCACGGTAACGGAAGAGGCCAGCTGTAAAATCCTTAATCGTTTGATTTTACCTGACCTTACCCACTTAAATTGAGTCTACTGGTAAAATAGATGATGAGACCCGTTCTTAGGGAATCTTCTTTACCTCATCGGTAGTATCAGTTGTTTTCTCAGGTTTTACGTCATGAACCTACGTTATAGTTTTTCCTGTTTAACTAGAGACAAGCAAAGGTTCCGTTTGGTAAGTTATAGTGCCATTAGGTTCAGATACGGGTCTGGTCATTACGACTTCTTCGACTTCAACAACTTACCAAGACACTTCTGGATGTTCTGGAAAATCTTGATTGTGGGTTTCTTCTATAGGAAAAGTAATATCCCCTGACCTTACGTTTTCATTCGTCAGTTCTTTGTGGACCTCATTGTCCGTTTAAACCGGAACCTCATGTCTTACTTCGTCCCTTTTCCGATTATCTTAAAACGGTTCTCTTACGTGAGCAGTATCGTTTGTGGAAGAAGGTTGTTGTGTTCTCTTCTGAGATGTGTACGTGTAGTGGTCTACCAGTTGTGGTTTTAGTCTGACTACTATAAGAAACGTCGGTTTCTACCTCTTCGAGATATGTCAGTCGTTTTTGTTCTGACCCTCGACTGATACCGAGTCTAGTACTTGAGGAATAACGGTTTAAGTCTGAATTTAAATTCTTTCATCCCTTTTGGTGATCTGGTAAGTCTATGCTGGATTTAGTTTAGGGAATGCTAATATGTCACCTTCACTCGTTATCTAAATTNGTGGTCTACCAGTTGTGGTTTTAGTCTGACTACTATAAGAAACGTCGGTTTCTACCTCTTCGAGATATGTCAGTCGTTTTTGTTCTGACCCTCGACTGATACCGAGTCTAGTACTTGAGGAATAACGGTTTAAGTCTGAATTTAACTTCTTTCATCCCTTTTGGTGATCTGGTAAGTCTATGCTGGATTTAGTTTAGGGAATGCTAATATGTCACCTTCACTCTTTATCTAAATTCCCTAAGGTAGACTATTTGTTTCACGGACTACTTCATACCTACCTCCAAACACTGTAACATGTCCGCCGTCACTAGTTCTGGTAGGGGTTCTTTTTCTTTACGGTTTTTCGTTTTACCAACAGACGCTTTTCTATCTCTTTGACACTTTATCTCTTCGACGCTTTTCTTCTCTTTGCTTTTCGTTTCCTCTTTTTGTTTCTATATGGGTAAACTCACGTCTCAAGGTTTCTTATCGTTCCTCTCTGTTCTTTCGGAAGGAGTCACTAGTTACGTTTCTTTATCTCCTTTTGTTATCTTACCCTTTCTGATCTCTAGAGAAGTTCTTTTAATCTCTATGGTTCCCTTGTAAAGTACGTTTCTACCCGAGCTATTTCCTGTCTTTACCATACCTGGATTGTCTTCGTCTTCTATAATTCTTCTCCATCGTTCTTATGTGTCTTCTTGACATGTTTTTTCTAGAAGTGCTGGACCTATTAGTGCTACCACACTGGTGAGTGGATCTCGGTCTGTAGGACCTTACACTTCAGTTCACCCGGAATCTTTCGTAGTGATACTTGTTTCGATCACCTCTACTACCTTAAGGTCAACTCGATAAAGTTTAGGACTTTCTACTACCACACTTTTACGACGTGAGTTATACGGTCGTTTATACCTTTTGAGTCGTCACCGGTGTCCTGACCTTCTCCAGTCAAAAGTAAGGTCAGGGTTTCTTTCCGTCTCAGCACGGACCGTACATTATTTACGATACGTTAGAAAACAATTGATCTACAGAAAAGAACGAAAGAGTCTTAGACGAGTCCTTTAATTACTACTAACTTATGTCTGAAAGTCGAAACAACAACTTAAGTGTTCACAACTCGGTCTTGACCATGGACTCAAACATGATATCGAAACACAATGGACCCTCCTCTACACTAGAAAAAACCATTAACGTTGTACACCTACATACATCGAAGATGGGATATAAGTGTGTTATTACCTTCGGGCAGGAAAAAAAGATTTACTATTCATAAAAACTCCCTAGTCGGATAACAGCAACAGATTTATCGACCCGTCTTAAAAATTATAATATTTATTTATTACTTCCGATTGTCTCTATCAGTATCTATCAGTCGTAAATGATATATTTTCCACAACACGATTCACGAAGCATAAACAATAAAATAAATCCTATGGGTTGTTCGAATATATGTTCTAGTATAGTATGTGTAAAATGTAAACACCTTTTCTTCGAATCACTCGTATTTTAGTGAACTATTTTAATTCTAAGGTCCTAAAAAAAAGGTGGTTAACAGTACGAGAAGACGATACGGAAAAATTTTATTCACTCAATAGTAACTCACTACCCGTTCTATTGACCCGAATATAGTCCGTTGGGGCCAAGAATGAGGTCGAAGTGGTTATTGACCGACTAACTTGAACTTTTCAATGGAGAATCCCCTAAAAAGTGGACACAATACACTTGAGTCTACTAGAGATGGTAAGGAAGATAGAGATTGTACTACTCTAAAATTATAAAGATACTAATAATAAAACACGATGGGTATAGAAAATTCATAGGTCCAGTCTCGGAGGGATCCATTCTTCCATCAAGGTCTAAATTAGTCCCGTCTCGGTCTCCGTCGACACCTGACCTACTTCGATGGGGGATAACGAAGGGAGAGTCACCCAAAGGTCGTCTTCATTTATCACCTTCGACGGGTTCGGAGTCAAGGTCCTACTCTATTCTCAGAGGAGGACGATCCAGATTCGACGTCGGAGAGTGTTGGTCCCGGACTACCCGATCAAAGTCACGGACCATAAATAATAGAAACGTCTTGGAACCGAACCTCGGATCTCGGACCCGTACGTCCCACTCACTAATCTGTACCCTGAGAGTACGTAGATTGAAATTTTTTAGAGTTAATGTAGTCTTTCTCCCGAGATCCATTATCTACCCCAGGACCCCTGTTATCACATTTATTGTTCGTTTACGTGAATTGGTACTACGTAGTGACCAGGGTCCCTCGAGCACCTCGATCTGTCCGAGAGGTCGACCTCACGGGTCTCTTTCTTCAGGTCCTCCACCGTCGTGAATATTTACCATGTCGAGACTCTTGGAGCCACGTGGAACCTCGGAGGAGAGTCTCACGACCGACCGAACACTCGACCCCCACACTACCGTGGAGTGTCCCGGACCGGTCTCTTCACAAAACACTTCGTCCAACCACCTCAGCCCTTTACTCACGGGCAGAGTCAAGAACCTCTACGTCCCTGTCCCACTTCATATAAGACCCGTCTTATCACTCACAGGGGACCACTCCCCCCAACCCGTATTTTGGTTACCTTCGTATTCAGTTGTTGTCTCCCCTAGAAAATTAACTTTCTACCTGATCCCTAAAATTTGAGTTAGTGGGATATACGTCTGATTCTTTGACTGTGGGACCCCCTTCTGTGTTGAAAGATTCCAACAGGTTGACCAGCCGTCGTCCGGGTCCTAATCTAAAGAGTCACAGGACCAAGAGTCTAGGGAAGAGATGAAGACACTGTGAACTGAGTTCTGTCGAAGGGCATCACTGGAAGGTCCAAACATTTCTTCTTATACTGGAAAGTAGAAACGTCAACGGTAACACTAAAATATTGGGTTATTCGTTACACCCAGTCCAGGATATATAAGTTGTCGTAATAAGTGACACCACTACTACTCTTTCGTCCTTCCCTCTTTCTCCTTTCGGTCGATACACACACGAGTATCCTTGTACCCTTTGTTCCTCTCTTATCAAGAGACCACACCCGACGTTCTGTCCTGTCCTTCTAACACCTCGTTACACGGGTCCTATGGGTGACCGTACTCCTCGGTATATCAGGGTATCTTTCTGTACCCAGGACCTTAACTTACTGGTTCCGACCTCAGAGTCGAGACAATGAAGATCTACGTACTACATCTCACTCTGTTTGTTGAAGGGGTTCCTGAAGAACATCTTACCTCGATCTTAAACCTTTGTTGGATTACCTTATAATTTACCTTCCTCCGAAAAACATTGGGGATTCTCGTTACCGTGGGGTGAGGTCATAAGAACGGACCTTTTAGGGTACCTACCTCCTCGGACCATCCGACGTCAGGTACCCCAGAGCTTCTCAGTCTGTGTTGACTCACTGAAGGAAAGTGAAAAGTGAAAGTACGTAACCTCTTCCTTTACCGTTCGATGAGGTCACGAGAACGGACCTCTTAGGGTCCCTGCCCCCTCGGACCACCCGACGGCAGACACCCCAGTGTGTCTCAACCTGTGCTGACTTCGCTGAATCGTCGTCGTCGTCGTCGTTCTCGTTACATTTACTCTTTGTAAGACTAAAATTACTTTACTTCTTTTCAATATACTGACTCACTGATTCACGTGTACCTACCTTTTCACACGTTTTAACAGAACACGAACCGGAGTCTGACCTCCCCTAAACACCTGTTCCTTTTATTTCTCAGTCCTTATTTAAGACCCGAGACGTGAGTTGTACCATACCCTCCCCTTGTCTGACGACCTTCACCATCCATAGTCACTACCTACCCCTGTCCCTTCAAACAGTCGTCCGTGTGGTTCTCACTTATCGTCCTCAAATCTAAGGTAAGGAGAGGCCACCTGATTATAACTATTTGTGTCTTAAAACCTCCTAAGTTAACGACGATCGATTTTCTTATCTAAGTAAATAAGTAAGATTCAAAAAATAACACATGGGGCGTGACACAATCTACGACCCCTGTAGATTGTAGATTACTATTTGGACCTACTCCAGGGACCAAGTACCATGAAACTACTTGTGGATCTACAGGTAGATCACTACTTGTTTTCTTTCTCCTCCACCACTGACCCCTTAAAAGGTCCCAAGACTGTCATAACTTCACACTGCGTACACTCCGAAACAAATGTGAGTTCGAATTAGTGATTCTTTTCTTGTCCGTAAAATATTATCCATAAAAGGTTCTACTTCTTTTAGGGTCGGTTCTAACAATTCCTATAGTAAGGACAATAGCTCATCTGAGGGTAGATCAATACTTTGGGTTATAAAGGTACATCTCGGGTACTACTGTCTTAGGTTTCGTTACGTCTGGAGTTTACCTATCAAACGTCAATCAAAGTAGAAACTTACCTAATGAAGAAGTACGGAGTTCTATGACCGGAACCTAAAGTGGGGATATTCAGTAGAAAACCCCCTGGTAACCGGTATAGGTGAATAAAGAGAATTGTTAAGTAAAGTCAAGTATGGTTACATGTCAAAAATTCGTAGAAAAGACATGGTCCAATTTCATGAAGAGAGTCAAGGACCAGTGACCCATACCGACTCAGACGGTAAAACAAATGGTTTATAAATTAGAAGTGAGTGTTTATTGTCTTTGGTTCTCCTTGATCTCTCGGAGAACTACTTCTACTTTCTCCTCTCAAATTTTCGACCGAATTTTTAGTCGTAAGTTTTTTGATTCAAATACCGTAGGTCAGGGTAGTAAAGTACCGTTTATCTATTCCTTTGTTACCTTTGTCATTATCTGAAATAAAACCCCCCGAGATTTTAGTGACACCTACCAATGACGTTGACACTTTAATTTTCTACGAGGAACCTTCTTTTAATACCGTTTGGAACTACCGTATTATTTTGTGACTGTTTCCAGACAATCAGTTTTGATACCAAAAAGGTCATCAGTACATGTCCACACTCTCAACCTAGTATTTCTTCCGACGCATGGCTCCTTAACTATGAAAACTTGACACCACGATCTCTTCTGAGGACTCTCAGGTGACCCGTCGTTCTTTTAGTTTAATCAGTTAGGATTTCCTTTAGTTGGGACTTATAAGTAACCTTCCTGACTACGACTTCGACTTCGAGGCTACGAAACCGATGGACTACACTTCTCGGTTAAGTGACCCCTTTTGAAACTACGACCCTTTCTAACTCCCGTTCTCCTCTTCCCCGCTGTCTCCTACTCTACCAACCTACCGTAGTGGTTGAGTTACCTGTACTCAAACTCGTTTGAGGTCCTCTACCACTTTCTGTCCCTTCGGACCGTACAACATATCAGGTACCCCAACGTTTCTCAAGCTGTGTTGACTTGTTGTTGTGTTTATTGTCCTGAGACCAAAAATCGATGTGTACAAAGATCCTTCTTTATCGATCTTTTGTGTTTCTGACGTCAGAAGTCGGAGGACCGTCGGTCTACGCCACTACGCTGGTTCAAAACCGGTTTACCAACCTTTAACTACACAACACACCTTGAAGAACTTTCCAAGGAAGGAAGAGAGAAGTAGGACTACGACTACTGTACTGTGAGTCCGCGTGAGGACTCTGTGATTCCACCCAGGTGTAGATCCCTACCACTCATTTCTCGGACCTCTTTGGACCTACAGACTACTAGTGTCTCATAGACGTTCCACAGAGTCCTTAAGAAAAAGACCTTCTTTCTGTGTAAAGATGGGGTCCATATCACGATAAAAGGTCCAGAGGGTAACGACGACTTGATTTGGAATTACCTATGTAACCCTACGTAAAGGGAGTGAAACCCCAATTTTTAAGTAGGGAACCGGAGTCCGACTTGTAGAGACTTGGATTAGAACCGTCTAAAGACCCAGACATTGAAAATAAAGGGAAGAGACACGGAGACGCGTGTTTCGGAGACTCTATGGACTTCATAAACACGAGACTTTCAGAAAAACAACTCAAATCTCTACTTCTTTGCATCGTGTTATACATGTACTGTCACTAATCGTGTCTCGAACAGAGTATCGTCGACGACTTATTTACAAGTCAGTCAGTCAGTCAAATCAGCGAGTCAACCCAGGCTGAGAAACGTTGGGGTACTTAGCGTCGTGAGGTCCGGAGGGACAGGTAGTGGTTGAGGGCCTCAAGTAAGTCTGAGTACAGGTAGCTCAGTCACTACGGTAGGTCGGTAGAGTAGGAGACAGTTGGGAAAGAGGAGGACGGGGGTTAGGGAAGGTCGTAGTCTCAGAAAAGGTTACTCACTTGAGAAGCGTACTCCACCGGTTTCATGACCTCAAAGTCGCCGACGTCAGTGGTAGACGTCACTAAGACCTCGGGGGGTTTTATTTCAGACTGTGATAAAGGTGACAAAGGGGTAGATAAAAGGTACTTCACTACCGTGGCCTACGGTACTAGAAGCAAAAGACTTACAACTCGAAATTCGGTTGAAAAAGTGAGAGGAGAAAGTGAAAGTTCTCCGAAAATCAAGGAGAAGTGAAAGACGGTATTCCCACCACAGTAGACGTATAGACTCCAATAACTACAAAGAGGACCGTTAGAACTAAGATCGAACACAAAGAAGGTCAGGTCGTAAAGAGTACTACATGAGACACATATTCAATTTCTTCGTCCCACTGTCATATGTCGGAACTGCATGAGGAAAAGGATAAACCTTGGTCAGACAACAAGGTACAGGTCAAGATTGACAACGAAGGACTGGACGTATGACCAAAGAGTTCTCCGTCCAGTCCACCAGACCATAAGGGTAGAGAAAGTCTTAAAAGGTGTCAAATAACACTAGGTGTGTCAGGTTCCGAAACAGTATCAGTTATTTTGTCTTTATCTACAAAAAGACCTCGAGAGAACGAAAAAGGTACTAGGTCGCCTACAACCGTTAAACTAGAGACCAAGGAGACGGAAAAGATTTTGGTCGGATTTGTAGTCCTTCAAGTGACAAGTACATAACGACTTCGGACCGAACCTCTTAAAACTCGTAATGAAATGATCGTACACTCTCCTCACGTTAACACACCATCAAACTCGTGAGAAACCGTAACGGAAACAAACCCTAACCCTACTTTTGACTGGAAAAGGTCAAGACACCGGTGACGACTCAAAAGGTTTAAACGACCGTATAACTCACATCGTGAAAGTGTCGTAGTAGAAGGTCCTAAACTTTATCGAGTTATCCTGAAGGTAGTGGAACTCTGATTAAACTTCTTCAGCAGAGTGAAAGTCGACTGTGTAGAGTAGAGAGGGGTAACATTTACAGGAGGGTTGAAAACTTAGTTGTTGTAGAGTTTTTCACTGTATAACGAAATGTTAAAGTAGACATATCGAAATGAAGTCCCTTCTTTTTTTTTTATATATATATATACGTAGTGACGATTCAACGAAGTTAGCACAGACTGAGAAACACTGGGATACCTGGGACGGCACGAGGCGACAGGTACCCTAAGAGTCTGTTCTTATGATCTCACCCAACGGTACGGGAGAACGTCCCCTAGAAGAACTGGGTCCCCAGTTTGGGACCACAGAATACAGAGGAGCAACCGTCCACCCAAGACATGGTGATCACGGCATATGTATGTCAACAGGTCTCAGAGTTACAAGATCCGGTCGAGAGAAGATTTCGTGGCAGATATAAAAAAGAGTCATGTTTGTACCTAGCATATATTGGTGTCAAACTTTTAATGATACTAACGAGACAAGACTGTCTAACTAAGAATTCAGTGTGTACTAAAACACGTTCCCAAAACGTCGGTTTTAAGACGACAGAAGAAAAGGTCGTTATACCGTACCTTTAGGTAAGACCAAGGGTCCTCAAACGGAGAAGTATCGAAGGTCCACGGTGCACGTAAAAGTACCTCTGGGTCACCCTTACTACTAAAGTGTACTACCTCCCGTGAGACTTAGGTGGACGCCCGACCATCTCCTCTACAAACGCCCGATGCCCGGTGAACCGTGAAGGATGTAGGGTGTCAGGTCCCCGTCCGTGTGAGTCAGGTCCTGTTCTCGAGGGGTGTTCCGGTCAATCATTGTAAACCGACGAGGGACCCGACTATAACTGAAAGGTACCCGAAGGGACACCGAGTCACCATTTCTAAGACTGATAGTCACGTCCTCTACACCCAAACTATGGACCCAGTCATTCAGACCTCTTCCTTTACCATTGGGTGAGGTCATAAGAACGACTCTTTAGGGTACCTGTCTCCTCGGACTACCCGATGTCAGACACCCCAACGTTTCAGACACCTGTACTGACTCACTGATTTGTTACTGTATCTAAAAGGTGTCGTTATAGACAAAAGCGTTCGCTACGACTTTTCCTTTTATTCAAACTCTTACGTGAAGTCAGTGAATTCAGTGTATCGACGTTTCCAGAGTCAGGAGATAAAAAAAATTTACTATGTTGTACGCTTGTGAAAAAAAAAAAAAAAAACGTTTTTCTTTTGGAGTCTATGATCTCAGTTTTACTTTCGGACTGAAATGATTGCGAGGGGTGTTGTGGGGATCTCCTTTAACCAACTTCAAAGTCACACGTAAGCAACCTCGAAAAGACATCCACGTGTACACGTGCAGACGTCAGACACGTAGGATTTGTCCTGGTGTGACGACGTACATGACAAGGAACGGAGCGAAAAGAGTGGACCATTACAAGGGAAGACACAACGACCGTCAGTATCGACAGAAAGAGAAAGTGGACATGTCTGTATCGTTCGAGGTGACTTGTTAACGATACCAACATCATTATATCAAAGAAAGGTTTGGTCACAAAAAGATAAAAAATCTTTAATAAGATAAACGAAAACCGACGTAGTCCTGAACCAGCTCCGTACGTCCTAGAAAGTGACGTCATGCATCTGAGATCGACACCGCGTGTCCGAGTCCTCAACACCGCAGACTCGAAGTAACACCCTAGAATCAAGAGGGTGGTCCCTAGTTTGGACGTAGGAGACCTAACATTCCAACTAAGAAAGAAAAGAAAAAAATTACTTAAATAAATAAAATTTACTTTGTGTCTACTTATAAAAATCACTGTTTTCCATGTTAAGTGTTTCTATCTATAGTATTTGGTAATATGTGGAAGTGTTGTTTCTTTGTTTCTATGTACTTCGTTTTTAGTCTTCGTTCCACTTAAGAATTGGTGACCTAGTGGTCCCTTCAGGGAGTCACTTTTAAACTTGGGGATCCGGTTAGGGGAAGAAAGGGTCATTTCTAGAGGGAGGGAACCGAACCTGTTGTATCGTGTGTAACCCACGAACTCACCGACGGAAGACGAGTGTCCGGTCACGTGACGTCCTACTTGTAGGTACCGTAGACGTAATTCTTCCTTAAGACACTAGTCCGCAACCACGGTTGTGGAACGAAATAGTGGGAATAATGACCGGAGGTCCGGTATGGTCGTCGACGTTGTCTCGACACTTCTCGACGGAAAGAAATGAGACCGAAGGGAGAATAAAAAAAATTCTCGGGCGACCGGTCCTGATTATACGTTATTTTGACTAAACACGTGAAAGGTCCGGATCGGCTCTTGTTGTCGGCACACGTAATCAATCCTCCATGAATTACCTACTAAATATTCTATAACTTCTATTTTGAACTTTCTATGTATCCGTCGTGGCTGTACGTTGTAAGAACTCCTTGTCTCTTGTAATTCACGAACTAACCGACTCTACTAAATCTCCCGTCGGGACCCACTGGTAGGTCGGTAGACCTGAGACAAGGCCCTCGAGGAGAGGGGTGTCGGTGTCGGGGACTACGTCCAGACCCCGTCTCTACCCAACGCCTCACCTAGAGTTTCCCTCGAAGACGAAGTAGACACTGGTCCCGGAGTCCCGAAGGGAACGGTGTTGGGAGAACCCTACGTCGAACGTAAAGATCTTGACTCACATCAGACGACTTCCACGTCACGAAGGACCCATTCCACTAAAACGAGAAAGGATCTCTTCAAGTAAAGTTGTCTAGTCACATCAATTTTTTTCTGTTCGTATACCCCTTAGATCTTTTTACCATGTCTACGTGGATAAACGTCTCGTCTTTATCTCTATGTCTGTATCTCTTCTTTAGATACCTGTGACTCACCCCTTCCCCCCACCCTACTTAACCCTCTAACCCTAACTTTGTATATGTGACGAAATATATTTTGTCCAATGATTACCCTTGGATGGTTTATAATGTCCCTTGAGATGGACTACGAGAGACTACTGGATTTACCCTTTCTTTAGGTTTTTTCTCCCCTATATACATATAGACTAAATGAAGTAACATGTTGTCTTGGATTGTGTTGTAACATTTCGTCGATATGAGGTTATTAAAAAAATTTCGATTGACCCACGGATGATACAAGTTCCGTGTTTCAATCCATACCTACTCATCTCCACTCGTTCCAACTGTTCCAGGGACTTACGTGTTTTGGTCATCGGAAAGAAGTAACTCCAAAAGGTTTGTTTGTTTTTTCGGTTACACCAGATTATCTTTTATACTTGAGTCTTAATAGGTCTTCTTAAACCAACTAATGACTGACAATCGTGCCATTTCTCTAACTCTTTAGTAACCAAACTTTGCAAAACAAGAAGGGTCTAAGTGAAACTTATGTGTACTAGGGAGAAGGGTGGGGGGAGGGGTGGAAAAAACCGACGCAGTACGTCGTACACCCTTAGAATCAAAGAATTGGTCCCTAACTTTGACACAGGGGACGTCACCTTCACATCTAAGAATTGGGGTCCTAACACTACCTTTAGGGATGTACTAGGGAGAACTGAGTGAATGGTCTCGGGTAGAATGTGAGATCCGAGTGAGAACCGTCTTTAAATTCCATCCAAACACCAGAATAGGAAAAGAGTCTTTAGGAAAGAAAGAAAAGAGGAGTACGTAGGAGGAGGAGGAGGTTTGTTTATTTTAAATAGTTGGGATGAGACAGACTCCAGGTAGAGTTTCGAGTACCTGGCGGTGGTAAAGGTCCGAACGACGACGACGACGATTCAGTGAAGTAGTACAGGCTGAGACACGCTGGGGTATCTGCCGTCGGGTGGTCCGAGCAGGTAGGGACCCTAAGAGGTCCGTCCTTATGACCTCACCCAACGGTAAAGGAAGAGGTTACGTACTTTCACTTTCACTTTCACTTCAGCAAGTCAGCACAGGCTGAGAATCGCTGGGGTACCTGACGTCGGATGGTCCAGGGAGGCAGGTACCACAAGAGGTCCGTTCTCAGGACCTCACCCCACGGTGACGGAAGAGACTAAAGGTCCCGAATAACCAAAGATAAGTCTAAGGGTTCCTATTTTATCGAGACGTTGAGGATTCATACCAAAAGGGACCCCATCTTAAAGTCAGCCACCGTCACTATCTACGAACCTCTCGTTTTCTCCTCTCCTGGGAAGGACCGAGGAGTTCAAAATGCCGTGTAGACCTGTGGTCAAGTCCGAGACTATTGGTCCGTCTCGGAAGGATAAAAGACAGGGAGGGTCTGGTGACCTCATCCAGATCGAATCCTTGGTACTCACAGACGAAAGTCATACGTTGAGTGTTGGAAAACCCAGATATTAGGACAAACGAAGGGTTGAGAACCAAGACCCTTAGGTCAGTCTTTCTTCAATGATTAGAAGAAAATTCTTTGGACCGATAACGTTTACCTTTAGACTTGAATGGGTTGCCTACTTTACCCCTCTTTACAACCAATAACATCTTTTTGTTTCTGTAGACTGTCGGATCGCACTCAAACCCTCTTTTTCCCTAATCACTGAGAGCCCGCCACTGACACGGTTCGGTGTGTACTCGAGTAGATATACGAGTATTGGTGACTCGTCTCCTTTTAAAGCTCCTGACTTCACCAACTCACTGACCTATTCGAGTGGAACAATCAGTCACAGTCCCAGGTCTTACATGAACTCAACGAACAGTGAGTTCTACTCGTTTCAGTCGGTTCGAAAAGACTTACAGACTTCACTCCGTAGTAAACATCCCTCCTTCCGTGTTCCGTGACGGACCGGGTGGAGGACCCTGGTGTGACACCGAAGGACCGATGGACAGAAGAGAGGGGTGGGAGTATCGGTAAGCAAGTAAGACGTGACGAGAACGGTTCTTTCTTTCTACGTTCGATTAATTGGTGTAAGGAAAAAAAAAAAAAATTACTTTCTTCTCTCTCTAGGTTATTATTGGAGTAGAAAAACTTTTTACCGGTGTGAGACCAGAGAGACGTGGGTCGTCAAGGTCCCAGTCTTATGTAATGTCTGTCGTAGTTATAAAGGTTGGTTGTCACTTACTGGTGTCGGTTCCGTAACACTATCCAACGTCTCTCTCCTCTGATAGTCTTTGAGAATTCACCAATTAAATTATGTCAAATTAACATCATACGACTCTAGCTGTACACGATCTATAACATTTCCTACCATTTCTCTAATTCTATGTTCGATCTATTTTTTCAGAGTAACAGATCAAACTCTACATCCTATACAATTACTTTTCATACAATTTTATATTCTATCGTTTATTCATCCCTGACTTTGTAATTTTTCAGTTTGTGACCTGAACAGGAGTCTTCCGGACCTTAGTTGAAAATCGTAACGATGAGCGACACGTCAGAATTCGTTCAGTGACTTGGAGAGACTCGGAGTACAAAGACATAACTTCTCTACTATTAAGATTGAAGTGTACCAATAAAACCCTTTATTTACTTTCTATACTACTTACATTTTAATTTGAAATATAAACTATACAAAGACCACAAAAAGTCAGTAAGTCAACACAGACTGATAAACGTCGGGGTATCTTACGTCGTGAAGTCCGAAGGGACAGGAAGGGATAGAGGATCTTAAACGAGTCTGATTGGTAATTCAGTTACTACAGTAGGTTGGTAGAGTAGGAGAAGACAGAGGAAGAGGAGGACGAAAGTTAGAAAGGATCGTAGTCTCAGAAAAAGTTACAATACATCTATGTCTATTTTTTACTCTATATATCGAGATCCCGACTTGTACAACCAGTTAAAAGTTTTTACGGGTTTTCGATAGTGGAGAAACCGAGTGTGAAAACACTCAACCATTTAGCCCGGTGTTAGGCTACATACCAAGAAGAGATATTTATGGACCTCAGTCAACCACCCAACCGATCGTCCACCTACTAGATCCTAACGGAGTGAGTGTTTAGACCACCGATCGTCCGAGAACTGTCCCCACTGGACCTAGTCACCCAGTACAAAGGAAAGTAGGAGTAGATCGTCCAATCGAGTTCGAAGAAGTGTGTGAATCGACTCAAACTTAGATTGTCTGACGTTTTCGTTCTTCTCAATCAACGAGTCAACATTCAAGGTCGATTTAACCGTGGTCCCAGAGAGTCCTTCCCTGTCTTTTATTGAGCGGAACATATAAAAAAGTGATGTCCCCACCCTCTGTAGATACACTTGGGTCCTTCTACTTGTTGTATACAATACAACCAAGTTATGAAAATTATAATTGATTCGTTAAGTGACATAAGTCTAAAGTGGTCATAAAGGTGATCCCAGGACAACGATAAAGTCTCAGGTTAAACCCTATGTTGGAACACAAATCGGTAGTACAGAAGAACAAAAGAGGACTAGTCACTGGCAAAGAGTAAAATAGAAACAAAGTCTTTACAGTTCCAGTACTTTCTCATAACCTTAAAACGTCTTATACGAAGTCAAACTCACACAGACTACAAAAGAATACTAATTTGACCCGAATACCTAAACCCACTGCTTATGTGGGAAAAGTAGTGAGTATCGTTCCGAATACACTAGTTGTCCTGAAAATTAGTGTGACTACTACTGGTAGACAATTTCCACCACAGAAGTGACGTTACAATGATTAAAAAAAAGGTATGAGATAAGAAACCTTCTTTCGGGTCGGGTGTAATCTCATCTTTCTCTAATTCGTACTATGTGGAAAAAGAAATTTATTCTGAAAATTCAAATAATAGTAATAATGGGTACGGGTACTGTACAACCTAGAACCAAGGGACGTAACTTTCACACATCAGAACTGGTAACCTGACGGAGCCTTCAGGGTCTATCTCGTAACTAAAAAAAAATTGAAAATAAAAATCTATTAACACCCACACGTACGTCACCCGAAGAGACCACCGAACCACCATTTCTTAGACGGACCGTTGAGTCCTCTACGTCCAAACTTGGAACCCACCCCTTCTAGGGGACCTCTTCCTTTACCGGTTGGGTGAGATCATAAGAACGGACCCTTTAGGGTACCTGTCTTCTCAGACCACCCGATATCAGGTACCCCAACGTTTCCTCACTCTGTATTGAATTGGTGATTTGTCGTTGTTACCGTTGTTGTTACACCAAAATTCTTTATTGTGTCTTATAAGGACCTATGGAAAGTGGGTCATATAGGGTCACTATTGGAGAATATAACGATATCTCATTAAAGTAGTGGTCCTCCAACTGTGACTATATTAATTTGGTGGATTAAGTATAATGTGGTCAAATACACCTGTGTAAACACACACACACAAATCCAGTCACGTCAAAATATCAAAGTGACCACCCATCTAAACACACTAATTGTGATATTAAATCCGTGTCTTTTAAAGGTAGTACAGTTCCTAGGGAGTACAATAGAAGAATATCGTCGGGAACCAATAATGATTAGATGGAGGTAAAGATACTAAAACAGGAGAGTTCTTACAATATATTTACCTTAGTATGTCACATATCAAAAGACCCTCAACCTAAAGAAAAATGTGTCGTATAAAGGGAACTCTAGGTAGGTTCTACAACGGACATAGGTATACATAGGGACAACCACCGACGTATCATAAGGTACGACGGTCTACCTGGTATCTCATAAATTGGTGAGTGTGTGACTTTCTGTAAACCCAACAAAGGTCCAAAACTGATAACACTTATTTCGACGATGACCAAAAACACACTTGTTTTCATCAATAAAGAGACCCTATTTACGGATACCGTCTAACTAAGACTTATCTCAGGTCTCGTAATCACCAAAACGAGAAAAGGAGAACTGCGGAGTATACTAGAACTACGGATCAAACCCGACCACAGACAGATAGATATCGTGGAGGTAACGGGGAATGGTTCCTACGACTCGTTCGTCTCTTCTACCACGACAACAGAAAGTTTAACCTCCCTTCCCCGAAACAAAAAGGAGAGAACTATCAGAAGTCATTACTGACCCGAACCGACGGGTCATCCTTCTTCAGTGGGACTAAGACGTCCCCTTGTTTTAGTTCCGAAGATAGTTCGTGAGGTAGGACCGTAGGGGACGGAGAACCTAACGGACACCGTCGTGATCCCCTTTGAGTAGGAGACCCTTCAGAGTCCCTCCGAGACCCCTGGTACCTAAAAACGTAGATACAAGTAGTCATTATAACCAGACATAAAAAAAAAAAAAGGAAAAACCACTACAGAAAAAAGACCAAAACCACAGTCCTACTACGACCCTAGTATTTTACTCAAACCTTCGTAAGGAAGGAGAAGTCAAAAATCCGATCAGACTCTTCCTATCCACAATTGAGAAGAGATTTACAAACCAGAATACCCCAAAGACCCTCTGTGATACGTTCCCCGTGACGGGAAGAGAAAGGGTCCGTCTCAGGTAACCTTCTCACTTAGGATACGAGGGGGTTGCGGACATCGAATCGACCCCTGTGAAACACTCTGTCTCCCAGACGACTCAAAGTAAATTTTACTCTCTATAGTCATGACAGGGGTCAGGACGAACCAGTGGTTCCATAACTGTCGAAAACTCCCTACAGTTTAAGACCAGCGATGGGATTTCCGTGACTTACTTTTAAAAGTCTTCCCTCTGTCCTTAGATATAAAATGGTTGAAGGGTTTACTAAATTCCTCGTCGGTCTACACTCTTACCATGGCGTTTACTACAGATGTGAATAGGGAGTCCTACCTCCTACTCCCCTTTGTTTCCATCTTTCCACGGAAATAAAAATATGGGTCATAGAAGTAGGGTATTTTAAGACTTCGAAAGATATACTAGAACAAGAGTATTAGAGGGGTAGGTCCGTTCCATCGTTCTTTTTACGGTGTGTTGAATGTCATGAAAACTCTCTTCTACTTTGTGTTAACCTTATAAAAGAGTTTTAAAGAAGGAAATCTCTTTATAAACCTTTAATAAGTAGACTGTTTTTTTTTTTTTTTTTTTTTGGTCAACCTTTTTACTTTTTTAAACCTAAGGTTTCCTCTCCGGTTGCCACTGGTACCATAAAAACGTGTCGGTGTAAAAACTTTCTCTGAAGAGACGATTGGTAGAGATGAATCGAGGATACACACACGTACGAGTCGGTGCAGGTTGAGAAACGTTGAGGGGCCTGACATTGGACGGTCCACGGAAACCGGTACCCTAAGAGGTCTGTTCTTATGACCTCACTCTACGATAAAGGAAGAGGTGACGAATAGAAGATAAGAGATGAATCACACGGACTCAGACTGCAAGGAAGGGTAGTAACGGGAGTTTATCAAGGGTGTTCGATCGTAAATGACTACAGACGCTACAAGGTCATTAAATTTTGTGTACAGACCAGAAGCGTAGCCGGGACGTCTTATCCTTGAGACCCGTACTAACAGGGATAAACTCTCTTCTCTTGGGAGTCCTCGTCTTTCCAAGTAAGGGGGTTACAGTGGTGAATGTTTACATCTCCAGTCCAGACTCTACGGTTATCAGACTAAGATGGGACGTAAAAGGATAGGATCCCGAATTTCGTCAGCGAAAGGACTCGTTTCAATCTACCCACCCCTCCTATACCCCAGGTGTCCATTCCACGTCTTCAGTTTTACCCTCCAACTCTGAGTCTTCGTTTCGAGAGGGGGAACTATGACCTAACCCTCCCTGTACCGTCGAGGTGACGTCAGGGGAATCGACTCGGACCTCTTGGATCCTCTTATTATCTCTCTAACAGGACTGTACAGTACTACCGAACTGTCGGAGTCAGAGGTGGTGGTGGGGGAAATTTAGTGACTCAACCTCTTTCCCTTCGTTCTTCCCCTTTTATTGAGATCCAAACTCCTTATAAAAGAAATTTCGTCCATCAGTTTACCGGGGTGGTGGTCTGTTCGCCTAGTGTATGTCTACTAAATTGACGTTATAACAGCTCAAGTACCTCACTTCTTAAGGGTAAGGGTAGAGACTCTTCTGACCTTGATTTATTTCAACTCGACCGAAAACTGTCACGTCACGAGCTCTTAGATAAACTCGAGGATAAATTTCCGTGTATTGGAATAAAGTTTAATCAAAGAGACCCAAACCGATTCTGTGAGGTTCCATAGTTTTACATGTAAAGGAAGATAACACTTTTAGAAGAAACGAATCTACAAAAGGTTTATAGAGACATCGTCCGAAAATTTTTTAGATACCCCTTGAACGTCTGACGTGTTCGATTCCAACCCTTATTATTATTATTATGGTTATTATTATTATTGTTGATGAAAAATACAATTCATGAAAGAATACAATAAAGTACCTTTAGAAGTGTTTTTGGAATATCCCGTTTATTACAATAATAAGAATCGAACGATCACTCCACTGACTTCTAGTCTCTCCAATCCGGTGAACGAATTTCAGTGTATCGGTCACCTCCTCTATTTACTCACACGAACGTAAGACCGGTTAGATATTTATTACATCGACATTCGAAACGATGAACTTCGTACCCATTGGGTCCTATGGGTTTAAGGTTTAAACCCCGGAATCCCTGAATTTATATCATAATACTGTACACAAGAGAATCCGACCCGAGGTCAAACCTGACCTTCCAAAACAAAGACCCACTTCGTCAACCCACCCCTTATCGAGACGAATCACTGGAACCTCATGCTGTGTAACTCAGGAACGAAGTCAAAAAAACGGACACTATTCCTGCTCTTCGGAGTATTGGACCCAAACTATACAGATCCCTTGAGTATAGGGTGGGCCCAAATTCTTTAGAGTAACATTAATATTTGTGCATCCGTCCGGGTCACTCTCAAAACTGATCATCTCGGGAACCTCCTCCCGACTAACCGACTTGGTCTCAGGACTGAGGTGACGGACCGGGACCCGTGAGACTCAGAGGTCTGGAGGAGTTGAGGGTGTGGGATCGGAGTCAAAGGTTACAGGTCTGTCGTCTCATGAGACCAGGACACCAACCAATAAGGAAAATTTGAGGTCCGAACCGGTCTGAAAGAAGGGTTGGACCTCAGAATTAGTGTCCCTCGCTAATGTGGTCTTATCTTGCTGTTTAGCCCTAGTTATGTCTCTCCGCTGACAGATGACCTTCTTTGTGTTAAATACCGAACCGACCTAATACGAATGGTCGGTTCTTGTCGCCATTAAGGATCGTTGGGGTGACTGGCCCTAGTTAGTACCGTAAAATAATGAAACGATTTGGGACGAACGAGGGATGGGGGTTGGAGACAGAATAATCTTGGGTTAGAAGTTCCTTTTATAACGTAAACAATAGTTTAAAATCTTTCTCTTAAATACCGTTTCCCTCTAACTAAATTTCGGAAGAAGATTTTTCCCTCGCCCCCCACCACCCTTCCATTTAAAACGCCGCAGAAAATCTAGCCAAGAAAACGAATAGAGAGGTAAAATACTGTATTAGACAACATCGTAATGGGTCCCAGGAGACCCGACTACGAAGAACGGGTCGTAATCTATTCCCCCTCTATAACAGTCCCACATTTCAAATTTCGGGCACCGTTCCCGAGTAAAAAGAGTAAAGTCCGTTCCCTCTTTCCTATATTTTACCTTTCGTTCGTTAGTTATTTCTTCTTTCTATCTCTAGAAGGGGTTTTCCCCACCCCGCCCCTCTTTTCTTTAGGAGTGGAGTGACTGACGAGAAGATTGATTCTGAATTCGTCCGCCTATTACTCGGGTGTGTAGGAGACCAGTCCCGTCCCTGACCTCTGGGTAGAGGGTAACGGTCGTACTAGGTGAACTTCGGACTTATTACCCCCGTGTCGAAGGTAATCGTCGAGAACCAAAAAAACATATTTTGGGTCGGAAGTAGTGCGGACAACGCACGTACGCACGAACCAGTGAAGTAAGCACAGACTGAGAAACACAGGGCGAGGAGACAGGTACCCTAGGAGGTCCGTTCTTATGACTACACCCGACGGTACGGGAGGAGGTCCCTATAAGGGCTGGGTCCCTAGTTTGGGCACAAAGGATACAGAGGTCGTGACGTCCGTCTAAGAAATGGTGACTCGGTGGACCCTTCGGGGGAGTGCAGACAATCAGTTAGAAATTGTATTTTCGTCGTACGAATTAATGAATAGGTCACTCACCCCAACCCTTAGAACCGTCAAACAAGTTTAGTCCATTATCTACGTCAATACGAGGACAAACAGAATTCACCTGTCTCGGTGGGAGGTAACGGGTACTCTGTTATTTTCTTTTTCATCTTGATGAGAAACCAATTAGGATCTCAAATACTATCAGATCAGACTAAATTACTGGGATGTTAGTAAGACAACAATCTTTTAGTTATAAAAGGATTCTTTGTCACCCCTGACGGTATTTATGTGAGGACCAATATACTTGGAAACCGGTGTCTTGAATGTGCGACGTCTCCGGTATTAGTCACCGTTCCTTTGTCGGAAGTCTTCGTCGTTCCCTCGGTCCGTGGGGTATTTCTTCTGGTGTGTGAACAAATACCTGAGTCGGGTAGTCTCTGATCTTCGTCGAGAGGACACTGACAGTCCCTAGACCCTCACGAGATAGTAACTAAAAATGGACACCCCAAGGACCAACATACATAGTGGCTACGACCTCGTTATCCCCGTATAGTCTGTCCTTACATAGTAATTCCGGTCCATCCTAGGGATCCCTCCGAGGTAAGGGACCACCGAGTCTCCAATTTCACAGACGGACGTTACGCCCTCTGGACCCAAACTAGGGACCCAACCCTTCTAGAGGACCTCTTCCTTTACCGTTGGGTGAGGTCATAAGAACGGACCTCTTAGGGTACCTGTCTCCCTAAAACGAAATCTCTAAAATCCTAGGGATTTCGTTTCCGTCGTCCCATAATACGGTCCTTGTGTCCCGATCGTTAGTCTTCTGACTCAGACTAGGAAGATGGTGAAAGGACGTATTCGACCTCGGTCAGTACTTCGGGGTAAAATGTCTCCTCCTTTGACTCTGAGACCACCTACATAGTGTCGATTGTGTGACTCATCAATACTTAAAATTTTGTCTATACACAACCATCTATCGGTCACTCTTAAACGACACACTGAGTTCCTCGAGTCTGACCCAGAGACACTGTTAGACCTCCCCACCCTACACCACCCTCCGCCTTTCCTCCAAGTTCTCTCTCCCCTGGATACATATAGAAGTCGACTAAGTACAACTATATACCTTCTTTGGTTGTTTTAACATTTCGTAATAGGAGGGTAATTTTTAGTTTTTTCAATTTTACAATTTTCTTCTATACACACCCTATAAACAGTAAATAAAGTCAACAGATCGTAGATTATAAGAGAGGTTACAAGTTTCTTAAGACGTACGATAACTTAGTATCACCCTTAATCTCGGGACAAAGACGGTATCTTAATCTTTTGTGGTGTGTTAACAAAAAGGTTGGAGGAAGTCTCAATCCCGAGGAGACGGGTCTCGTATTTAACCGTCTGTTTGTGTAGACGACGACTAAACTAAGTCCTAACCGCTCCAGTTCTACGTCCCTGTCATCCAGTAGAAAACCACTACCATCCTACTACCTTCGTAGAACCAAGAATTCATCACCGATATCGGTGGGAGACTACGGTCACCACGATCGTCGTATTGGTGTCGTCGAGTCCTCAGACCTCAAAGTACCTCCGTGACTCAATAGGAGTGGTCTGGTGGGACACCTCCCTAAGACTTACGGTAAAGACCGGTACATCCGAGTCTGGGGCAGAGGAGTCCCCAGGACACGTGTGACAGTATAGAGAAAAGAATACTTTACATAGGAAACCAGACTCCCTTACTACGTCCCTAAACAATGTCTCGAAGTCTACAAGATGTTCCAGAGGTTACTACCTCGACCGTTTACCTGACCCCTATTTTGCCGTTACGTTATGGGGTTTATACATACCTCGTCTAGATAGACCTTAGTGACGAAGAAGGTCGGTTTTCCTTAGGTCACAGCAGTCAAGTAGTGGTTCACCGACAACCCAAACTCCCTACCATGGTATGCGCCCTGAATCGTAGTCAGAAACAACGACTGTTCAGTCGGTAGGTCTTCGTGTCACTGAGAGTCCGAACCACTCTTCCTCGGGTACGACAACCTAGGTACGCATCGGAGGTGGAGGCGACGTACTGACGAGGTAAGTAGTCGGGTAATACATTCGTCACACCACCACCCGTGAGGACCTGAAGACGACCGACACAGAAGGGTAGGTGGACGAACAACTCATGAAGGGGACTACACCCACGAGAGAAAGGATGTTTGAGGTACGGGTGAGAGTATCCAGGTGTGTGTCCGAAGAAAGGGTCCGAAGACAGGGACTGGAAAGTGTTTCTGAGGAAGGTCCAGGAGTCAAGTCAAGTCAAGTCAGCGAGTCAGCACAGGCTGAGAAACACTGAGGTACTTAGCGTCGTGTGGTCCGGAGGGACAGGTAGTGGTAGAGGGCCTCAAGTGAGTCTGAGTGCAGGTAGCTCAGTCACTACGGTAGGTCGGTAGAGTAGGAGACAGCAGGGGAAGAGGAGGACGGGGGTTAGGGAGGGTCGTAGTCTCAGAAAAGGTTACTCACTTGAGAAGCGTACTCCACCGGTTTCATGACCTCGAAGTCGAAGTCGTTGTAAGGAAGGTTTCTTTAGGGTCTCAACTAGAGGAAGTCTTACCTGACCAACCTAGAGGAACGTCAGGTTCCCTGAGAGTTCTCAGAAAAGGTTGTGGTGTCAAGTTTTCGTAGTTAAGAAGCCGCGAGTCGGAAGAAGTGTCAGGTTGAGAGTGTAGGTATGTACTGGTGTCCTTTTTGGTGTCGGAACTGATCTGTCTGAAAACAACCGTTTCATTACAGCGACGAAAACTTATAAGATAGATCCAACCAGTATTGAAAAGAAGGTTTCTCATTCGCAGAAAATTAAAGTACCGACGTCAGTGGTAGACGTCACTAAAACCTCGGGGGTTTTTATTTCAGTCGGTGGCAAAGGTGACAAAGGGGTAGATAAAGGGTACTTCACTACCCTGGTCTACGGTACTAGAAACAAAAGACTTACAACTCGAAATTCGGTTGAAAAAGCGAGAGGAGAAAGTGAAAGTAGTTCTCCGAAAAATCAAGGAGAAGTGAAAGACGGTATTCCCACCACAGTAGACGTATAGACTCCAATAACTGTAAAGAGGACCGTTAGAACTAAGGTCGAACACAAAGAAGGTCGGGTCGCAAAGAGTACTACATGAGACGTATCTTCAATTTATTCGTCCCATTGTTATATGTCGGAACTGTCTGAAGAAAAGGATAAACCTTGGTCAGACAACAAGGTACAGGTCAAGATTGACAACGAAGGACTGGACGTATGTCTAAGGAGTTCTCCGTCCAGTCCACCAGACCATAAGGGTAGAGAAAGTCTTAAAAGGTGTCAAATAACACTAGGTGTATCAGTTTCCGAAACCGTATCAGTTATTTCGTCTTTATCTACAAAAAGACCTTGAGAGAACGAAAAAGGTACTAGGTCGCCTACAACCGTTAAACTAGAGACCAAGGAGACGGAAAAGATTTTGGTCGAACTTGTAGTCCCTTCGTTGGTAAAAAAGGTAAGAGGCGCCGGATTCTTGCATACACGATACACGAGTCAACGAAGTCAACACAGGTTGAGAAAACACTGGGGTACATGACGTACATCGGGTGGTCCAAGGAGGTAGGTACCCTAAGAGGTCCGTTCTTATGACTTCACCCACGGTGAAAGAGGAAGTCTCATAGAAAGGGTGGGTCCCTAGCTTGGGTTTAGAGAATGTAGAGAACGTAACTGTCCGTCCAAGAAATGGTGATCGTGGTGGACCCTTGGATTTCAGTCCGACGAAGTAGGAGGTATGTGTTTAAATGACGAGTCTTGAGACGGGTGATTTCCCAAAAGGTGAGAAACGATGAAAAGTACTCACAAGGACTCCCCCCGATGAAATGCCGTCGTCAGGGAAAGTACGACCATCTTTTTATTAGTCGACAGGGAAAGTACTTGGTTCGGAGCCACAATAAGACAGGTAAGTCATCCTCTTCGGTCTCCATACTCGACGGACTCTACAAACTGCGTCATCGTCAGCAACCGTATTCCTCCAGATCCGGTGGGACGGAACACATTACTAATGACAACATAGGTAAGTGGAAACGAGATAGGTCGAGTGGAAACTGTGGATCTTATTGTATTAGTAACTATGAAGTGTCAGTTCACTGAATTGTCATGAGGGTCGGGACAAAAAAGAAAAGATTACGACTCACTATCAGTGAAATTACGAAACGATATCTACGGAGTAAGAACGAGGTCTCAGGATGTCTAGACGTGGAGTTGAGTCGTTACAACCGAAAATCTTTACGGTATCTCGTAGGAATAGATGGTACATTTCACTTTCAATGAGAAACACTGGGTCCCTGTTATGTCAGGTACCTTAAGAGGTCCGGTCTTATGATCTCACCCATTGGAAAGGGAAGAGGTCCCCTAGAAGGGTTGGATCCTTAATTTGGGTTCAGAGGGTGTAATGTCTACCTAAGAAATGGTCGACTCGATGTTCCTTTCGGGTTCTTATAACCTTACCCATCTGATGGAGAAGAGGTCACCTAGAAGGGCTGTGTCCTTAGCTTGACCCCAGAGGACGTAACGTCCACCTAAAAAATGGTTGACTCGATAGTCCCTTCGTGGTACCTATAGAGATTTTCGGTAACCTCGACTACTTAGTATACCCGGATCGTAACCCGGTGAAAAGGTTCAAAACATCTCGGGAGAAAACAAAACACATAAGTACGAACAGACTGAGAGACGTCGGTGTACCTGACATTGGGTGGTCGGAGGAACCAGGTACCTACAAAGGTCCGTTCTTATGACCTCACCCAACACACGAGAGGAGGTCCCCTAGACGGACTGGGTCCCTAGCTAGGTCGTAGAGAACATAGAGGACGTAACCGTCCACCTAAGAAATGGTGATCGAGGTGGACAGTGATGAATTTTGACCGTTAGAAGGTTCGGTGACCCATGTACACAGTGAGAATTCTCAACACAAACGGGTGGAGTTTTGAGGGTTCTTCTGACGGTTGACGATTCGGGAAAAGATTTACCACTTCAAAGTGTATGTTATTGAACTCGCAGTGGAACCTCTCCTATTTAACTGTACGACGTCTGGTGATTGGGGGATTGTAAAAGTGACTACGTTATCCGAAGGGTCCACCACGATCACCATTTCTTAGGTGGACGATTACGTCTCTACATTCTATGAGTCCAAACTAGGGACCCCGCCCCCTTCTCGGGAACCTCATCCTTTACCGTTGGTCGAGGTCATAAGACCGGACTTTTCAAGGTACCTGTCTCCTCAGACCACCCGATATCAGGTACCACGGTGTTTCTCAACCTGTGCTGACTCGTGCGTGTGTGTGTGTGTGTGTGTGTGTGTGTGTGTGTGTGTATGTGGTTCGAGGAATAAGAAACGTCTAACTGAAGGTCATCGGTCACGTATACACAGAAAGGTCTCATAGACTTCAAGAAAGGTGTAAAACGAGGAGTCCATACTAATTATACTAAGACTTCTCGTAGACGGATCTATATGACTAAGATCCAGAGTCTTAGGGCACGAAAAAGATTACAATCGTATCCTTTAACGGTGCGGACACTTAAGTCGATACAAATCTTAAGACTGTAAACTTTTCGTCTAATCCCTGAACTAAAAGTCGTCAGGAGAAAGGTAGACGTCTAGTCCTGCAAGTATGCCAAAACACAGAATGTACTGACATTACACAGTATAAAGTGGGGTAAATAATAATCATTGCCCTAGGAACAGTAGACTGGTCGTTCCCTAGAT
This sequence comes from Capra ibex, assembly GCA_006410555.1. NCBI lineage: Eukaryota > Metazoa > Chordata > Mammalia > Artiodactyla > Bovidae > Capra > Capra ibex. Next base: position 47,878,716 of record SJYO01046538.1, read on the forward strand.
TGAAGTCTTAGGGTAAGGTTCTTATAGGTAAAACTATGGTAAAGACCACGGTTTACTAAATTATACCTAAAGGGTTCCCCTGTGACTCTGTTTCCGTTTTTTACGTTCCTAAATCAACCTCTTCTACGACCGTTGTAACCACAATCAGTGAGTCGGCACAGACTGAGAAACGTCGAGATACCTGACATCGGGTGGTCCGAGGAGACAGGTACCCTAAGAGATCCGTTCTTATGACCTCGTTCATCGGTAAGGGAAAAGGTCCCCTAGAAGTCATCTGTCATTTCCTTCTTACGGTTACTTCTGACGCAAAAGTACGTTCAAAGGTTTACTTCCTACTAAAACGACCATTTAGATCTTCGGTCATACCTTATACGTAGAGTTTCAATAGGACGGATTCTCCACTCCTTCCTTCCGATAAATAGATAGTTGGAGACAATCGGAGACAATCAGTAACAAACTCCCGACGGGATCACCCTGTTAAGAGACTGTGAAGTTCGACCTCACTTGAAGTTGTCGGTTTCTCAAACCCACGATTACTAACCTTAACTGGGGTTTGAGTGAGGTTATAAGAACGGACCTCTTAGGATACCTGTCTCCTCGGACCACCCGATGTCAGGTACCCCAACGTTTTCTCAGTCTGTGTTGAATCGTTGACTTGTCGTTGTTTATACCTTTACTACCCGGTGATCCTCCTAAACGAGGTGGCGACCAGTCGATAGAGACTCGTCCTTGTCCGGTTGTCCCCACTCCTCTGCACCTCTAATGTTACGGACCACAGACCATCGTGACAAAGGTTGAGTCTCCCCTTATAGGTAGTGTGTCTTAAGAATCCCGTCGGAACGAGTATCGTCCACAAGTCATTTACTTACGACCAGTAAACTACAGGCTCCCTGGATTCCCTTCGTCCCACGATCCTCCCTGGATCATCTATCTGAGTAACCTCTCGACCGAAGACGACGGGTTCACGACCTCCTTTCCTACCGGGTACATGAGATCCAGTACTATCCGTAGAAACATCGGTCTCGAGACGACGAGTTTCTTAAGAAATCCTTCCTCACTCAGGTAAGACAGAAAAGACAGGATACCGAACTCCGTTCAGAAGTAACGTATCTCCGAAGGACCAGTCGTTTAGACCAACTTAACACACCGGGTACCCCGGAGTCGTAAAGGACGTCAGTGAACGGGTCTCCGACGACCAAGACGGAGGACCCTTAGCTTGGATCCTTTATCCTTTTCTCCTTCACCGACCCCTTTCTTACTCGTTAATGTTTACCGTTCGTGTTCGGGGTTTGTACGTTAAGTAAAAGTTTGTCCGATAAATGTTGGACAGTCTGTCTCGGACAACCCTCACCCCTCACACGTCACACCCTTACCAGTCCCGAGGTCCTCCGTCCTGGTCCTCACCGTCTCGCCTGATCCGAGGCTCGTCACACTCCGACTCTGTGTCTCCGTACCAACAACAACGGGTCAGTGAGTCAACACTGACTGAGACTTTAGGGTACTTGACGTCGTGTGATCCGAAGGGAAGGAAGTGACAGAGGACCTCGAACGAGTTTGAGTACAGGTGCCTCAGAGACTACGGTAGGTTGGTAGAGTAGGAAACAACGGGGGTAAGAGGATAGAAGTCAGAAAGGGTCGTAGTTCCAGAAGAGGTCCGTACTACCTCGACCACTGACCCTCTCTTACCATTTCCCGTCGGTTCTAGGGGAGGGGCGGGGGCTGGAAGGAGGAACGGAGACTACGGAGAGGAGGTCCTCGATCGCGGAGTGGTAGGACCAGTACACGTGGTACGGGTCGTAGAAGGGTTCGAGAGTGGAAGTAGTAGGACGAGGAGGGAATCAAAGCGGACCAGGAGTCGAGGGTGATACGGTATGTTTTGACGGGATTGACGGAACAGGCGGGACTGGTAAACGAAAGACTTTTTACCTTTTGAAAACGGTGACAAACGGTTTGTTCACAGACAAACGGTAAGTTCAAAGTGTCCTAAAAAACAGTTACAGAATGGAGATCAAGTTCAAGTAACTGAATAAAAAATGGATACGTAAAAGAGGACTAGAATCAAGTCACTCATCGTGTATCTTCTAGAGAGACTAAATTAGTGGTATTTGTAGTCGAAGGACAAATGTTTTACTTTGAGTTTTATCATGAAAGACGAAAAGAAATTGCAAAAACATTCGTGACTATTTCAGGGTACATAGATAACATTACATAAATAAATACCGACACGACCCAGAGTCAACGACGTGCGTCCGAAAGAGATCAACACCGCTTACCCCCGATGACAGATCAACGTCACGCATCCGAAGAGAAACGGCACTGAAGAGAGTAACGTCTCGCACCCGAGTCGTCGACACCGAGTACCCGAAACAACGAGACACCGCACACATTAGAAGGACCTGGTCCCTAGTTTGGACACAGGGCACGTGACCGTCCACCTAAGAATTGGTTTATGATCCCTTCAGGGTCATGAAAGAAGAATCTCAGAGTCACCCCCGGCACCTCTGGTCACAATCGGTTTACGAGTCGTGACCCGGATCGTTCGTCACTCTTGAGTTATTACACTAGTCGGTAACGAACGTCTCGAGAAGTGTCGACGATCCCGAGTCTCTTTTGGTGTCACCAGTCCGGTGGGAAAATAAAGAAGGTGTAAAACTGAGTAAATTCAATCCTGTCCTTTTTGAATAAACTAACGTTCTACATAAAATCTTATTAAAAAAACGTTCGGAAACTCGGACCTTGATACATTTAATCAAGATATACCAGTTCTAAACCTTTAGAAGAGACACGAGTAATCGCACCTTAAACTCTTGACGATAGACACAAACTGAGTCCATAAAACCAGTCGAAGTAAAAGATTTCTCTAACAAGTTCGGTAAACACTAGTAATCTGACTCACTTTAGGAGTTTCCGTACAGACACAATCCTCTTCGTCGTCCCCGTAATAACGGTTCGACCTGACTCACACCACCTCTACTCTTGTGAACTGCTACGGGTAATCCCTACCGGAACTGTCTATGATGTGGACGAGGATAAAATCCTAACCGAAACGAATTAACCTATGTTCTGACCCCGTCGACAGGGGAGACTCGGGGAGAATTTTTTTTTTGTGTGTGTGTCAGGATCTTAGTCTGACATAAACCTAGAATCGATTCTGAACTGTGACGTAAAATAAAATAAAAATATGGTGAACAGGAGGTCTTAGAAGGAGGTAGGAAGAGGGACGGGACACAGGTCCTGTGACTAGAGATGCTGACACAGCCACACAGGAAAAAGGGAGACCGGAAGTGATCTCAAATCAGTCACCGTTCGTGACCGTCCTTTAGTCTCACTCCAGTCCTATGAAAAAAGACTAAGAGAGGAAGGACCGTACGTCTAACCATCTGACTAAAGAAATAGGTTCCGGTGTCGAGGGTAACCCACGGGAAAGGATGTCGATTGGGGTTTAAGGTCAAGGGTAAGTGAGGAAAAGGGAATCCCGACACACTACCCCTGTAGACAAGAACAGACGACCTATAAAGAATTAGGAGACGACATCAGAGAATTGGAACGAGTATTGGAACATTTACTACGGACACCATTTGAGAGGATTTAGTAAGTCAACATAGAGACTACAGATGCTCCGTCTTGTCGTATCACAACTTCTCACATCCCAGACATCAGTCTAGTAGACCCAAGTATACGACTGCAAACCCCGAAGGGACCACCGAGTCACGATTTCTTAGGTGGACGTTACGTCCTCTGGACCCACACTAGGGTCACAGTCCTTCTAGGGGACCTCCTCCCGTACCGTTGTGTGAGGTCATAAGAACGGCCTTCTTAGGGGTACCTGTCTCTTCGGAACACCCGATGTCAGGTACCCCAGTGTTTGGCGACCTGTACTGACTTCATTGATTTGTGTACAACTGAAAATTTCTTCGACACGCTAGAAAATGTCACTGAAGTCGAGACCCACGGTACGAAAGGACATTGTACTCTGATTAGTCCATGAAGATGTTGACCGAATGTTACTCCTAATTTGTTCTGTGTATTTCGGGAAGATTCAAGTAGACACAGATCGTTCTCTCTTCCTCTTCGTCTCCTCCTATCCGATCTTTCTTCGTTATCGTATTTACCTCTGAGTCCCCGTCCGTCCTCCTTCTAAACACGTCTTCACTTTGAGTAGATTCTTTTTTAAAGGACTCTTATTCTAGTGGTTTGATATCGATTCCCATACCCTCCTACGACCCCTCACCTTTCTTGTGTCACCCATGAGTTGAAACTCATACCAATAAACTTCTCACATCTATCCTGAAAATCGGTTACAGTATAAGTGGGGTTCACGACCTGCCGATCTTAAGGCAATTTTGAGACGTTAGTAGGACTGTATCCACTTAAGATAAGACTTCCAGGAACAGGGGGTAATGGTTGAGTCGAAACTAATTTAAACAAAGAAAAACCTTGACAGTCACCTCGTAGACGATAATATTACGTACGTACGAGTCAGTGATTGAACACAGGTCGAGAACACTGGGGTTCCCGAGGAGACTGGAACCCTAAAGGATTCCTTCTTATGTCCTCACCCAACGGTAAAAAAAAAAAGAGGTCCCCTAGAAGGACTGAGTCCGTAGCTTGGGTTTAGAGGACGTAACCGTCCACCCAAGAAATGGTGACTCGGTGGTCCCTTCGGAGACAATAATATTATATATTATAGAGTGTAACCGTAGGGGTGGGAGAACTGAGCAAAAAAAGAGAAATTTTTTTAATTATTCGAAGTAAAAAATCTCGTTAAAGTCAGACGTGTTTTAACCCACCTTTCGTATCTCTCTTAAAGATAGATGGGGTGGGAGGGGTGGGGATGGAGTCGGAGGGGTTGATACCTGTGCACGTAGTGTCACGTTACAAACAACGTTAGTTACCTGGATCTTTAGTAGTGGACTTTAAGTATGAAATGTAACCCCAAGTAAGAATGACAACATGTAAGATACCCAATCTTTCTACATATTATACATACGTAATACTATCTAGTGTATCTTATCAAAGTGACGGGATTTATAGGAGAGACGAGATGCATAAGTAGGGAAAGAAAGGGGTGGGGTACCGTCGTAGATTACCACAAAAAAAAAAAAAAAATGAAAGAAGTATCAAAACGGAAAAGGGCTTACAGTGTACCAAACTAAGTATGTCACCCATTGGAAAAGTCTAACCGAAGAAAGTGAAACATTATCCAAAAATTCTAGTAAGGTACAGAAAAGTACAGAACTATTTAGTAAGGGAAAATCGTTACTTAATAACTTAAGTAATAAACTTACATGGTCTCAAATAAAAAGGTAAGTCGATGACTTCCTATAGAACCGATGAAGGTTCAAAATAATATCTGTTTAAACGATATTCGTATGTACACATCTGAAAACACACCGGAGTCAAAAGTGGAGTGAACCCGTCCATCGTTCCTCGTACTAACGATCTAACATACCATTCTCATACAAACGTTCTTTGGTAGTTTGACAGAAGGTTTCAACGGTATGATAAAATGTTAAGACGGTCGTTATTCACTCTCAGGAACAACGAGGTGTAGTAACAGTCTTAAACCACAGTCTAAAACCGGTAAGATTATTCACCCACCACTATAGAGTAACAACAAATTTAAACTTTAAGGGATTACTGTATACTTTAATTTTCCACGAACGAGGAACCTTCCTTTCGATACTGGTTGGATCTGACGTATAATTTCTCTGTAATGAAACGTCTGTTTCCAGACATATCAGTTTCAATATCATCAGTACATACCTATACTCTCGACCTGGTATTTCTTCTGACTCTTGACTTCTTAAATACGAAAAATTGACACCAAGATCTCTTCTGAGAATTCTCAGGGAGTCGTACTTTTCTCTAGTTTAGTCAGTTAGGATTTCCTTTAGTTAGAACTTATGAGTAACCTTCCTGACTACGTCTTCGACTTCGAGATTATGAAATCGGTGGACTACGTTTCTCTGCTGAGTAGCCTTTTCTAGGGCTAAGATCCTTTCTGACTTCCGTCCTCTTCGCCCACTGTCTCCTACTGTATCGACCTACCGTAGTATCTGTGTTACCTGTTCTCAAACTCTTTTAAGACTCTCTATCACTTCCTGTCCCTTCGGACCACACGACGTCAAGTACCCCAGTGTTCCGTGACCTGTACCGAATCGTTGACTTGTTACTGTTACTGTACTACGACTCATGGAAAAGTTATACGAATGAACGATAGACGAGTACAAGAAACTACTCTATAGACAAATTGGAGTACGGGTAAAAATTAGTTTTAGAAGTAAAAAGAATAACAACTTAAAATTCTTAAGACACAAAACCTATCGATAGTGTAAATACACCTATTTGTAGTCTCGTCTTTAACAGTTAAAATTATTTTAGGTAACTGAGTGGAAAACCAAAACCGTTAACGACGCCGTCATCCAACACAAGTGTCCATCGGACTGGTCTCAGTTGATCCGACGTGTCGAATAGAGAATGAGAGACAAGAACCTGAAGAAACAGAGACGGAACCTCCTGTGACGTCCAGGATAAGTCGACACGACCAAGTATATGGTTAAAGGTTCTCTTTCCCTCAATTTGTAGGGAACTCCGTTTTACCCCAGTCCTCGGTCAGGCACTTGTAGAGAGGTATAGAACACATCTGTTAAGGTTTCGGGTCACATATGGTGAGAAGTCTCTAGGGATCACCCGACTCAGGGTCAACAAGTGTTAAGGACTCAGATGAGTCGTTACATGGGTACCTAACTGAACGAGAAAAGGGCAAAATCAAAGGGGTAAAGGGAAGTAGGATAAGGAATCCTAGTGAAGAGTTTTATTTGTCGGAAGACCGTCCGGAAACAGTTTTCGAGGTAAAAAGTCCCCCCTTTGGGTTCGTTTCTATAATAAAATAACCTAAAAGACAATACTTCACGTAAAAGGACAACGTAAAATACGATGAAATCACTTGTATCAAATACAGGAGAATTATCATGTGTTTATCGACCTTCACTCGGGAAGTATTTATTCTGGTGCCAAAATTACTATTCAGATTTATCGGTAGTGGAAACCACTCAATACGGAAGATCGTTCGACCCGTATACGACTTCGTCCTACTAAGTCACCTTCCTGGCTGTTTCACGTTCAGTCGTCCCCACCGAGAAACTAGGTCGGGAGGACGGTATATTGACACATTAATTTGTGTAAACGACATTTTTCGAAATGACTCTATATTCAATATTCGGTATTTCAGGTAGGTAAATTTCACATATTAAGTTATAAAAATTCGTATGGCATATTTCAACATGTTGGTGACACATACGATTCAACGAAGTCAGTACAGGTTGAGACACACCGGGACATCTGGCATCGAACGGTCCGATGAGACAGATACCCTAAGGGGTCCGTTATTATGACCTCACCTAACGGTACGGGGTGAGGTCCCCTAGAAGGTCTGGGTCCCTAACTTGACAACTAACTCTGCAGTGAATACAGAGGACGTGACCGTCCGACCAAGAAGTGGCGACCGTGGTGGACCCTTCGGACATGGTATTATATTAAAGTATTGTAGAAACAGTCGGGGGTTATTTGGAACATGGGTAATCGTCAGTGAGGAGTGAGAGAAGGGGATGGGGGTCAAGGGGGGAAAAACAAGTCGGAGTCCGTTGGTGATTAGATGAAAGACAAAGATATCCAAACGGTCAACACCTGTAAAACGTATTTGTCCTAGTCCGTTAGACACCAGCAAACACTGACCAAAGAAAGGGGATCGTCTTACGAAAACTACAAGTAGCTACAAGACTATAAATGATACACTAAGACTCATTGGTGATTAGAGGATCCAGGACGAAGAAGGAGACCTACAATCTTCCGTTCCAGGGGTTCCATGAGAGGTCGAGATTCTCAGGGTTCCCTTCGTCCACGTTCATCGTCTTTTGAGTCTCCTTTCCACCGCGGTTGTAAATTCTAACGTCGAAGGTTGACTTTCTTCGACTTTCTTCTTGTCACAAGAAAATAACGACTCGAGGATAAGCTGTCAACCACGGGTAGACGTACGTCTTTGGTTAATGGACACTCCTCATTAACTTTAGTAATTATCGGTGTTTGTTTATACAGATAAGACGTTCATTAAACGTCATTGTAAATCATTAACTATCATTAAAAATCATTAATTTGTGACTCATTAAGTAAGTGGTTCGGTGCGTTGGTAAAATACCCCAAGGAGCCACAAGGGTGTCGTTTAGAATTAATGAATTGGATTCGTGGTCCTTATAAAGACAGTAAAGATTCTTTTATATCACTCGTACGATAAGAATCATTCGAGATCATCTCTCTTTCGATTTCTCTCCTCAAAAAAGGACCCATCGTCATTAATTCTGACCTCTTTCGAAAACCCGGTTATTGTTCCAACGACTCCCTCCGGAGAATTTGTACTAAAAACAGACAAGACGCACCTTGTAGTTTCACTTCAGGTCTAATGTTACTGAAAAAAAAAACCAGGGGGAGGAGTTGTAAAATCGACTCAGGAAAGGTCCAAACAAGTCCGATAATATTTAAATGTGTACTCGACGAACACTATCCTCTGTCAGTGTCCCTGGTAAAGATAGAAGTGCTACGGTAGACTTCCAGACTCAGACTACAAGTGACAATGGGCGTCGAATCGAGGCAGTACGGGAAAGATCGCTAAATACTCGACATCCCCTGTCACAATTATCGATTGAGTCGTAGATCAAGAGGAACAAAGAAAGATCATAGAGTTAGGGTACGGGGAGGTCCCCTAGTAGGGACAAGACATGTCGGATACAGTAAACCCCTTTGACCCAGGACCCCACCTAAAACCAATCAGACTCGGTCAGTATCATTAGGGTGACATTAGGGTAAGGACGATCTCCGATCAGGTCTTTCAGTCAAATGATAACCAGGTCCTGACTAGTACACTAGAGTCGACCGAGTCAGTCTCACCACCTTTTCCGAAAGTAAAGTCCTCATCCCCTCTCTTAAAAAAGGGAAATAACACGACCTATACTCCTTCAAGTCTACCACGACCGTTGTTAGGGTTATGGTATACCCTTCGATCAAACTCTTGTTTCAGATCTGTCTCTACCCGTCTCCGTTCTCTTTGATGTCTCTTTGACTTGATCTCAGGATGACAAGGACTTGGGTCCAAGACGAAGACCTGAAGATTAATACATTCTTTTATACAAAAGGATCCAAATTAGGTCAATCTGAAACCAAAAGATAAAAGACTTCGGGGTTTGTAGGATTAAATAAACTACCGAGTCTACCATTTCTTAGACGGACGTTACGTCCTCTGTGTCTAAGTTAAGGACCTAACCCTTCTAGGGGACCTCTTCCCTTACCGTTGGGTGAGGTCATCAGAACGGACCTCTTAAGGTATCTCTCTCCTCGGATCGTCCGATCTCGGGTACCCTAACGTTTCTCAATCGGTGTTGACTCTCTGGAAGTGAAAGGGTAGAAGGTACCGTTAGATTAGCGAGGTAACGACTTTGTCAGACATGTGGAACCGAGTGTGTCATAACAGTCTCGAATCTTACGGGGTACGACGAAGAGAGATAGACCCTCTTTAAGACATGTTAGTTTTAGTTCTTACAGGTACGAGTCCGGGATGGAGGAAACATTTCGGAAGTGACTCGTGGGATCACGACATACTTTAACAGATCGTGTGTTAGACTTGTGGTCTGAACCACAAAGAGTGAATCTCCACGTACACGTGTGTAGAAAAGTTGATCAAGGACCTGTTGTCTCTTACATAGTCGGACCGTGATTGGACTGTTAGACTTTCCCTCTCACTCGATCTACGGACACCTTTGATCGTGGTTCTCCAACACATCTCTCTTCAAACAGTTGATGACGTCTGTCATTCCCCTGTCCTCTAGTAAACCCCGTTCTGACCGATCCTTCTATACCTTGAAGAGACTTCTTTGCCTTGGGGTTTTTTCCCTAGAAACTTTTATACGTCAGAAAACTTTTTCCGAAAAACACTGAAAAATTTTAAGTAAGACAACAAAAAAAGGTTGAAATCACCCTATATTAATTGTATATTAAAATATATTGAAATTCCACATGTTACACAATTAAACTATGTGAACACATAACGTTATATGAACGATTGTATCACAATCGATTTCGGAGGTACTACAGTATTTCAATGGTGGAGAAAAAAAGACAACTCTTGTAAATTCAAGATGAGAGTTATTGTAAGTTCGTATATCATGTCTCAACAATGGGTATAGTGGTACGACATGTAATCTAGGGGACTTACATAAGTAGAATATTGACCTTTAAACCTGAAAACTCTATAGCGAGGGTTAAAGACGGTCTGAAGTCGGGGACCATTATTAGTAAGATAAGACAAAGATACTCAAACCGAGACCGTTTAAGGTGTATATTCACTATAGTATGTCATATGTGAAAGGACAGACTGAATAAAGTGATTGATATTACAGAAGTTCCTACTAAGTACAACAGTTATTACTGTTCTAAAGGAAGAAAGAGTACCGACATATTGTGAGGTAGTATGTATTTATGGTGTAGAAGAAATGTGGAAGTAAACATTGCCCGTGAATCCAACAAAGGTATAAAACTCATGACACTTATTACGACGGACAGTAATAAATAACTCATAGATGAGATATAGTTCGTAGCACGGTTCCAAAAAAGGAGAGTATATAGAGTATAATAAATTTAAAATTTTATTGTAAATACCTTATGTATAACAAATAAAGGTAAAATGTCCACGAGTCTCTACCTATACTAAAAAAAGGGTCTCAATCTCTGTCCAAACGTTTTGTCTAAAGGATTGGAGTCCAGGTGTTGTCAAAGATGTTGAGTGTCGATGACAGGTTGTAAGTCACCTCAGCAAGAGCAAGTTAAATCCCGTTCCCCGTAGTGTATCAAAGACATTTCCGGGTCTCTGATTCATAAAGTCAGTAATACTCGGTATGATCCAGGTAGATCAGTTCCGATATCAAAAAGGTCACCAGTACATACCTACACTCTCAACCTGATATTTCTTCGACTCGTGGCTTCTTGACTACGAAAACTTGACACCACAACCTCTTCTGAGAACTCTCAGGGAACCTGACGTTCCTCAAGGTTGGTCAGGTAGAATTTCCTTTAGTCAGGACTTGTCAGTAACCTTCCTGACTACGACTTCGACTTTGAGGTTATGAAACCGGTGGACTACGTTTCTTGACTAAGTAACCTTTTCTGGGACTTCGACCCTTTCTAACTTCCGTCCTCCTCTCCTCTGATGTCTCCTACTCTACCAACCTACCGTAGTGGCTGAGTTACCTGTAGTCGAACTCATTTGAGACCCTCAACCGCTACCTGTCCCTCCGGACCGTACGACGTCAGGTACCCCAGCGTTTCTCAATCTGTACTGACTCACTGACTTGACTTGACTTGGTTACTCGGTATGACAGAGACAGTTTTAATAAGGTGAGACGACAATATCGTGTCTTCTGTTACACAGTCATTACACACATGAGTATTTTGAAACACGATGACTTCAAACTTAAAGTGTATCTAGCGTGTGATATATTAAAATAGAGAAGAAAAGTAAGATAGGGGGGGTCTGATGATTACATAAGTTCTTGTCCGACGCCCCAATTAAACCGGACGTCAACTGACCGGGGAAGAAAGAAGTCGGTACGTCCCTCTACCTTCCTGTCAGATGAGGAGGGTCCGGAAGAGGTAGGGAGACGAGTAGTTAAGGACTTCGAGTGGTACTGTCATTTTTGGAGGGGTCTTCGGGACCGGAACTGGAGGGTCATCGACACGAGGTAACGAACCGAGGTTGGACAAATAGTCGTGTTCTGTAAGAAAATTAAATCGTTAGACGTTTCCAGAGCCTACTTTTCGGAAGTGGACGGGAAAAAGAGTTTGGACTGTATTAATCGATGTAGAGTCGGGGTGGAAGATAAGAGAGGAAATTACTCGTCGAGGTCAGGACTTAGTGAAATTTCCTCGTTCGTCGGAGAACCATAGTTAATTTTCTCTTTGTGAAAGGTTGCGTATTCGACATTGTACGGTGTTTATCCATGTTTCTCTTTAGACCTCAAGACCGTGATGATCGTCTCGTTACGAGAGACGCTACTAACAGAGAGTGAGAAAGCCTCCTTTTCTCTTTTGTCCCGGTCGTACGATCCATTATGTAATGAGGTCCACCTACACCGACTTGCGATCTTAGGAGATCGGTCTCTGTCCCCTCGATAGGTCGTTGGTACACTACTTTAGAAAGTCGAACTACAAGAACACGAGAGTCTACGTCTTCGAGACACGTCGGGGTCTCTCGATGCAGGTCTTCTCTACTAAATTCTGCTTACAAAATTGACATACTTCAATGTAGAGAGAGTAAAAGGAGGGGACTTCACTTGTTAGTTTTTTCGAAAAAAAAAGGTCCGTCCCCCACTATCTCTCCATCACCCATCGAAGTAATTAGAGGTTCAAGAGGTCTTTTCGGTTAAACTAATAACATCTCATAGTTCGTGAGACTCTCATAACGACGAACAATCGAACCGACATACGGGAGGTCTTCGAGGTACGACCCCTCTGAGCAGGTGTACGGTCTCAACCTACCCTTTCCTCCCCGACCCTCACTCTCCCTACACGAGAACTAGATAAGTTTCCTGCGTACGTGTCTCGGAACCCACCTAGTCCACCTGTGGATAATAGTTTTAGTGGACCCGTTTTACTCTTACGACCGTTTCAATAAAAGACTCAGGAGGTCGACAGGGAAACTTCAGTAGAAAAACATAGTAGAGGAATTAAAAGATCCTGGAACTCTTGTAAATATGCAATTACAGTTACAGAAAGAGTTGTGGTTTTCCAGACACAAAGATAGAATGAGGATGTTTATTTAAAGAATATTCTTTTGTGAATCAATCCGTATATGACACTTTCAACCTTCACTGAAAAGGACAGTGGACATCACAAAAGGAATCCGTTGTCGGAATAGGTCCCTAATCCGACAAAGATTACTAGTTTGTAATCTTTCAGTGAAACGGGTGTGTCTTCCCTAACGTGTCCCTACGACCTACTCAGTAAGAAAGGGTAGACTTAAAGATCTATTTCTCTACGACGGGATTAGGGTCCTGGAGTTCTCAATTGGGGAAAGGAGATGTAGTCCTTCTTTGTAAGTAGAAGTCAACGATCTCTCGAAAAGTCGAACGTTTTATGAAAAAAAATTATCCAATAAAAAACAACTATTGGACGGGTGGGTTATTGGAACTCTCTAGTCTCTTGGTCCTATTATTTTTCGAGGTAATAATACACACACACGAGTCAACGTAGGTCCTGAGAAGTGCTTAGGTACCTGACATCGGGTGATCCAAGGAGACAAGTACCTTAAAAGGCCCGTTCTCATGACCTCAGTCAACGGTAAAAGAGGAGGTCCCCTAGAAGGACTAGGTCCCTAACTTAGGTACAGAAAACGTAGAGTACGTAACTATCCCCCTAAGAAATAGTAACGTAACGGACCCTTCGGGTACGAAGAAGAAGAAGACTTGTTTTGAAGTGGAAACGTCTGTTTGTACGACTATTTTGAACCGTATATTATTATTACTAACGACATACGGAACGGGACAAGATCTCCAAGACAGACTATTAGAGTAGTTAGGAGGATGATACAACAAGTCGGTGGTCCAACACAGGCTGAGAAACACTGGGGTACTTGACGTCTTACGGTCCGGAGAGGTAGGGAGGGGTTGAGGGTCTCAAACGGGTTCAAGTACAGGTAATTTAGTCACTACGGTAGGTTGAGAGAGTAGGAGACAACGGGAGAAGAAGACGGAAGTAAGAAAGGGTCGTAGGAATAAATGTCTTTATCTTCTTAATTTATTGTGTGGGTCAAAGGGTGTCCATCCTCCACCATCTTACCTATAACCTGAGACATTGATTGACTGAAATCGTGTAGTCTTCACCACCCTATCTCATTTACTGTAATTTTAGTAGTGGTCCGTAGTATGTCTCTTCGTCCCTTAATGATTCCAGTCAGACACGTTCCTGTATGTGAAGTTCCCATCTCTTCAATCTCAAAAGACTTGGTATCTAGTCTTGAGAAGGATGACCCGGTTTAAACACTTCCTCGAGTATTGACCAAAGAGGTCCGTTGGGTCGGAGTGGTCTTGAAATCTTACCTGGATAAGGAGCCTGTTGTACGTCGCTGTCGGTTCACCATCGACGTATAACTAGAACAGTAACCATTAATTACTGTCGGTGTTTAATTAGTAACGTACGTGTTTAACTAAAAGTCTCCACGTTATTAACCTAAATTACGAACGGTGGGGTAATAAATACACAAATTAACAGTCGAAGTAATACTTAAAATTACTTGAAAGTTACCGAGTTCTATAAGTGTAGGGTAATCCATATACTCAAAAGAAGGGTAAATACCTACCTAAAATAAAAGATTCCAGGATCTCAACTGAAAGGATCAATTTTTTTTTTTTTGTTATTTTAAAGATGTAAGATAACGAAGAAAATCAGAGTGTACCTATTCCTTCCACGAAACCGTTTCTCTACTCAAGAAGGTCCAGTCAGTCTCTCTTCCTTCGTCTCCTTCTTCACCATGGACGTCGGGGTTCACAGATGAAATAACGATTTCATTGAACGACACACTGGAGTCTCTTCAGTGAAATGGAAAGACCCAGAGTCCAAAAGGTAGACATTTCCCTACCCTTCTCTCCCCTACTTCTCTCCCTCAAATATTACGGACTTTACATGCAGAGATTGTCTAAGGACATCTGGATCTACTCCTGAGAAAGGTCTTCGTTCTTTTCAATCTACTCCCTAGGCCCATTACAAAGGAATCGGAACGAGACGAAATTTGTACCTGAGACGGAACCGTCTCCGATCCGTCTGAACCGTCCACACACCGACGTACAAAACAACTCCCCGACCGACAATACTACCGCTGTCGTGAACCCGAGATCGCCCTAATGATGGGGTTGTACGTGAACATTAAACCTCGGACCCGGTGACCCTTTAACGTCTGTTAAACCTACTTTTACCAACCTTTTAACGTCACAAATTCGGAGAGCATGGTCGAGGAAGTAAAAAAAGCATGAAAGAAAAAGTAAAGAAGGGGGAAGGGGGACGGATGGTGTTTTAATGAAATCTTCGTCTCCTTGTTGTCCGATCTGGTCACTCTAAAAAAAAGGGGGGTCAGATACCACATAAAACATTTGTTTGTACATTTAACTATGTCTTAAATCGGAGAGAGTCTGTTTCACCGATCTTCTGATCTACCCCTCTTTCCGAAATACACTTTTGGACCTAATTGACTTTACGATCCCCCTTACAAGCAAGACCAATTAACTTAAAGACTAACCTACACCCAGTTGGACCTTTGGAAAGAGAGAAAAAAACGGTCAACGAGGTTTTACTCAAGTAAGTGGACAGAATCATGAGTTAATTAATAAGTTTTTTACAGTCGGAGACGAAGTAAGTTTTTCTTAAACTCCTTCGGCGGAATAATTTATCATTTAATTACGTTAGAAAAATAACTATTACCTCTAAACACCAGTACCGTGATTTCATAAATAATAGTAAGTCATGTTATGTACCTTTACACATTTCACACCCTTTATTTAACATGTCTGACAGTCCAATGTTATCTGTTGTTTCCCAAATTAGTTGAACGGATGCATAAACAGAAGATATATAGATCAACTAAAGAACGGAAATGAATTTATGGAGGTGGACTCCGTCAGGCAAGACAAAAACCCATCTAGATCAATAGGATTCAAAAAGGGGTAATGTGACTCCGTTTTTAAAAGGGGGACATAAGTTAAGTAGTAACTAAGATTAAGACAGGGAACTCAGTTGTATCTTTTTCAAAAGAAAAAAGTGAATGTGACGTACAGGTTTTAGTGACACCTACCACTGACGTTGGTTCTTTAATTTTATACTAACAAGGAACCTTCTTTTGGATACCGTTTAAATCTGTCGTACAATTTTTCGTCTCTGTAGTGAAGCGGTTGTTTCCAGAATTATCAGTTTCGATACCAAAAAGGTCATCAGTACTTGCCTACATTTTCAATCTGTTATTTCTTCCGACTCGTAGTTTCTTAACTACGAAAACCTGACACCAGGATCCTCTTCTGAGAACTCTTGGGGAACTTGTTGTTTCTCTAGGTTGGTCAGTTAGGATTTCCTTTAGTCAGGACTTATAAGTAACCTTCCTGACTATGATTTCGACTTCGAGGTTTTGAATCCGGTGAACAACACTTCTCGGTTGAGTAACCTTTTCTGGGACTACCACCCTTTCTAACTTCCGTCCTCCTCTTCCCAGTTGTCTACTCTACCAGTCTATCGTAGTGACTGAGTTACCTGTACTTAAACTCGTTTGAGACCCTCTATCACTACCTGTCCCTTCGGGCCACATACCGTCAGGTACCCCAACGTTTCTCAACCTGTACCGAATCACTGAGCGGTTGTTGTTATAGTCACCAATTACCTAAACTTCAAAGGAAGAAAGGTGGTCTTCTAATAGGGAATCAAGAAGATCTTTACCACATCACCTCAACCATTCTCAAGTCTGAGACCCCGATCGGAGAGACACGACGGGGGGGGTTGGGGATGAATATTTGACACACACACTGGGAATCTCTTAAATCAGGGAGAAACGGAGTTAAGGGAATGTATTCTCTTCCACTAATATTGTCATTTTGACTTTCTTAACGAGACCACCATTTAGTTCCGTTACCTATATTTCAGGAATCGTCATGGAAACAACTGTTGTTTCTGGATAACATATCGTGTACCTTGAGACGAGTTACAATACACCGTCGGACCTAACCCCCCCCCACGCCAAACTCTCTCTTACCTGTGTACATACATATACTGACTCAGGGAAGTGATAAGTGGACTTTGACGGTGTTGTAACAGTTAGTCGATGTGGGGTTATGTTTTATTTTTCAAACTTTAAACCCTTTTTTCTCTTCAGAGACCAACTGTCATTAACATAACAGTTGTCTGTCTAACAGTTAACACACTGTCCAGGGGTACTCAACAACTTCACAAGAAATCACAGTGTCGGAAAAGAGACACTAGAGAGAGAAGACTTGTCGGAGGTCAAATAAAGGTAATAAAATTTTCACATTGTAAGTAATTAAGTAGTTGAAAAATAACTCGTGGATGATATTTTATCTGTAACCCTATATGTCCATTTTATTCATGACGCCAGTACTCCAAATATCAGAGAGATATTAAGAAATCGTGCCAATAATATACACGTTATTTGACCTTAATGTTCTACGGCATTCTCGTTTTACGTTTCCGTGACTTAACTCCCACCCCTTCGCTCTGCAAATTCGACTCTGATCTTCCGACCCATCTTTACTTTGTCGACGTCACTCTTACCTTATTCGTCTCGGTCTCTTTTCAAAGGAACTCCGATCTTCAACCTTACAAACTTCTTTGTTCTTTCGTCACAAAGACCTTTTGTTATTGAACCCCTCTCCCCTACCACACTCTAACCTCGACATCCTTTTCACGGAATCTAATACATCCTCAAATATCTAGTATCATTTCTGTGACCAAAAACTTTTTAAAATTCGGTTTTTACCTTATTTGTATATATATTAAATAATAAATCATATATATTAAATAAAATATATTATATTTATATGTAAATATAATACATAATTAGAATATGTTAAATAATACATAAATTTATTAAACAGTATATATAATATATTAAATAATATACATATATATGTGATAAATAATAATATATATATATCAAATAAAATATATATATGACTGAGGAAAAAACGAACTTTGAAGTTTTTTGTCATAAAAATAATACTAGAGATTTCAGAATTTACTAGATACTGTGGAAAGGACGTCGAGGTCAGAGTAAGATATGGGACAATATGGTCAAAGGGGTCACCGAGTCAACCATTTCTTAGACAGACGGTTACGTCCTCTGCGTGTTCTGAGTCCAAGTTAAGGGCCCTAGTCCTTCTAGGGGACCTCTTCCTTTACCGTTGGGTAAGGTCGTAAGAACGGACCCTTTAGGGTACCTGTCTCCTCAGACCGTCTTATGTCAGGTACCCCAGTGTTCTCAGTCTGTACTGTATCGTTGATTTGGTGGTGGTGTTATATGTTTGTCTGTGCACACACACACACACACACACACACACACACACACATACTGTAAAACTAACGAGACTCCTCCCTCATCTAAGTCTTCTGTTCATTCCCCTGATAATGTACTCAGGTACACTTCTTTAGACTAGTTCTGCCTGATCTTAACACTGTCCTTCTCTCTCGTAAAAACTCTCTTTGAATCCTCCTCGTTTACTTGGACCCATACCGAATCTATACTTCGTGCTCCCACTACAGACCTCTTACGAAGGACGCAAAGATAGTACTAATCGACCCTCTTAAATCACTCCGAAAGAACTCCTCCGCTGGTGGTCTTGTCTTGGAACCGAAACTCGACGAGCACGACATATCCCAAGGCCTTCGTGAAAGGTTCGGTCGGAACCTGTGGAGTCCGACCCTCGAACCTCTAGGTTTCGCCAGATCTCTACCATTACCGCCAGCATTACCCTTACCCCAGTGGATCCCTCTCTCGTCCTTCTTCTCCTTTACCCCGTACTCTCTGAATCTTCCGACCTTACCTCGACTCTTCTTTTTCTCGTCTTTCCATCCTTCTTTTAGTCCTTTCAAAAGACACCTCGGCTCTTCGGTGCTCTCTTCTGACAAAGTTTCTCTCTCTCTCATCAGTTGACCCGACAACTTTCTACGGTTCTCCAGTTCACTGTCCTTTCGTCTTTATATAGGTCACCTAAATCGCCATACTTCCAGAAGTCACTGAAATAACTCTCGATAAAGCCACAACTTTATCCCCGTTTGCAGTCTAACCCCGTACTTACCCTTCATCCACCTCTGAACTTCATTTTTTTTTTTTAACAACTCTACAAACCGACACTTTTTTTCTTGATATCTCGATTGTTCTCCTACTACATTGTAGACCTGAAAAATTTCATTAATATAAATAAATAAATATTAACTACTAAAGAAACATAATAACCAAACTAAAGACAGTATGTAGTTGTACTTAATTGGTATCCACATGTACACAGGGAAGAGAGGAGAACTTAGAGGCAGGGTGAAGGGTAGAAAAGGGTGGGGAGATCCAATAATGTCTCGGTGTCAAAACTCAAGGGACTCAGTGTGTCGTTTAAAGGTGACCGGTCGATAAAATGTATACAATCACATTCGCGAAGGGACGATGAGAGAGATAAGTAGAGTGAGAGTCTAGACCTGTAAATTTTTTTTAAGTAATAATGATAATAATTACCCTCTCTGATATCTTTCACTTTCACCGAGTCAAAAAAGGTTGACAAACACTGGGGTATCTGATATCGGGAGGTCCGAAGAGACAGGTACCCTAAGAGGTCTGGAAGGAGGTCCCCTAGAAGGGTTGGGTCCCTAGTTTGGGTCCAGAGGGAGTAACGTCCGTCTAAAAAATGGTCGACTCGGTGGTCCCTTCGGGTAGAGTCCCATCTAGAGTCCCATCAGGGTCACTTCATCCTTAGATCCAAGTAACGGTTCCTACGCCCTTCACCATGTCTCCCACCTCCCGTCGGGTCACACCCACCCCGCCAGGGTAGGATAACTACGACACTCTTCGAGACGAAGGATCATAAAACGACCAGTACCTCCCGTCAGAAAGTGACAGCATAGAACAACTCGAGTTAAATGGGAACTCAAGACGGTTCGGTTTGAAGTAGTGGGACCGGTAAACATTAACCTTAAAGAATAAGTTTTTATAAGTACAAACACACACACGTACACACGCACGCAGAAAAGAAACTAGGCCTAGAAGAGGACTTCCGTCGCCGAACGAAATCTTCCTTTTTTTTTTTTTTTTTTTTTTTCCGCCTTGCAGCACTACGACCGATCGGACCCCGTCTAGGATCACGTTTATAACAATTTCCACGGGAGAAAGTGAGGATTTTCGGAGGACCAATCACGATATTCATTATACCAGTGAGTCGTAAAATCCCGATAACAGTCTCATATCGTCTATAATAAAGACAAATCACTTAGGGTGAATCTCCCATAGGGGTTTTGAAACCGGAAGAAGTGAGAGATGGGTGGTTTACAACTCGGGACCCAGTCTGTTCTACCCATCCATATAGAGATGGTAAGGAAGTAGGATTGACGGTGATGGACGGGATGGTTATTTGTGTCAACACTGTAAGGAAATTCCCTGACTCTTGACTTTTGTAGACTTTAACGGTGTTTCACTACTCAGCCCCACCCCATTCCTTTCGTCCAGCAAGAGTGAGGGGTCTCAATCAGGGACTGTGATGTCACCGGGGTCACTGACTACCCCGTCACAAAGGACTATTAATTACACGAGAACCATGGGAACGGAATAACTAAAGAGAGACAAAAAAAACCCCCCACCCCTCCTGTGGTGTGTAAGTGCTCGTGAAACCACGTTATTTTGTTGGTGTTCGTACCAGATAGCTAGATATACTTTTTGAGAACTTTGTCTCTCCCAAAAGACCGACCCAAGTTCTTTGGAGTCGTCTCTCTTAAATAAAAGAGAACGGATGCTGTGAGGGTCCCCTACAAAGGACTCCCCTCCTCGTCTACGAGGACCCCTAGGAAGTAAGGTCGGGGAAAAGTCTTCTACGAGATGTACTACCCCCGACACCCTCACCTACCCCACCCTCGTTCCTTCACACCCCTCCCGACAAAACCCTCGTCCTGAACTCACTTTAACCTTCCATAAACAAAATATTTCCACCTGTAGAACATATACACACACACATATATATATATATAAATTCCGTTTTACTTATTTTTCGTTCGTTGTCCCGTACTTACTCAATTCAGACCTTCCTCCGTCACTCGGGACTGGAGGGCGTCGGTAGTACGTGGATACCGTCTAACTCACCCTCCGTCCTCGTCCATTGAGTCCTCTTGTCGTGGCATGAAGTCGACACCACAATGTAGTTTTACTTCGACCCCACCTAAAGTCAACTCGTTTGTGGAGTAGACACTTATTGTTTCGGAACCTTTATCGAACTCCGGGACGAAATCGAGACCGTTTCGTCATCCTCCCCCTCCCATCCCTGGAGAAAGTTCATGTCATGAAGTAAAGGATCTCCCTTCCCACCATGGTTCCCTACGTTTCCTCCTAGAAGATTTTACCGGAAAGTATAAGACCTCCACGGGAAGGTCAAGTAAGGGAAACCCGAAGTCTTCTTGTTTCTCGGTCCCGCACGTCACCTGTACCACAAGACACGTTTTATCGTTGGATTCCGTGAGACCTCTTCCGCTACCGTGGGGTGAGGGCATGAGAACGGACATTTTAGGGTACCTACCTCCTCGGACCACCCGACGTCAGGTACCCCAACGGTTCTCAGCCTGTGCTGACTTGCTGAACTGAAAGTGAAAAGTGAAAGTACGTAACCTCTTCCTTTACCGTTGGGTGAGGTCACAAGAACGGACCTCTTAGCGTCTCTGCCCCCTCGGACCAGCCGACGGTAGAGACCCCAGTGTGTCTCGGCCTCTGCTGACTTCACTGAATCGTCGTTCCGTGAGACTTCGGTGTGCATCATCTTGCACCTTTTCTTGTCCTACGAGTGGACGCCGTCCACCCTCCCCGTCCATCGGTTCCTCCGGTGGAGTGGACTTTCCAACCGATTTCGGAAGTTTTCGTCGTAAGACTCTCCTCGTCTTAGCTCCGCCTTTTTAACAGTTCCACTGTCTTGTCTTCAGTAGGTTTAGACGATATTCGATGTAAAACCCTGTTCAAGTCTCCTTGCAGACACTCCTCCTCGGTCCTTGTGGTCACTCCGTGGGGAGGAGAACTTCCACAAAGGGTCGAGTCGGAGTCCCACCGACCGTCCCATCACAGATCGGGTCGAGACCGTGAACGAACGACCCGTTTCAATCTACTTAGTGAGTCGGAGAGACTAGGAGACTAAGAGGAGACGTTTAATCCATAATGTTGGGGACGGGAGGGAATAGACTGTTTTTACGATTTTGCCTCAATTATCCCGACTCGTCCATCCACTAGTCGGGGTGCGACAGTCCATTGGAAGGAACCTCCACTAACGACAAGGACAACGAGTCAGGGAGTCAGTACAGGTTGAGAAGCGTCGAGGTACCTGATAACGGGTGATCTGATGAGACGGATACCCTAAAGGGTCCGTTCTTATGACCTCACGTCACGGTAAAGGAGGAGGTCCCCTAGAAAGGTTGGGTCCCTAGCTTGAGCACAGAGGACACTGAGAACCGCAACGTCCGTCTTAGAAATGGTGACTCGGTGGACCCTTCCACTCTCGCGATAATTATTCTACTCCCACTACGGGAGGGATCTTCCGTTCACCTCGTCCCCAGACCTCCGCCTTAATCCTAAGGTTTGGTCCAAAATAGGTGTGTCGGATTCGAATAGGAGATTTACACCAGTACTTGAAGAGGTGTCGTCCCGACACTAGTGTCCAAAATACCCAAAACAACAAAATTAAAGTCAAGTTTAGAAGACCTCGGGTGGTTGGGGGTGGGAGACGTACGTTAGCCCCGTATTACTCTGGAAAACCGAGACGAGTCGTAGTCCCGAGTCTCCCCGGAGAATCGCCCACACACACACACACACACACGCGCGCGCGCACGCACGCGTACAGACACACAGGTAGAGAATAATCTTGAGCTTCCAATTAGGGTCAGTCTAGGAAACCAAAACGACCACCTCTGGGAGTAGGGATTGACGAACCGTTGGTTGATAAACAAAAGGAAGGGAACTTTGTGTCCGAGGTAAACCCAAGGTCCCTCCTAATTTCCTACGTCTCTTCGTCCTTAGATGGCGACCAAACAATTACTCGTCGAGACAAGATTCAGGAGAGGGTGGGTCCCTTCCCTGTGACCCGACCCTACGGGTCCTAACCGAAGCCCGTCATTCACCTGTGAATCCGAAACTCAGGAAGACGTTTTTTTCCTTCTATTTTACGTAGACCTCTTTTCTTTGTGGACTTGCCTGAGTGTCCTCACGAAGGGTCTCTGAACTCACGCCCTTAAGTTAAAGTAAAGTACAGTGACAGTGAAAAGTAGGGCAGTGACGGTTGAGAAATGGATACTCTTGACACCGACGTTGGACGGTTCAGACTCGGGTCCCGTCCTCTCTCCAACTCTCCTCCCCGCCGAGGGTCGACCTCCAACTCCCCTCCCCGAAAGGTAGGGGTCCTCGAGGTCCGACGGGACCCGGACTGAGGACGTCAGGGACGTCCCTGTTTAACAAGGACACGAGAGGAGTGGAGAGTGTGAGTTACACCGATTTTTGTCGTCGGTGCCGTAGTCACTCTACATGTGACCTACCTACATAATTATTTCGAACCCAACCGCACGTCGGTCTCCCCGCCAGTCGACACCCCGCCGGTCCAAGGACACGAGTCTTATCGTCTACCCCTCCTTCCAGTTACGTTCCCACGACGGAAATACACACACAAAAAGACATACACTCACACACACCGGTACTCGTACACGCACATGGAGACACACGACCAGACTGTGTCCTTCCTGGTTTCCCGGAGTGTTTGTCACCCCCACCCCCCCCTTAAGGGACCACTAGGTCACCAATTCTTAGATGGAAGGTTTCGTTCCCTGTATCCAAACTAGGGACCAGCTCCTTGATTCAACGGTATGTAGCCCACGCCCCGATTCACTCTGCGTCGATCTCTTCGTGGGCCAAGGACGTTCTTTTCTGGATCGTGTCGGGGGTTTTTTCCTTTTTCTTTTCTTTTTCGTCGTCTCTCCACTTCACTTCCCCTAGTCCGTGTCGTCTCGTTGTCACAGACCTCGTTTAGTCAAAGGTCCACCCTATCTCCTCTGACCAAACAACGTCAGGTACCCTAGCCCTTCTCAGCTTATACTGACTCACCGACTTGTTGTTCCACCCTTGTCGACCCGGGTCTGTGTTGACAGGTCCCTAGTATAGACAACTCTCTGAACGTCGAAGACGAGGGTTCACAGTGTCTTACGTTTGGGTGGTTTGGTTAGCGAAGTACGATGTGACTCTCGTTACGGGACACGGAGGAACGGAGAGAAGGTCAGGTCCGGAACGTAGGAAAAGGACGGCGATAAAGGGTCGTCTCCCCTGTCCGAGACTTGTCTTATTTTACACTATAGCCGGAGGAGGCTCCAGCGACAGGACACCTGGTGGGCCTAGGTGGCGTCTGTAAAATAGGAAACAGTCAAACGAAGAGGTCCGAGACGACGACCACAAGTGTCGGAGAAACGTTTCGACCGTTGTCCCGCTCCCGGTGTCTCAGATCAGTCGAAACTTAGGGTCGACTCCGTTAAAATGACTCTGAAGGAACTCGGTACCAAGGGAGTAGACAGTTTACCCGACTACGTTTATTCTATCATACTCCTACTTTAGTCTATTACAAGGTACTTACACAAAATAATTCGGAAACACTCCTAATTTACTCGGGTAACGTGTCTCTTGGAAGATTTGATGGGCTTCCCTTCACTCTAGTCTTTAGGTGTCGATAGACACACGAGTCAGCGATTCAGTACAGATAAAACCTGGGGTACCTAACATCGGGTGGTCCGAGGAGACGGATGCCTTCAAAGGTCTGTTTTTATGACCTCACCCAATGGGAAAGAAGGAGGTCCCCTGGAAGGACTGCGTCCCTAACTTGGATGACGTAGGATGAAGGTCCAGTTGGAACAACTGGAGATCCCGTGGAAGGTCGAAGGTGTAAGATCCAAGAGAGGCAAAGCACATGAGAGCCACGTAAACTGGGGAAGCGTACTAGGCCACCCGAAGGACAGAGTGTCCGGTCCGGGACGGTGAGTCCAAATTAGGACTGACTCTGCCGTACAATTTCTGGAAACTCCCCTCTTAGTTGACAAATAGTTTAATCGGGTTTAAGGCCTTCGGACCGATTGTGTCCTCCTTAGTCTACGATTAATTACTTGTCGGTCACGACGGGGTGACGGCTAAACGTATTTATACGTAACAGTTTGACAATCCATTTGTTTTCGTCCTCTTTCACGACCCCTCGGTCTAAGTAATACGGACGTGAGGACCACTCGGAAACGTTATCCCTAATGTCGGAGACACTAAAAAGGAAAAATTTCTGAACTTTTTCTAAAGGGGTGGGGGAGGGGGTGGGGGATGAGAGATCAATCTTAAAACGAGAAAGGTAATAGTCAAAGGTTCGGGTTGTGGTCCGTTTGGTTCTGTCCCGACCAGGAGTCGTTCTTCACAGAAGAGAATTTCCGGACCCAGAGGACCAGCAACAAAAACAAAAAGTCGGTGATTCAGAACAGACTGAGAAACGCTGGGGTATCTGATATCGTGCGGTGCGAGGAGATAGGAGGTGATAGAGGTCCTCTAATGAGTTTCAGTACAGGTAACTCAACCACTACGATAGATTGGTGGAGTAAGAGGTCGAGGGGAGAAGAGGAAATCGGAAGTCAGAAAGGGTTTAGTCTCAGAGCAGAGTCCAGAGAAAATTTCTCTAGAGAACCCTCTCTCTAGGGTTCTCTCTTTTATTACGTTAGGACGGTAGCAGTGCAGGAGGGGGGTGGTTCGACAGGGTATGTAGAATTTATTTCTATATCCTTCGTACCCCAGATAGATAGATTTTGAACGGACTACCTACCAAAATTAGGATAGATTAATGTCGACTAACATCGACAGTCAGTAAATTTTGGGACTTTGACTACGTTCCTCCAGTCCGCTAAGTTTGAATAGGTTGACATATCTCCTATTAATCTACGTGACTTCAATTATTCGTAGTCCTCCCTTCGACAATGAAAAGGACGTGTATTCCCTTGGAGCCTTCTACGTCGCCTCGGTGACGGTCTGAGAAAGACCCATCCTTCACTCTTGCCCCGTCGAACCTACGATCCGTGACCTTCGAACGAGGAACCAGGGTCTCTGAGTCGCCTCCGTCGTGGAGACCATGGGCCGTCAAGTAAAGTCGTTTATAAATAACTCACAGAGACGACACGACCCGTAACGTCCCCCGAGACCCCTCCACTTCTCCGTCCACGACCGGGACCTCCTCAAGTGACAAAACGACCCCTCAGGTTGTACTGGGGGTCTAGAACTGACTCCAAAACCCCCAGTCCCCACTCCCCACAACCCCCTCCCAATTACTACAAGTCTCGAGTGAAACGGTAACAAGTTAACGAGTCAGTACAGACTGAGAAACGTTGGGATACCTGATGACGTGTGGTCCGAAGAGATAGGAAATGACAGAGGGCCTCAAACGAGTCTGAGTACAGGTAACTCAGTCACTACGGTAGGTTAACAGAATAGGTGACAGGGGAAGAGGAGGACGGGAGTTAGAAAGGGTCGTAGTCCCAGAAAAGGTCACTCAACCGAGAAACGTAGTTCACCGGTTTCATAGTCTCGGAATCGAAGTCGTAGTTCGGAACGTCGTTTATAAGTCTCAACTAAAGGAAATCCTAACTGACCAAACTAAAGGAACGACAGGTTGCCTAAGAGTTCAGAAGAGGTCGTGGTGTCAAACTCGAGCAATAAGAGTCGATTATGTGACCACTCTCCGAGACCAAAGGTCACCCTAAGAAGGGAAGTCCCCCGACTGACAAGGGACCAAACGTCCAGACACGACCTCTTAGGGCACCCGTCTCCTTGGACCACCCAATACCAGGTATCCCAAGGTTTCTCAGGGTGTGTTGACTTCACCGATTCGTACGTACGTACATACGGGTATCTGAATGGACTCGACTAACCAGACCGAGGACATAGTATGTCGGGGTCCCCATTTCCCGGTCCTCCCAAAAGAGACCTTTTCCAAACCCAGAAACCTTTCCACCCGTTAAAGGGGACCCGGTCAACAGTCCCAACGGGTACATGACACAGAATTCGAGAGGAAACCCTCAGGATCACGGAGGTTCATAGAGGATCGGGTAGGTGGACGTACGATGGTTTTAGAGGTCAGGTGACCCCCTTTTCTCCCAACAAGTGGAGACACTTCCAGACGAGAAGCTCCGTTAAATGTAGGCAAGACTGTAAATGTTTTAGTACACTCCAACCATGGTACTCCATGTCTACTCCCCCTAAGTCTCTCCGGTGGACTGAGTGGGTTCTATGATAACGTTTACGGTCTCAGTCCCAAACCTCTCAGTCTGAGTCAATCCGGACTCAGACCTCCGACGGTAAAATGAAAAAATTCCATTCTGGGAAGGGACCGTTATTATTATCATTATCGTTGTGACTGGAGTCAAAAGTAACCGACGGGGGAACAACAGGAAGTGAATTCGAATCTCGATATCCCTCGAGAGACGAGTTATCACAAGGACCACCCTTCTGGACCCTCCGGTACCGTGAGTCACCTTTGTCTAAGGTTCGGGACGAAAGTGTTCCGGACCTTCGTTACTAGTACCTCAAGTTGGTCGACTTTATCCTCCCTTCTTCCGTCACATGTTGGAACTTTTCCTACTATCTCGGTATCCTATACTGTTTCTGACTAATCTTGTTTAAACTAGGTTATAACACCTTCAGTACAAAACTATCTTGAACTCGGAGTAGTATACGAATGACATTATGTAATCGCAAGATTTACTGTGTGGGTGGTCGTGGTACTGTCAAAACTCCGATTGGTGTTTTCCGGTTTTTCACCCATCACCGGGTTAAGGACCTTTTGGGGTTAGAGACCCTAAGAGGTTTTATTAACCTTATTAGGAGGATGAGTAGTCGGACACTTTAATGGGTCGGGTATTTTTGATTGGCGTGGTATAAAGTCCCGAGAGAGTAAAATACTCTACCGAGTGTGAGACATCTCATACGAAGAAAGATTTATTTAGGTGAAGAATGGATAGTGACACAGAGACTTAAGAAGTCGTTACTTCATTCTTGAAAAATTTAAGTGGTCCTTACGTCGGTCAACCCTTTAGACATCCGTACTCCGGTTTGTAGTGTCAGTGATGGAAGTAGGACGTGTACCTATATGAATCAGTCACCATTCTCCGGACGATAGTCCGTAGTACCATTCCAAGTCTGACGTCTTCCAAACCAAACCTTCTCAATTTCCGTCTACCATGGGATTCTTTTATCCCTATCTGATACCCACAGAGACTGAGAGACATAGGTCGAGTACACATCATAGACTTCTTTTCAGGTCCGTACAGGAGAAGGGGTCTTTCGGGAGACGTGACCTTCCCTTTGTCAAGATATCTTCTTGAGAAACTCAACCGAGGGTCGACCGTTCTGGTCAATATAGTTTCATATGTGTTCTTCCTTTTTCAACACATTATTTTCTCCTTCCCCTTTTGTAGTCTTTAAACGGTCAAAAAGTGTACCGGGAACAGTTACGGACCGAGAAATCGGTCAACAGACGGGTTTTTCTGTGTCCTTCGGTGTCTTTTCCTACACCTTCTCTTCATCGTCTTTCTATAACTCTTCAAACTTATTTTGTGTCTCATGTCAAAAGATTGTGTACATGTTTTTGTACTAGGAACACAGAGATAATATTGTGACTTCTTTGAACTCAGGATCTCTTCTCCTTTTAATATCGTGGTACTACGATTTCTGACTGTCGTCCCTCTCTCGTCCGTTTAGGTTTTATAACCTCTGACCCCTGAAGGGACACACCAGATCACCAATTCTTAGGCGGAACGGTACTTCCCCTACACCCAAATCAGGAACCAACCCGTCGATTCTAATGTGTGCACCATGTCGTCGATTCGGGTTCTAGGGCCCTCGGACACTCTGTGTTGATCTCTCGGACTCGGTGTCACTCTCTAGAACGTACTATGTTGCTTCTAGGACGCGTGGCGTTGATTCCGGACTTATTTGTTTACTCCTTGCTATAAGAACTTTTTTATTTCATTTTATGACCTCTGATCGTTTTTACGTCTCTTCCTTATGATTCGGATGTCTCCGGAGTCTTTTATACTCTGATTGTTTCCTTTACCTTGAATCTCACTTTTTATGTTAGTAACAGAATCTCCGGTGTTTTGTCTCTTTCTTGCTTTGGCTAGTCCACAGACGACCTTCGACGACTCGTCTCACGGACGGACCTGAGATCCTCAGACTAAAGAAGTCCGACTGAAGTCTTCGACGGTAGGACATCTCTCACACCCAGTGTCCCGTAGACACACACCAACGGTACATGACACTACGTCTCCACCCCCGGACGTCCCAATCCCGTTGTCTCGACAGAGGAGATTGGGTTGACAACGTTTACTTCTCTACAGGACTTTGTTTCGTCGCCACATACATTGAACAACTCTTACGATTAGGGTCTCAAGGAGGTCTTCGAAGTTTGGACAGAACCAGACCAGAGAAGTCACCTTTTCTTCGGACTACATCCCGTCAGGAAGGGGTCGAGTCTGGTCACGGAGGGAAGAGGAGGACGATCGGAATACTGGGTTAAGAACTAGTGTAAGAGAAAACATAAGGAATGTGAAGAAAGATACGACCGTTTCAGAGTGAAAGGGTTGGTCTGTTAAACAATGGACTCCCATCTAAAGTGCTGACCATTTTTACGGCATGAACCGACGTGTCGTCAAGTGCACCAAAGTTTCGGTAAAAGATGGGTAAATTGAGTGAGAAGTACTTAAGTTCGTGACCGTCCCGTTCCTACTGGTGTGGCATGTTGTCTACACCTACGACTACATCCTCTTCCCCTCCCCGAACGGACCCGAGTGCGACGACAAACCTTGGTCGGTACTCTGGGGTATAATGACCGACTTGAAGACGATGTTTGACGGAGGGGGGGGTCGAAATATATATAGAGGATCGTAACGAGGGATATTTGTCCTTTTTGAGTTCTTTACAAACTACTAAATTGAAAAATTTATCGAGAGAGACAAAATTTGGAAGGTTTAGGGTCACACCGGTTAATTTCTTCCGATGTTTAGAAGAGGGTAATTCTCTACCTCAGATTAAATGACAAAGGAACTTAGGTACGAAACCTCTGGTTAAGGTTACACACACACCCCCTAAGAGGGTATGGTTACGGTTCGTTAAGAGTTTGTGTGAAGTCTCCAGTTGAGTTAAGTCTGTGATAGATGGGTCTCTAACGTAGTCAAACTCTGTCCTCTATCTACCCTGGGTCCGACTTCTCGACTTCAAAACGGGGACATCTGACTATAAGGTTCTACTTTTGTCATTCTGTTAACTTTCTCCTCCTACCCGGGACGGGTCTATTCTCTATTTTCCGATGTATAAGGAATAAGATCTCCAGTTCCCCCTGAAGGTCTTATGTGTACACGTCGTTCCGAGGAACCTCCAGTTTTTCCCTCTCCTCACGGACTTGGGTATCGTAAGTCACACAAGTCAGTGACAGTGCAGGTTGAGAAACACCGGCGTACCTGACATCGGACGTTCCGAGGAGACAGGTACTGTAAGAAGTTCGTTCTTATGAACTCACCCAAAGGTAAAGGAGGAGGTCCCCTAGTAGGACTGGGTCCCTAACTTGGGTGTAGAGAACGTAGAGGACATAATCATCCATATATGAAATAGTGATCGGTGAAGTAACATCCACTACAGTTGGATGGGTATCCGGAGAAACGATCTGACGTAGATACGATTCTCTACACGGGTGTGTGTACCCTCCTGGGACTCTTTTTGGTTTATGTCTGAGTCTTGGTCCGATTAATTTTATTGACTAGTCTCTTTTGGCCCTCTTTATGGGGTATCTTCACCAAGTTTGGTGGTGTTCAACACTGAGAGAGAGAGACTTGAGAGGACACATAGATAGGTGTATATGAAAAAAAGAAGGATTACTTGTAAAATGAATAAAGTGATGAAAGACACAGTTACTCCTTTAAGTAAAGACATGACGACTGTCCGGTCCCGGAGCAGTGACTGGTGACTAGGGGTCACCAGATAACTAATCCTAAGTCTCGAGAGGAACAGTACCACACTGAAGTGAGAGACCGGTCCTTAGTTTTGGAACGAAGTTCGGTGACGATCGGTTCCAGTAGGTTTTAGTTCTAAGATATCCAATTCCCAAGTCAGGACGTTCCAACGGGGAGGGGGGGGTGGTGTGAAGGGTGGGAGGTGAAGTCTGTGGTTAACTTTCAGGTGCAACTGTGGACAGGAAGACCGACTACCTGATTCAGTCTCCGAGGGTGGTTGGGGAAACAACCCAAATTAATTCAACGACCCTGACGAGTATCTTGAGTTTCTTTGTGATGAATGGTATAGTAAGCAAATAATATTGAGTCCGTACCGGTCTACCCTCTCTACGTGTCCCGTTCTATACCCCATATCTTGAAGTGTGGGAGAGTCCGAGAGGTAAGAGAGGTCGGAGGTGGACAGGTGGTTGGACCTACGAGGGACTTGGAGTAGGAAAATGAATACAATACCTCCGAAATAATATGTAACAACAAGACATCAGTGACTCAGTACAGACTGAGAAAGTGGTGAGGTACCTGATATCGAGTGGTCCGAAGAGACAGGTACCCTAATAGGTCCGTTCTTGTGACCTCACCCAACGGTAAAGGAAGAGGTTACGCACTTTCACTTTTCACTTTCAGTTCAGCGAGTCAGTACAGACTGAGTATCGTTGGGGTACCTGACGTCGAATGGCCCGAGGAGGTAGGTACCCTAAAAGGTCCGTTCTCACGACCTCACCCCACGGTAACGGAAGAGGTGTTCCTTCAGTATTCGTACTCGTTAACAACTGGGACTCACTAACCTAAGGTAGACATCGGGGAGAGAAGAGAGTCCTTCACTCCACCTAAAGCCCTTCCACCCTGACTTTCAAGGTTGGGAGATTAGTGTTACAACTGAGGGGATCGTTGGTTCGGGATAGGAAATCCACGAAAGGTTCAGTGGAGTACGTGTATTGTTTTCTGTTGAAATGGTGAGGGATGTAAATCCTTTAAGGTTCTAAACCCCCTCGACACTCGGTGTTTGACACCTCTTCCTGGTATAGATATATATATATTAAAACCAGTAGACTCACTTGTTTATTCATAAAAAATGTTTAGTGTTTATAGTGTCCTGATCTGAGGTACCAAACGACATCCGTTATCTTATACCATCTAGACTATGACGTTTCAATACGCGAAGGTGGGACAAAAGATCCTCTGAACTCGGTGGTATATTCTTCAGACTAATGAAGTTCCGATGGTATGTCCTCTCCGGTTCCGGAAAGTGAGTCCTTCCGTCAGGTCGGAGGGACGGAGGAACGGTTTCACGGTCTCCACTTCTTTTGGGATGACGTGAAAAGTCTGGTCGGATAAGTGGTTAACTTATGGGTATTTAATGGGTATTTACCTAAAGTAGATACCTTGTCCCCTGTCTTTTTAGTGGGGTTTCTTCGAATAGACTCGAGGGTTGATGATTCAACACCCATCAAACAATGTGTCTTTGTCTATTACCCTTGTGGATCTTTTAAAGAGTCAGAAGGGGACTTAGGTACCTCTTGTGTATAGTTGTGACCTTGTCGTTGATCAGAATACTTCCCAGTGGGGGACGTGTCGAGTATACAATATCCAGGAAACCATGGTAAAATCGAAAAGAACAACGGAGACCGATACCCTACTTTACCCGGAGGGTCCACCGTGATCGTCATTTCTTAGACGGACGGTTATACCCTGTACATTCTCTGCACCCTAACTAGGGACCCAGTCCTTCTAAGGACCTCTTCCTTTGCGGTTAGGTGAGGTCACAAAAACACACCTTTTAAGGTGTCTGTCTCCTCGGACTACCCGATACCAAGTACCCCAGCGTCTCTCAGTCTGTACCGACTCGCTGGTTCGTCGTCGTCGTCACACCCTACTTCATCACACCTGCAAGACTTAAGAGAGTCTTTAATCCGAGGTGAATCTGTATGTGATTTTTTTGCACTTGACACCCTCACAAATGTTTTGTGGAATGAAAAAACTTGTAGAAGGATAAGAACTGACACAAGTCAAGATTTATCGTAAGTTCCAAGTTGAATCTACGAAGAAAACGGTACTTTAGGAAGAAACGAGGGTGAGACTTCTGTCAAGAGAAGAAGGTACAAAAGTTTCGTCATATAGACGCAAAAATGAAAAGACCGATATAAGACGGAAAGGAACAACGGCAAGTCAACGAGTCATCACAGGCTGAGAAACACTGGGGTGCCTGACGTCGTACGGTCCGAAAGGACATGAAGTGATAGAGCGTCTGAGAACAGGTAACTCAACTACTACGGTAGGTTAGTAGAGCAGGAAACAGTGGGGGTAGAGGAGGACGTGGGCTAGAAAGTGTCGTGGTCCCAGAAAAGGTTACTCAGCCGAGAAACATAGTCCACCGGTTTCATAACCTCGAAGTCGTTGTCAGGAAGGTTACTTATAAGTTCCAACTAGAGTAAATCCTAAGTGACCAAACTGGAGGAACGACAGGTTTCGAGGAAAATTTGCGTTCAGAGAGGATACGCTGAGTTCTAGAAATTGAGTCGGTTGGAAAAGAATAACTAGAATAAACGAATGTCTGCGAGCAAATAACGAATGACACCTTCTCTATAACGATACACAGGTGAGTGGAAAATGAGGGATCGTGAGTCCTTTTGAGATACCGTACGGAAGTCCAGTCCGGACGTTCTCTCTCAAGACCGGGCATCAGACGCCCGTGTCTTCACTATATAAGCTGAGAGTTCAGTCGAGAGGTGGTAGAGACAGGGACGACGTCGTCGAAACCTCCGATTTTCTCGTATTGATGTCCATCTCCTCATAACGGGCTTAGTATGGTGTAAACCATACTCACTTTTTATTCGGAGATAATATAATTCTCTCAAACCCCGAACAGTGGTCTCGTATCGACTAAGAAAGGAATACCTTACTATGTTATCGTTGACATTGTTATCGAGGAGAGAGAACTTCAGATAATACTTAGTCTACGAGACAATTCACAAAAAAATTATAAATTATAGAATTTTATAAAGATTGTTGTGACTTGTCGTCCATCGTAATTACTTTAAGGTTAAAATCCCAACTTCGTTAAATTTGAGTCTTTCTAATTTTATTGACAACTTATTTTAATCATTTACTGTCTCGACCCGAAACTTGGACACAGATAGACTGAGGCGTCGTTAATGAGGCCGATGTCGTGTCTGAGATAAGGATATAGACATGTAAGGGTCCCCCGAACAACGACCCATAGTAAGGTTCGTCCCCGAGATCCACTCACAAAGACAAAAACCAAACTAAGTTTAACATCATTTAGTATTCTTCGTATTCAAAACACAAATTCTTTGAATTACAATAAAGGAACTTTCCGAGATAATGACAGTAAAGACTTAAGACTTTAGTAAGAGAAGTCTATAACTTTACTTCTCCACTTTCATCGAGTCTACACAAAAAGGCTGAGAAACACCGGAGTACCTGACATCAGGTGGTCCGAGGAGACAGGTACCTTAAAAGGTCCGTTCTTTTGGACTCACCCATCGGTCAGGGAAGAGGCCACACATAAGGGTTAGGTCCCGAACTTGGGTCCAGAGGACGTAACTGTCTTCTAAGAAGTACAATTCTCCAAAGTTTTGGTTTTAAAGTGGAGAGGGGTGAGAGTGGAAATAAGTCTACGTTAGGATTCCACCGTCTTCGTCCTCTACCGAAACGAGGACTTAAGACCCGGGGTCTTATTGACTAGTTTACGTTATGTAAAGACCCCTGATAAGACTACGAACCTCTAAAAATAGACTTAGACTTAGATCAGAAAAGAGATGAACGCGGAATCTAAGGGACCTTTGGAGGGAGAAGTACTTCCACAACACAACTTCGTTGTCGCACCGTCAACAAGAGTTCTACTTTATTTTTCAACCTAAGTTCAAAACTTCTCCGGGATGGTTCCCAGTGAGTAAACCCCCGACGGAGTGACTACCCTGGAGTACTCCAAAATACCTTCGACACGGTTACCGGACTCGGCTCATACAGATCACTCCCATTGTCACGTATCAAATACCTTCGTCAATGACTCGGTTCAAGAATTCATCGGTACTACGGAAGTCAATACCCGTTTTAACCCTCCCCAAAGTTATCTTACTCACAAACATAAAAATCCCGGGACCCTTAGGTATTTCCAGTGACCTCATATAATAAAGTGAGGATGAGACGGAACAATCAGGAGTAGACTAAATTTTGCAAGAGTCGTGGTCCATATTTTAATTTGTGAGTACTGGTTCGACCATGATCGTGTGTCTTATTTTGCCCTTTTTTTTTTGGAAATTCTATGTTTCATTAACATCCTTCGTCCCGGGTGGTGAGAGAGGGTACCTATCTTAAACGTTGAGATCGACATCCTAAAAAAAGTCATATATTAAAAAAAGATTACAACTTTACTAGAGTACACATATCTTTTAGACGTTCATGTCGTTCAAGGGATACATGTTTGAAAGTTCAAAGCTCGAAAGTCTCTACGTTTGTACGTAAGGTCGGGGACATACGGTCCACAACTGCCATGATGACATGAAAAGTTCCATGACATGTTACTCTATTTTTACAAAGGAAATAGAAAACACAAACTAAAAATACATGTATAATAAACATACTTTTCATAATACTTGGATAACATCATGGTCATGATATATCAACTAACACAATCAACGTATAGATCAATCGACAACTTGAATACTTGTTTAATCTGAATGACTGTACGAGAGTCTTCCCTTGAACAAACATCCATCCCTTAGATGACGTGTTAATATTATTGAACGAAACGACGACGATTCAGTGAAGTCAGCACAGACTGAGACACACTGTGGTCTCTGCCGTCGGGTGGTCCTAGGGGGCAGGGACCCTAAGAGGTCCGTTCTCGTGACCTCACTCAACAGTAAAGGAAGAGGTTACGTCCTTTCACTTTTCACTTTCACTTCAGTGAGTCAGCACAGGTTGAGAATCACTGGGGTACCTGACGTCGGATGGTACGAGGAGGCAGGTACCCTAAAAGGTCCACTCTCATGACCTCACCCCACGGTAACGGAATCAACTTGGTAAATTTTCTCAGGATAGTCGGGATTTAAGTCATGAAACCGGTGGACTACACTTCTCTACTGAGTGACCCTTTTTGGGACTACGACCCTTTCAAACTCCCGTCCTCCTCTTCCCCCGTTGTCTCCTACTCTACCAACCTACCGGAGTAGTTGAGTTACCTGTACTTAAACTCGTTTGAGGTCTTCTATCACTTCCCGTCCCTTCGGATTGCACGACGTCAGGTACCCCAGTGTTTCTTAGTCTGTACTGCATCGCTGACTTGTTGTTGTTAGAATTCGACAGTACCTGTCGGTACTTTTAGTCCTTTGACTGTACCCACGTACTCCTGTTAAAGGGTCTGAATAACTCTATATTAACTGGATATTGTAACACGTTCATGTAAACACGATTCAACGAAGTCAGTACGACTGAAAAACACTGGGATACCTGACATCGGACGGTCCGAGGAGACAGGTATCCTAAGAGGTCCGTTCTTTTGACCTCACCCAACGGTGCGGGAGGAGGTACCATAGAAGGGTTGGGTCCCTGACTTGGGTATTGAGAATATAGAGGACGTACCCGTCCACCCAAGAAATGATGATCACAGTGGACCCTTCGGGTTCATTCAAATTCTACATGTTACATTACTAAACTAAATATATATACATATTTCATTTTACTAATGTGTTACAATCCATTGTGGAGACAGTCAAGTATATTAATCGAAAAAAGACACACGTCACTCCTGTAAATTCTAGATGAGAGAAACGTTGAAAGTTTGTATGTTAGGTCATAACAATTGACGTCAATGGTACGACACATAGTCTAGGAACTTTGAATAAATAGAATTATTGTACTAATAGTAAATCAGGAGTCTGAGACAAGTTCAAGGACTCGAGAGGGTAATACAGGAGGGCCCCTCTTCGAGGTCAGGTGTTGGGAAAGAGTGGATATACAAGAACCCGAGATTATGGGTGTGTGACCCAGTGGCGTACACACCTGTAAGAGGAGTTAACAAACCCGAGTCTTTGGGGTGTGACCCGTCGGAAGTAGAGAATCGAACCAAGACGAGATCCTGACTACACAAGCTCTTCTTTACATTGACCTTGGTGTTAGACTCCTGGGTCCACTATTTTCAAATGACTTAAAGAAGCGAAGACGACGAGAGGGAAAGAACTCCACTATTCCTTCATCTCTGTACCGTTACGAGTGTTATCCTTGCGAGACCTAGAGTTCGCGTCTGTGTCACTCCTTCGGGGGAGACACACCGGGTCGGGGAAAGACAGTAAACCAAGAGAGGTACTCCAGGAGACGTAATCTTGCCTCTCCTAGGTTCACTGTAAATACTTACCGGTGATACATCGTGGACAACAAATTTAGTGAGAATTGGTGTCGGGAACTCATCCACAATAAAAATTTTGAAAAGTCCATTCCTTTTACACCGAATCTTTTAAACGGTCGAAATAAGTACGGATGGTCCCCCCACCTCGGTCCTGAACCTGAGTCCTGTCTCACGGAGGTTTATACAGATGGAGGAACAAAGAACACTACCTAACACTATACATAGTTTCCCAGTCGGTCAGTCTTGTACGAGTTCTTATAGACAATTTCCTTGCGGGTTCGTCATACTTCCAGACACACTTCTGTTTGAACCTCACACTTCAATCCCCTTCGAAAATACTCAAATCCTCTGAAATCTGAGTTCGGGAGAGTCCCTTAAAAGAGATGAATAGAAGGACTCTATTCTTCTTCTTCTTCTAAATAAAATCCTCTTCTTCGATAATCACAACGTTTGGACTCTTCATAAAAGAACCTGTGGAAGTACTCTAATCATAAAATAGTTCTTATTCCTTCGGCACAAATAATTCGTAAACGGCTTATTATATATCAACGATATATAGCCTAGGGTAAGATCGCGAAGGGTGGATAATAAAATAAGTTTCCAGTGATACTCCACCCCCGATAACAAGAGACAAACATTCATTTTAGGATTCCGTGTCTCGTAATTCCATCACACACTCCAATACCCTACCTTTTCTTTGTCCTGATCACAGACTTAAGTCCAAGTGACCAAGGACCTGGATCAGGAACAGGTATCCAAGGTGAATGTCTGAAATGTCGTCGTAGCAAATCGACTTACATAAAAAGTATTTCGACAAAATTGTTGAGTTACCTGTATTTTGTGAAACGTTTTACGTTTTCAGTATGTTTAGATACAAATATAATAATGACTAACTCAAACATAATTTAGTTCACAAAAGGGGAGAAGTCGATAAAAACTCTTTCCATAACGTTGTAATTAAGTCTTTAGTATTCAGTCTCCGTTCACCTGGATCCATAAGTAACTTACGATACATGGTCCGTCTAATTAAATTTTTTTACAGAAATTTCTCGATTGTTAGGTCTACTCCTCTACCTGTCCGTTCAATCGGTAATGTCGTGGGACATTATTAATCACACCACCTACATGCCTCTCCTACGATGTCTTCTTTTTTCCTTCCCATGTATTTTCTCCCTTTTTATTCCAGTCTCAGGACTATCCTATAGTCGAAGTGAGATATACCGAGTTGTCTCACTTGAAAGACCTTACCTGAAAAATCTCTCCGTACCCATTCCACGAATTTTCTCTACAACTCCATGGACCTCAGGTCGTTGGTGCCCTTCGACGATTGTGAGCTCCGACTTTCTAGTTTCTTTCTTGGTAAATGGTTTCGGGTACTCTCGATCTTGATACCCTCTTCCCGACAATGAACCACTACGTCGAAGTCTCCTACGTCAATAACTGTCTATAGTCTGTGTTTTGTTCTCCGAAGGGACCACCGAGTCTACCATTTCTTAGACGGACGTAGCGTCCTCTGGGTCCAAGTTAGGGACCCAGTCCTTGCAGGGTACTTCTTCCCTTACCGTTGAGTGAGGTCATAAGAACGGACCTCTTAAGGTACTTCCACTTCCACTTAAACGAGTCAGCACAGGCTGAGAAACACTCGGGTACCTGACATTGGATGATCCGAAGAGGCAGGTACCCTAAGAACTCCGTTCTTATGACCTCACCTAACGGTAAAGGAAGAGGTTCCCTAGAAGGGCTGGGTCCCTAGCTTGGGCCCAGAAGGTGTAACCTCCGTCTACGAAATTGGAGACTCGGTGGTCCCTTCGGTACCTCTCTTCTTTAACCTCCACCCGATGTCAGGTATCCCAGTGTTTCTCAACCTATTCTGAGTCGTTGATTGTGTGTATGTGTGTATGTGTGTGTTTTGTCCTCAACCCCTCGTCTCTTTTTACGAGGTTGGAGAAGGAGGAAGGTGGAATGTTAAAGGACGATCTTAGAGAGTAGTCGTTTTGGGGCTACTTTCAGTCGAGAGTTTCCTCGGAGGTATTACGTCAGAGATCCCCAGTCGGTGGACCCTTTTTACCCGTGTCTCCTCCCGTCCAGTCTTTTACCTAGACCTCACTTCTTTTTACCTTTTATTAGACCCTCCGAAGGATCTTCACCACTAAGGAATGAGTCTGAACTACACATTCCTTCATAAAGGATCCACTTCTACCTCCCTTCCTTCCCTTCGATATGGTCCGTCTCAGATAGGACAACTTTCCGTACGAAGGCACTCCTTTGACGTTATAGAAGTGATACTTATGTTACCCTCCCTCTTCATTCTTTCCACCTCACGATCTACGACGACCTCCTAAGAATGTACTCGGTGCAGATATAGAAACGGAAGTTGTATGGAAGAGGAGTGGTGAGAAGAAAGAGACCAAAATTTGGTACATTTTCCTGTGAAAAATCTCTTTTATTTTAGTAGAATGAGGAACTTCCCTAGAGTTTTTATAGTAGAGGACCTAGTCCGACCGTTCAAAGGATTCGGTAGGTCTTGTCCGTAGATCTTAATTTGTAGAGTCAGTTAAAAGAGAAAATGAGGTTTTAAATATTAGGGGAAGTTATCGGGTAGTAGAGGATGGGTCTGTGAATTGAAATATTAACAAAATTAAGTCACAACACCTTTCGACTCAAGGGGATTCTCGTTCCATTCTACTCTGGTCCAGACTCCCTCTGAAATTCGAATTACTTAGACACCTAAACCGTGTTTGAGAAGGGATTACGTAATATTAAAGAAAGAAATGTTCATGGTTTGGATTGGGATGGTAAGATGAAGATACCGTTCCGGAATAGACCCGGTATTGATAACGTTAGATGAGTACCGGACCTGGTCATATTGGAGGACCAGCAAGAAAGAAAGGCGAGATGAACGAGAGGTAGGTAAGATTTGGGTCTTGTGACTAATAGTAAGGGTTCATAAGAGAAAGACGGTCAACGGAAGAATCTTAGGAATCACTGAGAGTTAATGGAGATTGTTAAGGTTCATGTAACTTATATACTTAGTAAATTAGTGGTGTTATTATGGTAGTCCTGGGGAGATCACCAGGTTATCAATTTTTAGACGGAAGTTACGTCCCCTGTACGCAAGTTAGGGACCAGGTCCTTCTAAAGTGTACGCTTCCCCATTGACTCGGACACACGGTGTTGAAGACTTCGGTCACGACATCTCGGACAGGAGACGTCGTTCTCTCCGGTAACGTTACTCTTCGGACACATGGGGTCGATCTCTCACCGGGAATGAGAGACTTTGTTCTCTTTGAGTACTCGTCGTTGTTTCTGGGTCACGTCGGTTTTATACATTTATGTTAAATTTTTCTATGAAAGCAATAGGGATAACACATCTATTCCTTTAATTCCCGTATCTGAGAAAATTTTAAAACAATAACAAAAAATAGCCTCATATTAACGAAATGTTACAATACAATCAAAGGTGACATGTGTTTCACTTAGTCGAGATGCATATGTATATAGGGGAGGGAGGACTCGGAGGGAGGGTGACGGGGGAGAGTGGGGCGATCCAGTGATATCTCGGGACTCGACTCGAGGGGTGTGATGTCTCGTCGAAGGGTAATCGATGGACAAAATGTTTGCCAAACAGTCACGGTGAGAGGGCCAAGTAGGGTGGGAGGGGAAGGGGTGATACCGATGTGCAGGTAAGAGATGGAGACACAGAGACAAGAAAGGGACGTTTATTCAAGTATAGATGGTTAAAAGATCTAAGTTACATGTACGTAATTATATACTATACACAGAGAAAGACTGAAGTAAGAGATACTGTCTGAGGTT
Source organism: Capra ibex (assembly GCA_006410555.1). Classification (NCBI taxonomy): domain Eukaryota; kingdom Metazoa; phylum Chordata; class Mammalia; order Artiodactyla; family Bovidae; genus Capra; species Capra ibex. The sequence goes on from SJYO01046538.1 coordinate 47,919,778, forward strand.
AAGGTAGACGTAGTCATGTTTACTGAGTTAAAGCTAGGAAAAATACTGACTCATTATATGGTAGTACGGTGTAGAAGAGATAGGCAAGTAAACAGTTACCCGTAAATCCAACAAAGGCACAGGACCAACAACATTTATCACGTCGTTACTTGCAATCCCATGTACACACAAAAACCTACTACTAAAGGAGTCCTATGTTCTCGTATAATGTGTGTATCTTTCGCATCACGATCCGAGGTTACAGTCTGACAGATCTTACGTACGGGAAGTGAGAATTGTCGCTTCGACATACGTCATGAAGGAGAGCCGGACCTCCGGAAAGTGTTCGACTAGACGAAGAAACTGAAGGACGTAAAGAGTGGCGGCGGGGCGGGGGCGCCGGGCGCGTCCATCCTGCCATGAAAACGAAATCATAAGAAAGACTTAGTAATTCTCGAGGAACAAACCCTACGGAATGAAAAAATGGGAAAGTACAATGTAGGACAACAGATATGAATGAATTCGAGTCTAATTCGGAAGGGAATGACGAAGGTCGAGACTGAGGTAATATTTAGAGGATAGAGATTAAGAATGGTAATCACGGATGAAAAGACTCACCAAACGACACACGGAAGTAAATTTTGTCAACAGATCCCGAGGGTTCGGTCTTCAAGATAAAGATCAAATTCCTCTACGTTGCGGTCTCTATTCCACCAGACCCTCAGACCATGGTTCAGGTCCAGTAGTACGAAGAAGGTGTGAAAGGTGAACTTGACTGACGTACTGGGTCACTTAATTAATCGGTTGTAGGACCAAACGGACCTTATTAAGACCAAATAGAATACTAAGACGATATTATTACTCTCCATAGAAATAAAAAAAAGTTTTCACAGGATCAAACCTCCTATTTAATATACCACAACCCCTACCCCTTTAAAGGGGGAGATGGACAGAACTCAAGACAAGAAAAAAAGGAAGATAAAACTCAGGAACAACGACCTGATTATTACTTTAGCTGTGGTCTGTCTAATTCCCCTCTTTTTCTTTGTTTAAAATTAAGTACGTACAGGTTTTGTCCATCGAAAATATGAAAAATCTGTTTCTTTGTTGCGTAAACATTCCTTCATTGTCCTATTTCTTGATCCAAATCCCCCGGGTTAATCACTTCTTGATGTATCTCAGACCCAAAATCCATTATTTCTTCATTGTTCCAAACAAATATATCCGAACATCCAACCAAGACTTAAGGGATAGAAACGGTATTCCCATAGGAAGATGGAGATCTAAGTCCCTTACGTGGAGAGTGTACTCTCTATAAAAAAAGACGAAAGATCCTATATCCTCTCAGTCGGAGAATTCAACCTACAAAGAAGTTTATGGAAAATAAGTTTCATTAGATATGTAGTGACTCCGAGTAAACCCTCACCGGATGGGACCCGGAGTTGTCGTCAGAAGATGGATTACTAAGAAGACACTTTATTTGTTCCGGAGACACTATCTGTACCCTCCCAGACTCCAGAAACTGTCGCCTGAATGTCTACCTTACAGTCCGTCATATATACCCGTTGTTGAAGAACCGACAACCATTTTGTGTCTGATCTCCAAAGTAGAGAGATGAAGAGAAAAATTTTGGTCTGGGTCCTTCATACCGATTGTTGAGTCGGTTCTTCCTGTGTCGTACCTTAGATCAACACGTATCTAGATAAACTCGAAGGGACCACCGAGTCGTCATTTCTTAGGTGGACGGTCACGTCCTCTGTATCCAAACTAGGGACCAAACCCTTTTAGGGGACCTCTTCCCTTACCGTTGGATGAGGTCATAAAAACGGACCCTTTAGGGTACCTGTCTCCTCGGACCACCCGATATCACGTGCCCCAACGTTTCTCAACCTGTGCTGACTCACTGAATTGTTGTTATAGTTACTAGATAAATTTCATCGTCTAATTGACCTGAGTGGACCACTACTTTTTTTGTAACGGAACCAGTGGGTAGTCTCCTACTTATTACCTATGTCGACACCTTAGACACGTCAGTGACTGGGAAAAACGAGAGACGTACCCCTTCTGGTTACGTTTCGAATGGATGTTGTAGGGACCTTATCAACGTAACCCGGACCCACTACTTCCCGAGATCCTTCGGTGAGTCTTCTTTGTGACGGTAACTAAGTGGTCTCGGTAAGTGCACACGGTAAAACGGACTGGAGACGACCAACTAAGGAGTCGAGAAGAGAAGGAGAATTCCCGAGTAGAAAACCGAACTGGTAAACAGACCCTGTTTCGGAAACCCTCGTCCCGGTCTTTTGTTGCTCCCTCCAGAACGACCCACTTTACGAAAAGTCTCTTGTCGAGAAGGTCCAGGGAAAAGAAACAAAAAAAAAAAAAAAAAAAAAANAGAAAAAAAAAAAAAAAAAAAAAAAAAAAACGGGAAAAGAGGTTACCGTTGATGTTTTAATTAAGAACTCTAACTTAACTGACTTTTCTGTCACTTATTTTTGACCATCGACATGTAGTGGTTCAGAGACCCTTCTTTTATTTTTATCTCTGAGACAGAGTTTTCACTATAATTTCCAGTCTATCTGACTTGTACAACTGGAACAGGGACTACTACTCTTATTGTTTTAAAAAAAGATTCCCTGTTATAAAACAAAAGGATTCACCGTTTTTGTTATTCGGTGTGGGAGAGGGGGAAAAAATTTTCTGTTTTCTTTACAACAGGTTCCTGATCTCTCCCCTACTTCCTGACCCTCCCTTTTTTGTTTACCTTTTCAACCATATTTCAGTTGACTTCCTTTCTCTTGATCTGTGTCTAGTAAACCTGTTCGTCCACACGTCCGTCTTTTCCACCTCTTTCTACTCACTTGTACCCGACTCGGACAAAGACCTCCGTCTCAGGTCTTGTTAAACGAACCCCCGACCACGTTACTGACCGGTTCCACCCTACGTTCCCCGACCATCACTGGGTATAGTAACGGACATTTAGGGATCGGACCGGTTACACAGGTCTGGTGAACTAATGACACTGATACCACAGTTCTCAGAGACAATTTTATCTTTAAAGTATCAGTAGATACTTCTTATATTATGCTTCATTGCACAGTTTACCCAAATCGGAGAAAACAAAACATCGGACTCCTTGTAAAACCTTTCCCCTCCCGTCCCATAGTTTCTCTACGTCCCTACCCTGTAATAGGCTCACCAACTTTTTTAGAGTTTGGACCTGATCTTCCCCCGGAACCTGGAAATCCCTGTTCTTAAGACTCTTATTTAAAATGGATCTCATCCTAATCTTATCGGAAGGTAAGTAAGTATATGAAGTAAATAGTAATACACGGGTCGACCTTGACATACCGTCTGAATATACACGAAACCACCAATTCTGTTACATACTAAGGTCCTTACTCGATGTCTCTTTCCAGTCTTTGTGAACACTCTTTCCGTCTCTTAGGAGTGACGTAAACAAGGAACAAACAACCACTTAGTTCCTTTAAATCGTCACAGAACCTAGAAACCCCTTTCCAGACAACCATGTCAGTCGTTACTGGTCTTCGTCACCCCGATTTCCTCCAAATTCAGTTCTGCCCTACATCACCCAACTTGTCACAGGGGTTGAGGAGAGGTTTAAGTACAGGTGGACCTTGGTGTCTTACGTTGGAATAAACCTTTCCCTCAGAAAGTCTACGCTAATCAATTTTACTCTAAGACGATCTAATCTCTCATACACACACGAGTTAACACAGACTGAGACGTCGGGGTATCTGACATCCGACGGTCCGAGGAGACAGGTACCTTAAAAGGTCCGTTTCTTATGACCTCACCCGACGGTAAAGGATGAGGTCCCCTGGAAGGGCTGGGTCCCTAACTTGGAGAAGAGAACTCAGAGGACGAAACCGTCCGACTAAGAAATGGTGATTGTGGTGGACAACAACAACAAGTCAGTGACTCAGTACAGGTCGAGACGTCAGGGTACCTGACGTCGTGCGGTCCGAAGGGACAAGAAGTGATAGAGTACCTCAAACGAGTCTGAATACAGGTAACTCAGTCACTACGACAGGTCGGTAGAGTACGAGACAGTGGGGAAAGAGGAGGACGGGAGTTAGAAAAGGATCGTGGTCCCTTAAAAGGTTACTCAACCGAGACGTGTAGTCCACCAGTTTGATAACCTCAAACTCGTAGTCACGAAGGTCACTTATAAGTCCCAACCAAAGGAAATCCTAATTGACCAAACTAGAGGAGTGACAGTTTTCCTGAGACTTCTCAGAAAAGGTTGTGGTGTTGAACTTTAGTAGTTAAGAAACAGTAAGTCGGAAGAAATACCAAGTTGAGAATGTAGAGTGTACTGATGACCTTTTTGGTATCAAAACTGATATTGAAACAGTCGTTTCACTACAGAGACGAAAAATTATACGACAGATCCAAACAATATCGAAAGAAAGGTTCCTCGTTAGCGGTAGACCCACTCAATATTTAGGTTACTAACCATAGAAATACTCTTTCTCCTTTCCTTCTAAGTCTGTGTCCCTACGTCTCTTCTGTCCCCTATTTCGATGTACTGTTGTCTCCGTCTCTAACCTCACGTCGACTTTTGGTTCCTTACACTTCCTTCTCAACGACCGTCGGTGGTCTTCGACCCTCCGTCCTGTCAGAGAGGGAGTTTCGGAGGTCTTTCTTGGTCGGGACGACTGTGGAACTAGAACCTGAAGGTCGGATGTCTTGAGACTTTCTTATTTACAGACGAAAATTTTTTATAAACATAAATAAAAACCGCCACGACTCAGAAGTAACGACACCCTCAAAAATAGATCATTTTCACTCATCGCCACAAAAAGTAACGTCACGTTCCCGAAAAGTAAAACCACCGAAGAGAACGACACCTCGTACCCGAGATCTCGGGTTCCCAAAGTCATCAACGTCGTACACCCAAGTCATCAACCCCGAGAACCGGAGATCGCGTGTCCGAGTCATAAACACTACGTACCCAAATTAACGAGGTTCCGCATACCCTTGAAGGACCGGGTCCCTAGTTTGGGACACAGAGGACGTAACCGTCCTCCTAAGAAATGGTGACTCGGTGGTCCCTTCGGGGACAGACAACAAAATTCGGTGGGTAAAACACTATGACACAACGTCGTCGGGGTCCTTTGATTACGTAGTCCAAGATCCCTATAAGAAAGGAGGGGTACTAACTGAGTCCTTCTCGTTCCTTTGTCGTGTCCCGACTTACATTCGAATGCTGGTTCTCTTGTAGACTCTACTCCCTCCCGGGCGTCATTCACACCCACCCTGTCTACGGGACTGAGTGTGTCGTAAGAAGTCGTTACCTCGTCAACGGGTACTTCCACGACAGACAGACACCCACGAAGTCGGTCAAAATTTTCGGGGACCGAGAACCTGGTTAACATGTGTACTAAGTTGACAAAAAACGATAGGAGGAAGAAATTTCTCAGAGAGAGAACTTTTTTTCAGAGAGAAAGGTCGTTGGAGACGTCAGTCCACGAAAAAAGAACCACTCCTTGTACCGTTATTCGAACGATTACCGAGTCTTAAACGGGGTCATACCCCGGTCTAAGTCACCCCAGACGAGAGGGTCCTTCCGTCTAAACCCTCTCGATGGTCAACCCAAAGTGAAGAAACCTACGTTTCCCTTTAATACTCTTATATGTCGATGACAAACGGATTCCACTTCATTCGATGTCTTATTTAGGGAGGATAAGAATCTTTGAGGAGTCCTCAAGATCCCGAATCCTTCCAACTCTCCATCTCTACCGATAGCTCCCTTTTCAGACCAGTGGTCCAACTACTACCCACCAAATTTCGGGGGACCTCTGACGACATCTAAAAAAACTCTTCTAAGAGAGATGCCTCTTGTACTCGGAGAAACGTAAACTCAGATTCGGTTGGATATGATCTCGTCGCTCGTGAATTTCCGTGTTGTATCGTCCATACTCTGTAAATTTATTAGTTTCCCACGACCTTTTCGGATAAGTTGGAATTCACTGAAACTTACGTTATGGGACTAATAGATGATCTCTCTTAATATACTTCATTTACCACTCCGTATATCCCCTCAAACCTTACCCCTTAGTAGTCTTTCGGGGTAATTCGGACTCTCCCGAATAATCTTTACAATGAGTTACGTACCTAAGTTTCTATACAAATAGCTCCGAAGAAACCGACAGAAAGACTCAGAAATGAACTCGGGACCTCCACCCCTCCTAAAGTATTGTCCCATCTCAACATAAACGATTAATAACTCCTAATCATCTGTCTCATAATTACTCTAGAGCTAGTCCCGGACAACACCAATACCCCTGGGTTAAATCCTGACTTGACTTGACTTGGAAAATGTTATAGAGAATTCTAAGTCCTAAGATAGGCTAAACTTTTTATATATAAATCATAGATGAGATCCCGGTCGTTATTCGAATTACACAATGTGAGTTCTGTGTCAAACCTCTCCGTTTTCAATTTACGTGTTTCACAACGGTTATGTTGTGGTGAGAGTCTGGACCCATTTACCCCCGACAACGGACTTTGGACACGAAGTCCCCTGGGATACGAAACCTCACAAACCCTCTTCTGTCTAGACCGTCACCCGTCTCGTCAGTTCGTCTCTTGGGTCTCAGGTGTGTCCCGGGGTGTACTGGGACTACGGGTAAAGATAGGAAACATCATGGGAAACCGGGAGAAGTAGGGAGGAGGTTTCACTTACGTACATCCATGTGTGTGTGTGTGTGTGTGTATGTGTGTGTGTGTGTGTGTGTGAGTGTATGTCCGAGGTGACTGGATCAGACTTCCGTCACGACAAACTTGTCCCTAAAAACGTGAATGTAAAATGGAGAGGTTTGACACAGGATTTACATATGTACATACATGTGTGTGTGTGTCTATCTGTGTGTGTGTGTGTATAAGTTTGATACAAGAACCCAACTAACCCACATGGTTCCTTGAAATCAGTAACAAGATCTCGAGACACAGACCGAGGTTCAAAGTCCGTTCTTAAGGTTTCAGATCTAACCAGGACGACCGACCACCTCAGAAAGAAAGTGTCTTAGGTTTTTCTAACCCGACGGTCTCGTCACGACTAAACCCCACCGAAAGTAAGTACAGTCTGTGTCCTACTCAAGTCCCGAGGTGGTCGCCAGGTGTTGGCACCTGACACTCGGTACACATACCCAGACTCTCAGTACATACACCCAGACACACAACTGATAGTTAGTAGATACAAGAGAAGTATCACTGTGGAGGTCGAATGTCCTGGACTCCCGTCACCCTACACTACCGTCACCTCTTACGGATGTCAAAGGGAATTCAGACTCAATCTTCTGTCATGATCTCTGTAAGAAGAATTTAAAAGAATAGGATTGTCTTACACAGGTCTGTATCTCCATTCACTCTTTTACCCTCGAACCGACGTCGGTATTTATCTCTACTAAGGACCTCCCCTACAAACAAGACCGTCCACTACATATCTTCTATTTCAATATTCTGTGTTGAAACTTGGTTAGTTCGTTCAATCGAAAACTCTGGTACCTCGTGTTCCTGATCCCGGTAGTCTATATCATGATTCAAGATTCCATCCTCCACACCAGAAACCCTTTAACTCCCTTTCGTTTCATCACGGAATTGAACCCTCTCAAACTTAAAAAACATCCAGTAGTGTTCGTCTTTAGAATTTTGTACATTATTTTAATCCCCTTTCTTTTTAATCCTAACCCCACGGATCAGGATTACGTAAAGAACTTAATTAGAGTAACGTAAAAGAATTTAATTAGAACAACTGTCTCGGTACCGGTTTAATCTGTACTTCTACAGAAATCGAACGACTTGAAGTTAGGACCCTGAGAGGTCCTCATCTTGAAACTTTCGTAAACCTCCGATAAGGTCAATGACCTTGTCTCTTACCACCAACCCTTCTCGTTACAGACACCAAGAGAGAGTCATGTTTAACACAGGTTTTCCCCGTCCAAAATCTATGTATCTACAGGGACAGTGATCACTTTGTTGGAAGTCTATTCAGACAAAGTAGTACTGAACGTGGAACGAGGTCACATAGGTTCCTTTCTCATACTCGAAACCTTGATCGGTCTAGACCCCCGTAGATTCAGGAATCTGTTAGAGAGACTTGGAATCAAATGAGTAGATCGTTTTAGTCCTCTCATGTACCAACACTGAGATATTCCTTGACTACATATTTCTTCACGAAGTACTAGACATGTACAAGGAAGGCGTACGTTCAGGACAAGAATCAAGAAGAGTTTTAGGGAGAAGAAAACTTCCACACAAAGTCGACTCCCTGGCTACCTCGGGAAGACGTCTCGGGAGAGGGACGTCGTACCCGTACAAGGAAAGAGAGAAGTCAATCTTGTCACCCCATGAACCGGGACTCGGGATCGAGTCTACACTCGAGAAACTAAAAGAGAAAGGAATTACGAAAACTTCTAGTCCTCCTAAAGGAGGAGGAACACTTACTTCGAGTCGACGATTGTCTCTTGTGTCCTCGTTCATCTTTGGTCCCGGTTAATCTTGAGTCCGACTGGATTTCTGGTCCAAGATAAACCGTTAAGGACTCCTTAGAGGATGTTCAATCTCTAGATCCTGACGACTCTTCCTACACGTCCTTTAAGGAACCTTACATCTACCTTCACTTTCCGAAGAACCTTCATCAGTGTTCGACCGGTAGTCGTAGACTACGGGGGTCTATTGGTAAGGGTTCAGGAGGACAAGAATACAGTCGGAGACCTGTGATAAATAGTGGTTTCGGGGGACGGAGGAGACTCACTGGTCGTCTCTTCTCTCGTATGTCTCGTGAAACTCGACCCGTTTTCCGGTCGGACAGTGGGACCTCACTCTTTCTATAACCGACCAACGAACCTTCTCCCCGGAAACCGAGGAAACCCTAGAACATATAATAGGGAAGGGTGTATACTGTCTAAACACTAAGATACGCTGGTTTCCCAGTCATAACTCCAATCTAAAACGTGAGGAACGTCACGTGTGAAAGATTTCTCGAACTAGAGACTCCCGAAGGGAATCGAAGACCGTAGATCTTTTTGAGTACACAACTTGGACTTGAACCTGAACACTACTCTCAAGAAAACCAAATACCTAAGTGTCCATTTTATATAATAGTGAGACACTTTATTGGTATTTGACAATCTTAATATATTATATTATTTTTTTGTATGTAAAAGGACGTCAAAGATATCAAAAATAAGAAACTTTCATGGTCGTAGAAGATTGAGACTTAACCTTTACAGTATATTATTTCTTTATTTGTATGTACGATACACATTCGGTGAAGTCAGATAATCGACATATGATTTATGTATTGACCGAAGGGTCCACTGTGATCACCATTTCTTGGACGGACGGTTCCGACCTCTACATTCTCCGAGTGAAAGTTAGAAACCCAGTCCTTCTAGGGGACCTCCTCCCGTGTTGTTGGCTGAGGTCATAAAAACGTACCTCTTAGGGTACCTGTCTCCTCGGACCACCAGATGTCAGGTATCCCAGTGTCTCTCAGTCGGTACTAACTTCGTTGACTCGTGTCGTGTCGTGTTTATGTACCATCTCTGTCCTTAGTTTAATCTTTATACACATAGATACTAAATCCGTGTATAGATATGTTGAGATAAAAGTTTGGCACACGTTTCATCTTCGTGAGACAAGAGAAGGAAGAAGGATCGGTCATATATTTTAATTCGTCTCGGGGTTGATCTCCAGGATCACATCTAAGACTGTAACACTACGAAAAAGGACAGGAGAACGTACTTGAGACCACATCCACGTACCCCGTCAGGTACGGCGTACACACCCACCTAACCCAATCAAGGGGTCTCAGAGTAAAGGGTCACGCGTTACGACGATTAGTCGGACGTCTCGATACCTCCAGTTCCTCTTCCGTCACGAGACCCCTTCCACTTACTCTTTGTGTCTACAACCACCTCTCCCCTCGGATACCGGCCGAATGACGACAAAGGTTGATAAAGGATGTCTCGAAAGGATTTTGTTTCACCACGTCCCCTCCTCCTCGTTCCCAGTATCTTCAATGGACAATAACCAGTTAAGTATACTAACCTTTATGCCCCACAGGGGTAGGGAAGTTTAATATGAGTAAGAAGGACTGTTTAATGATGACAAAAAAGGTGACTATCAAATAGATTCAAGAAGAAGTAAACAAAACTCTGACATGTCCTTTCTTTTTAAGAAATCTTTTCAAGTTATTGAAGTATCTAAAGATAGATATCTCTTTCGTTATATACTTTTCTGAAAGTTTAACACGGACATTTTATGAGGAAACGAAACAATGAATAGGAAAAGTGAAACACTAGGGTTTTTTCACAGTAGTCGTTAGCAAAGGACCCAAACCTGTAAAAGATGAGAGATGATCCCTTCTAAGACATGTACAAAAGTAATATATACATTCCAAGAAACAAGAAATAACCTATATACATGAAAAAAAACTTTTATCTTAGTAAGATTACGTGACATTCACCGTCACCTGTAACCGTTTTTGGTAGAACATTTCGTCAAATTGACTCACATAGTTCTCGGAATTTTACAACTAGTCATGGAAAATTTGATTGTTAAGGTGAAGGATCGTAAATGTCATTTCTTTATGAGAATGTCACCAGGGGTTGTAAAAACATGGTCCCTGGTCTAAGCATCTTCTGTTAAAGAGGTGTCTGACCCCCGGTCCTTACCAAAACCTCACTAAGTTTGTGTAATGTAAATAACACGTGAAATAAAGTTTAGATTAAGACAGTGACTAGACTATCCCCCAAGACCACGTACCGGACCGACAGCCCCTGGGGACTAGATTTCGTTGTCACAAAGTATATATAAAATTTTGACATTTGTCGAATTTAGGATTAGGTAACTTGTCTTACAATATATCGGTAAGTTTACTATAAATACATCTGATCTTGTCCTTTTGTACTTTTTTATACTGTATGAAATTTACTACTCTTTTTCTACACATCAATGTACAGAACATACATGTACTGATAACTGTTTATGCACATAATTTTTCTTTACCCTTATCTGGTATACTCAACCATTAATCCAAATTTACAACCACATTATCTACCAAAAATATAAAAAATAAGAAAGATGAAAAAATAAAAGAAAGAGGTTTTTGAAAAATTATTCGTACCGATGAAAGTTAATTTTGTTTGTCTATAAAAGGTGTCAAAGAACACTAGGTGTGTCAGTTTCCGAAACCGTATCAGTCATTTTCTCTTTATCTACAAAAAGACCTTGAAAGAACGAAAAAGGTACTAGGTCTCCTATAAACATCAAACTAGAGACCAAGGAGTGTTCTTTGACACCTTTTAAGACTTTCTCTTTTTTTTTTATTTATTTTGTTTGTCTATGTGTATCATAAGTATACAAAGAATCAAACCCCGATGTAGAAGTATCCGAGTATTGTTCGTGTCTGAAACCTCACATCTATTGACACGAATATACTCTCCTACCATACCGTACGATCTTTCTCGTAACCAATTTTCTTTTTTTTTTTTTCTTTCTCGTAACCAAACTTTAATTTCTCTACTGGGTTCAGGACCGAAATATTGACCACACTGTAATCTGTTCAGTAAGTAATGGAGACTAGACGGGTTATGATAAATATTTTACTTGTACAACGACACCTTCAGAGATCCGAAGATCCTCGTGAGAAAACACTACACTTTTGATTTACATATCTCTAAACTCTATTTTTGATATCGTGTCGTATTTCCTCGTTACCTAGAAAAAGTTTAGGTCACTAAACCCATGATGAACCACACTCTGCGGTACAAAAAGGAAGACTCGAATGAAACAGTAGACTACTGTATAAAAGGTACCGTTAATTTTTGTAGTGAGAACGTATGTTTGAATTTTTTTTTCTCTTCGGACCTTTCAACGTTTTTAAAGTCAGAATCGATACGGTTGTTCAACCGAAATCGAAGGTCTGACATATAATCTATGGTTTGTCTGTAATCTATTGTCATAAAATGTCCAATCCTTTATCGAAGTCTCTTTCCTTCACCAAATTAAGTCGGTGTACTCATCTCTCCTTTGTCCTACCCCAAGTTTGAGCCAAAGAACAGGGAGTCCAGTCACACAAGAGAGGACACCAATACCAACAAATGTTGTTTTAGTCTAATTTAAGTTAAGTACTGACAATTTTTATGGTACAATCTTATTGGTACTACGACCCTTTCTAACTTCCGTTTTCTTCTTTCCTCACCGTCTCCTACTCTACCAATCTATCGTAGTGGTTGAGTTACTTGTACTCAAACTCGTTTGAGGTCCTCTATCGCTTCCCGTCTCTTCGGACCATACGACATCAGGTATCCCAGTGTATCTCAGTTTATACTGACTCGTTGATTGAGTGTGTCCATGTGTAATTATATATATATATATATATATAAAAAAGTTTAAGAAAAGAGTATCGAAAAATGTTTTATAACTCATATTAAGGGATCCGATATGTCACCCAGGAACGAACAATAGATAAAACAGATATCATCACATATAAACAATTAGGGTTTGAGAATTAAATAGGGAGGACTACGACCCTTTCTGACTTCCATCCTCCTCTTCCCCTACTGTCTCCTACTCTACCAATCTACCGTAGTGGTTGAGTCACCTGTACTTAGACTCGTTTGAGACCCTCTGTCACTTCCTATCGCGTCGGACCGTACAACGTGAGTTACCCCGGAGTTTCTCAACCTATGCTGACTCGTTGACTTGTTATTGGAAAAAGGGGTAACCATTGGTATGTAAACAAAAGACACAGTTACCCAGATAAAGAAAAAAACATTTATTCAAGTAATCATAATTATACAAAAAATATAGTGAATATACACCTTAGATTTGTTTATAAAAAACATATAAGGTATCCCTACTCGAACCAGGTATGTGAGTACCTCGACCACAAGAGATGACCTGGTACAGACGATTAACTTCCACGGGGACGTGGAATCGGGTCCCTTCAGGTGCAATACGTACTTCGTTTTCTCCTGTTATCTGTTCCTGTGTAGCAGTGGACGACGAACCACAAACATTGAGGTATACGATATACTGAGGTTTCTTTCGTTTCGGTTTTATCCCGTTTTGTTAAGTTTAGATCCAACTTGAGTCCTCCCTCTGTCTCTCAAGGTACCTTTGTGCTCGTTTGGTCTCGACTGAAGGTTTCTCTTGTCCTCTTTCCGTTTCCCTGTAAGTACAAATAATTTGTGACTACTACGTGTACTGAGGATGACCCATGAAGAAAAGATCACGTCTGTCACGTTACAAAAGATCTTAATCCTTAATAATAGGATTAAAACATCTGTCCCTTCGGTTTTGAGTCGTCCTTATACATCTACGACTTTGTTTGTTTGTTTGCTTGTTTTGGGACCGTATAGAAGAGGAAGAAATTGTCTTGTCAAGTCCAAATCGGTACTCTGGTGACCCATTTACAGGAAAGAGATACTCGTTGCCCGTCGTCCTTAGTACCGTGTCTCTCTCCCACACCCACTCCATGGTCTTTTTCCTGAACGGGAGTCGTAGGAGGAGCGATTTGAGGTAATCCGACAGTCAGGATGTTTGTCGTGTGAAGAGAGATGGTGGCGTGGAGTTTTTATATACAAAATACAACAAAAATTATCTCCTGAGTATAGAATAACTAGGGTCGGGACGTCGTACGTCTGAGTCTACTGTCTCTCTTTTTTTTAGTTAAACCTAGGGTGTCACGTAACGACAAAAGGTTCAAATGACCTAATAGAGAAAGAGAGAGAGACAGAAAAGTTACCACTTTCCTGACGGGACACAAGATTGAAACTTGTTGTCGGTACACCGGTGTCGTCGGGAAGGATGTCATCCCTCGACACAATAAGTTGTTTCTTTAGTCCACTCTGAGGAGAGGATCTAGTCTACCGAATCCCTCATATGTCAGTTGGTATGGGTTACGTCAATACAGTCTCCGGTCCTCCATCATTAACTACGACTACTAGATGGAAGACACAATTGCGAGAAGACGAAACTGACGAAGAAGGTTTGTGGTGTCGGTTCATAAAGGACGGTATTAGTTAAGTCTTTCTTAAAGAACTCGGGAGTCAAAGAAAAAATAGTGACGTGTGTTAAGTTATGTATCTCGATATTCTATTCCGGGATCGAAAGTTCTTCAATGTGTACTTTATTAATTCTTAATGAGACTCTAACGGTATTTAATAGGAGACACTTTATCCCACCATAGTAGTTTAAAAGATTCTATATCCTTTTCTTTATCTAGTCCTTCTCTATTCTATCTCTTATCTGACCAACTCGAACGTCACTGCCTACCCATCGTGACCCTTTCTCGTACCCTTCTTCACTACACAGTCATAGATCTCAAGAGATGGGTTGAGTCCCAAAGGTAACTGTTTATGGAGGATAAGTCGAAGTTGAGGGTAATACTCAAGGTATGTGACTCAATATCAGTCGGCAAATGAGTCGTGGACCACACACAGTACCGACACTAAACGTGGTACCTATGTCTTTACTTATTCTGCGTTAGAGGATAGATTCCTCTACACCATGGTAATAGATTTCCCCTATTATTGAGTGACACGACATCAATAAACACAGACTCGTAATTCAGGATATTAACCACTTATCTACTTCAAGTTATCCCCGTGTTTACTTACGGATAAAGACATCTTCTTCATCTCCACTTAGTCGTTTTTGATATCTTTCCTCAACTGCAAACTTGAACCTGACCTTTCTAAGTGTTCGTAAGGGTACCCCTTTGTTCTTAAGGATCGTCTCCTTGGTCTGGTTCGTTTTCTTGTCTCCACACTTTTACGAAACATCCTGTAACCTCCACCTCTCTTCATCTAATTTTAGTGTAAATCCTCTATTTAGTTACTTAAGCTTTCTAAGTGACAAATACTCTCAGTAGTGTAAATGACAACCATAGAACGGTCTAGGGGAAATGGACCGTCCACTTAGGAAGGGGGTCAACGACATTCGAAACCAACAATTAGGTAGTGTTACTAGGAAAAGACACCTCGTCACTGACATCCTTGTTCCCCGTAGAGTAGATCCCCTAACGTATGGGGAGCGGGGTAACCGTCGAAAACCGGTTACTGACTGACTGTACTCCTATACCTTCCACCGGAGGACCGGAGTTCCACCTAGTTGTAAAACCACGAGTGAAAGGAGGACTCGAGGGACACCCTAGTCCCACTTACTTCGGCAGAGGTCAACTTTGGTACGGAAACGAATAGAAGAAGGGGACAAGACAGAACGAAAAAAAGTGAGCGAAAGAGGACTCTCATCTCTGAGAGACTCAGTAATTTTCTGTGCGGGCGGTGGGGGGGTGGGGTCCGAAACAAAGATCCTTTGAGTCTTTGTTATCCCATACTTTTTCTCCCTCTAATCACTCAGGGTCCAAAGTAAAACCCATTCACCACCGACCTCATCGTTTCGACTCACTTCCTCATAATCTCCTCCTAGTTCGTCACTCCCCTCTAGCCAAGTTAAAACAAGTACACTCTTCGTTTACTTTATACGTCCTCCGTCGACCTATCGATACCCAGACGTGGGGTTCCCTCTCAAGGTCCGTGACAGTGGTCAACTGATGTACGGTTTACTTTGTTACTCCAACGGATCGTTCTACCCATCACTCCTCCTTTCCCGTATCTTACTTGAGACTTCCGACAGCTATAATATGTAACTTGTTTTTATTTTTTATTTTTTCTCTCTCTCCAACGTTTCCTACAAACGAGAAAAGAAGAAGAAACAATCAAGTTGGAGGTCACTGTAAGACAAATGTATAGGACAGTAATCAGATAACCATATCTGTGAACGTTTAACACTGACACACACACACAAACACACACACATCCATATATTACTTTTTACAAGTCACTTTATTTCAAATAGGAGTAATGATTAACGTATACTACACACTATAAAATTTTGTATAAATAACTCCATACTAACTATGTGTTCCTTGACTTGTATAAATTACACATGTTTAACTACTCAAACCTGTACACTTTTGTAGACACTATGGTAGTGGTGTTAGTTCGATTATCTATTTTGTGGAGGTTCTCAAAGAGACACAGGACAACAAAAGAACGACGAAACACTTCACACAACTTTCACTTTCACGATCAGTGAGTCAGTACAGGTCGAGAAAACACTGAGGTACCTGACATCGGGTGGTTCGAGGAGACAGGTACCTTAAGAGGTCCTTTCTAATGACCTCACTCATCGGTAAGGGAAGAGGTCCCATAGAAAGGTTATGCCCTAGTTTGGACCCAGAAGACGAAACGTCCGTCTGAAAAATGTCAGACTCGGACCATCCTTTGTACATTATACTATAGATGGGAGAATTGTTTAAACCTTCACATGTCATATAACAATTGATATCCGTGACACGACATGTCGTTTAGAGATCCTGAATGAATAGATCGTATTGATTTTGAAATATGGGTAATTTATTGTTGAGGGGTAAAGAGGATTAGGATCGGGAACCCTTCGTGATAGTATAAGAGACGAGACACTCGTGTATGATCTTAGTGTATCATAAACATGAAGACATACTAACGGAACAAAGTGAATCGTATAGAAGGTCCAATTGGGTACAAGAACGTTTACCGTCCTAAAAGAATTATAAATTCCGACTTATTGTAAGATAATATACACATGACGGTAAGATAAGATAAGACTTACTACGACTACTTGTTAGATGATTTAACTTAAAGTTTTTCTCTAGAAATGTTAGGTCTATTAGTGTTACCACACTAGTGGTTGGATCTCGGTCTTTAGGACCTTACGTTTCAGTTCCCCCGGAATCCTTCGTAGTGATACTTGTTTCGATCACCTCCACTACCTTAAGTTCAACTTGATAAAGTTTAGGATTTTCTACTACGACACTTTCACGACGTGAGTTATACGGTCTTTAAACCTTTTTTGTCACCGGTGTCCTGAATTTTTCTAGTTAAAAGTAAGATTAGGGTTTCTTTCCGTTACGGTTTCTTACAAGTTTGATGATGTGTTAACGTGAGTAGAGTGTGTGATCATTTCATTACGAGTTTTAAGAGTTTTGGTCGGAAGTTGTCATGTACCTGACACTTGAAGGTCTACAAGTTCGACCTAAATCCTTTTCGCCTCCTTGGTCTCTAGTTTAACGGTTGTAGGCAAGCTAGTAGGTTTGGTTCTCTCAAGGTCTCTTTGTAGATGAAGACGAAATGACTGATACGGTTGTGTAAACTGACACACCTGGTGTTGTTTGACACCTTTTAAGAAGTTCTCTACCCTTATGGTCTGGTGGATTGGACGGAGAACTCTTTAGACACACGTCCAGTCTTTCGTTGTTAATCTTGACCTGTGTCTTGTTGTCTGACCAAGGTTTGACCCTTTCCTCATACAATTCCGACATATAACAGTGGGACGAATATATCGAATATACGTCTCATGTAGTACTCTTTACAACCCGACCTACTTCGTGTTCGACCTTAGTTCTAACGACCCTCTTTATAGTTATTGGAGTCTATACGTCTACTGTGGTGGGAATACCGTCTTTCACTTTTTCTTGATTTCTCACAGAACTACTTTCACTTTCACCTCTCACTTTTTCAACCGAATTTCGAGTTGTAAGTCTTTTGATTCTAGTACCGTAGACCACGGTAGTCAAGTCGAGTCAAGTCAAGTCAGCGAGTCAGTACAGGCTGAGAAACGTTGGGGTACTTAGCGTCGTGCGGTCCGGAGGGACAAGTGGTGGTTGAGGGTCTCAAGTGAGTCTGAGTGTAGGTAGTTCAGTCACTACGGTAGGTCGGTAGAGTAGGAGACAGCAGGGGAGAGGAGGACGGGGGCTAGGGAGGGTCGTAGTCTCAGAAAAGGTTACTCAGTTGAGAAGCGTACTCCACCGGTTTCATGACCTCAAAGTCGAAATCGTAGGAAGGAAGAGTTCTTTAGGGTCCCAACTAGAGGAAGTCTTACCTGACCAACCTAGAGGAACGTCAGGTTCCCTGAGAGTTCTCAGAAGAGGTTGTGGTGTCAAGTTTTCGTAATTAAGAAACCGTGAGTCGGAAGAAGTGTCAGGTTGAGAGTGTAGGTGTGTACTGATGACCTTTTTGGTATCGGAATTGATCTGCCTGGAATCAGCCGTTTCATTACAGAGACGAAAACTTATACGATAGATCCAACCAGTCTTGGATGGATCCTTTCTGGGAAAGAAAGGTTCCTCATTCACAGAAAATTAAAGTACCGACGTCAGTGGTAGCGTCACTAAAACCTCGGGGGGTTCTATTTCAGTCGGTGACAAAGGTGACAAAGGGGTAGATAAAGGGTACTTCACTACCCTGGTCTACGGTACTAGAAGTAAAAGACTTACAACTCGAAATTCGGTTGAAAAAGTGAGAGGAGAAAGTGAAAGTAGTTCTCCCAAAAATCGAGGAGAAGTGAACGGTATTCCCACCACAGTAGACGTATAGACTCCAATAACTGTAAAGAGGACCGTTAGAACTAAGGTCGAACACAAAGAAGGTCAGGTCGTAAAGAGTACTACATGAGACGTATATTCAATTTATTTGTCCCACTATCATATGTCGGAACTGCATGAGGAAAAGGATAAACCTTGATCAGACAACAAGGTGCAGGTAAAGATTGACAACGAAGGACTGGACGTATGTCTATAGAGTTCTCCGTCCAGTCCACCAGACCATAACGGTAGAGAAAGTCTTAAAAGGTGTCAAATAACACTAGGTGTGTCAGTCTCCGAAACCGTATCAGTTATTTCGTCTTCATCTATAAAAAGACCTTGAGAGAACGAAAAAGCTACTAGGTTACCTACAACCGTTAAACTAGAGACCAAGGAGACAGAAAAGATTTTGGTCGAACTTGTAGTGACAAGTGTATAACGACTTCGGACCGAACCTCTTAAAACTCGTAATGAAATGATCGTACACTCTACTTGTAGTGAGGTACCGTTTATCTCCCCTTTGTCACTGTCTGAAATAAAAAAAGCCGAGGTTTTAGTTACGTCTACTACTGACGTCGGTACTTTATTTTTCTTTGAACGGGGAACCTTCTTTTCAATACTGGTTGGATCTGTCGTATAATTTTTTGTCTCTGTAATGAAACGGTTGTTTCCAGGTAGATGAGTTCCGATAACAAAAAGGTCACCAGTACATACCTACACTCTCAACCTGATATTTCTTTCGACTCGTGGCTTCTTGACTACCAAACTCGACACCACAACCTCTTCTGAGAACTCTGAGGAAACCGGACGTTCCTCTAGGTTGGTCAGGTAAGATTTCCTTTAGTCAGGACTTATAAGTAACCTTCATGACTACGACTTTGACTTTGAGGTTATGAAACCTGTGGATTACTCTTCTTGACTGAGTAAACTTTTCTGGAACTACGACCCTTCCTAACTCCCGTCGTCCTCTTCCTCTACTGTCCTACTCTACCAACCTACCATAGTGGCTGAGTTACCTGTACTCAAACTCATTTGAGTCCTTAAACCGCTACCCGTCCCTCCGGACCACAAGACATCAGGTGCGCCAGTGTTTCTCAGCTTGTGCTGACTCACTGACTTGACTAACTATCGGTAACTAACTATTAATGGGGTCAATTTTTTGTAAAGTTTACGCTGAAGGGAAAGTGAAAAGTGAAAGTACGTAACCTCTTCCTTTACCGTTGGGTGAGGTCACAAGAACGGACCTCTTAGGGTCCCTACCCCCTCGGACCACCTGACGGAAGTAACCCAGCGTGTCTCAGCCTGTACTGACTTCGCTGAATCGTCGTAGTCGTCGTCGTCATTCAGTTTTTTTTTTTTTTTTTCTACGGAATCAAAAAAGAGGGGANGGTGCGCCAGTGTTTCTCAGCTTGTGCTGACTCACTGACTTGACTAACTATCGGTAACTAACTATTAATGGGGTCAATTTTTTGTAAAGTTTACGCTGGAGGGAAAGTGAAAAGTGAAAGTACGTAACCTCTTCCTTTACCGTTGGGTGAGGTCACAAGAACGGACCTCTTAGGGTCCCTACCCCCTCGGACCACCTGACGGCAGATACCCCAGCGTGTCTCAGCCTGTACTGACTTCGCTGAATCGTCGTAGTCGTCGTCGTCATTCAATTTTTTTTTTTTTTTTTCTACGGAATCAAAAAAGAGGGGACAATTACATTTTTTACATTGATACAGAGAACTGAGGACTGAATCTTTAATCATGTAAAATGATGATAAAAGATAAAGGGGGAAAAACAATAGTATCAGACTATAAAATAAGAGTATAACAATGATATTTTAAATATAAAACCTTAAAATATATAAGACGATTTCAATAGAAACTGTCAAAATTATTTATATTATCATATAATTGTTGTATGGGTTAAGACACTATATATACACAGATATGTATACGTTGATACAATCGTACATACATGTCTTTTCTAGTCTTTCGAAATACAATTTTCTAGATACAATTAATAGAATCTCCTTCCACTTGCTCCTCTCACTTTTTCAACCGAATTTCGAGTTGTAAGTCTTTTGATTCTAGTACCTTAGGCCAAGGTAGTGAAGTACCGTTTATCTACCCCTTTGTCACCTTTGTCACCGACTGAAATAAAAAGACCCGAGGTTTTAGTGACGTCTAACACTAACGTCGGTACTTTAATTTTCTGCGAAATGAGGAACCTTCCTTTCAATACTCGTTGGATCTATCGTATAACTTTTCGTCTCTGTAATGAAACAGTTGTTTCCAGACAGATAGTTCCGATACCAAAAAGGTTACCAGTACATAGCTACACTCTCAACCCGATGTTTCTTTCGACTCGTGGTTTCTTTACTACTAAAACTTGACACCACAACCTCTTCTAGAAACTCCCAGGGAACCTGACGTTCCTCTAGGTTGGTCAGGTAGGATTTCCTTTAGTCAGTACTTATAAGTAACCTTCCTGACTACGACTTAGACTTTGAGGTTGTGAAACTGATGGACTATACTCCTCCACTAAGTAAACTTTTCCGGGACTGTGACCCTCTCTAACTCCCGTCCTCCTCTTCCCCTAGTGTCTCCTACTCTACCGACCTACCGTAGTGGTTGAGTTACCTGTACCCAAACCCACTTGAGGGACTCAACCACTACCTGTCCCTCCGGACCTCACGACACCAAGTACCCCAGCGTTTCTCAGCCTGTACTGACTCATTCACTTGACTTGACTTGAACATAAAGTCCCAACAAAAAAAAAAAAGAAAGGAAACACGATAAGATGTTAAAAATGAACAACTTACTTCTTGGTCACTATAAAGAATGTTCATTATTTCATTATTCTTTTTTAACTCTCAAACAAATATTAGAAGAACTAAATATTCTGTTTATAGCATATAACAACGTATATATTCCTTAGATCTTTCTCACATGGTTACTAAAATGTTTCCTCTGTTTCTGTAATTTCTTGTCTGAAAACCTGAGAAACCCTCTTCCTTTCCCACCCTACTAAACTCTCTTATCGTAATTTTGTACATATAATGGTATACGTTTTATCTATCGGTCGTCCTCAAACTACAAACTACGTCCCTTGAGTTTCGGTCACGAGACCCTGATGGACCTCCAAACCCTACCCGTCCTTCCACCCGCCACCAGACCCTCCGTCCACTGTGTACATATTAATATCGATTAAGTACAACTACATGTCGTTCTTGGTAGTGTTATAACATTAATAGGAGGTTAATTTGATGTTAAATTTTTAAATATCAATGTTGATGTGAAATAGACTAATATACGAAGTATAAAAATTTAAACTTTTTTAAAGTAAAGATCCTTAATCGTAGTGGTAAAGACACCGAAAATCAAGTTTAAATTCAAAGGTACAAAATAAAAAAAAATAATAATACCTGAAATAAAAACGAACAAAATCCGTGTAGCTTAGAAACTTTCGACTGATCTCCTGTAGGACTCTCAGGTACTGTCACTGACATCGTCACAAAAGGTATCCACTAAGAAGTCCGTGGACGTTCAAGTACCCAGACTAAGGTCTTGACACCTAAGTTTGAAACACCCACACTACGGGCCTTTAGACGTACGAAATGATCGGGAAGGGGAAAGAGAACACCGAGTCCACCATTTCTTAAGTGGGAGTGACACCCTCTGGACCCAAGATAGGGACCCAACCCTTCTCGGGGACCTCCTCTCGTACCGTTACATGAGGTCATAAGAACGGACCTCTTAGGGTACCTGTCTCCTCGGACCACCCTACGTTAGGTGCCCCAGTGTTTCTGAGTCTGTGCTGACTTCGATGACTCGTGCGTTTGTGCGTGTAGACGAAAGTTAATAATTACCAATGGTAACCATATTCAAAAGAATCGAGTCTACGGTGGAGGAATCTTTCCGGAGGGACCAGAGAGAGAAGTTTCACAGGATATGGGGTACGACGACAACGACGACAAAACAACGAATTAGTCCAGGCCGAGAAAAACTGGAGTACCTGACATCGAGGGGTCCGAGGAGACAAGTACCCTAAAGGGTCCGTTCTTATGACCTCACTCGACGGTAAAGGAAGAGGTTCCCTAGAAGGGTTGTGTCCCTAACTTGGGTACAGAGGACGAACCGTCCACCTAAGAAATGATGTCTCAGTGGATCCTTCAGGTAAGATATGGAGGACGGAGGTCCATTAAAATGGAGTACTAAAGTCCATAAAAGAGACTACCTTACATACTGAAAGAACAAAACGACAAGTCACTGAGTCAGCACAGTCTGAGAAACGTTGGGGTACCTGACGTCGTGTGGTTCGAAGGGTCAGGAAGTGATAGAGGGCCCCAAACAGGATCTTTATGTTCAAAGATCTTACATAATATAAAACGCGACTGAACGAACAATAGACAAAAAAGGTATTCTTACTTTTGAGGTTCCACCGTTCGAAGAAGAGACAGAACCAGTGTCTATATAACCAGTCTATGTAAGAGTCTCGGATCCTGTATACGACTGAGGTTCCGTCGTAAGTCAACAAAATTATTCAGAAAGGTCGTAATCGAGGTATGTAAAGAAAGGATGACTCAAGGTGTTTTGGAGAAACCAGAAGAGTGTGGTTATTACAACGGAACTTCGAAAATAGTTACAGGTACACGACTGTCGAATAAAACATTAAAACAGACATGTCAACTCTCTAGGGAACTCAATCCTTTGATTCGACCCTTGTTTCACCCTCCCTTCACTCTTCCTTTTCTTCCTATTTCTCCTGGAGACTCGCTCTGGGATTTCGTTTCCTAAGACTTCACACTGAAGTATTCTCTCATTCTTGAGTACAGATATGTCCGTATGCGTGTGTGTGTACAGGGACACATTTATTCTCTATTTGTATTACATAATAAGACGTCTTTAAAAGAGTTAATTAATAGTACGTTTTGTAACGGTTACGACAAAACGAGTATTTGTTTATAAAAAAATAATATAAAATATGAGAGGTATGATATTGTCTTTCGATATTAGATTGACTCCAAGACGGACTCAAACCGATGATTTAGGAGTAAAGTAAAGGGAGAACCTGTTAAAGACCTTTTGGGAAGTGTATACCCACTTTGACCTGGAAATCCTTCGGAGGAGGGGAGGGAAAAATAAAAAACGTAGACATCGTCTCGTTTTGAACGGTGGGGTTTTACAGAGAAACCGTACACCTACTAAAGTTCGACTCTTTTTAGTTCGGGGTTTTCTGAGTCTTTCTTTGTGACTGAAACCCCAAAGGGACCACCGGGTCACGAGTTCTAGGACGAAGGGGACGTCCCCTACATCCAAGTTAGGGACCAACTCCTAGACTCTAGGGTGTACGACGTACCGTACAGGTTTTTTAATTTTTGTTTGTTTGTTTGTTTTTCGACTGGAAAGGAGATTTACTGATTTTTTTAATCTCTTTGACAAGGGACTCATCTCGATAGTGGTCTCTATTGTACGTTTCTCGTACCCGATTCCGAACCTCTAGACTCAGACGGGTCACCGGGTAGTTGAGACGTACCGGGTCGTTTGAAAACAAGTGTTGTAGAAACGAAAAGACGGAAGTACACTCGACGAAAGAAAGACTTCAGGGTTTGTTAATGAGAATTGAAAACAGAAACAACTTCTACCATAAGTTACGATCCTAAAATCGATAAAACCACAATAAATCCACCGAGTCATCCATTTCTTGGACGGACTTTACGTCCTCTATGTCCGTCTGTGTTCAAGCTAAGGGTCCACCCTTCTAGGGGACCTCCTCCCGTACCGTTGAGTGAGGTCATAAGAACGGACCTCTTACGGTACCTGTATCCTTGGACCACACGATGTCGGATACCCCAGTGTGTCTCAGTCTATACTGACTTCACTGACTCGTGTTGTGTGTGTCGAAAGTACTTAGAGAGGGTGCATATGTACGATAATTGGAAAACAAACTAAAAGAGGACAATTACACAGAGTATAGTTGAATGAAGTAAAAATTTTTTAAATTAATTACACAAATGTCAAAGTGACCTAGAAACAACGAAAACCACCCGAAAGAGATCAACTCCGTTCGACCCCGATCAGAAGTAAAGTTATGGACCCGAAGAGTTACGCCACCGAAGAAAACAACACCTAGTGTCAGAGATCCGAGTGTCCGAAGTCAACAACACCGTACGTCCGAATCATCAACGTCAAACGTCCGAGATCTTTCCTCCGAGTCATCAACACCTTATACCCGAATTAAAGAGGCTCCATACACCTTAGAAGGACCTGGTCGACACCTTTGTTATAGGGGACGTAACCTTCCTGCTAAAGATAGACGACACGTTGATCCTCTTAGGACAGTTGAATTGAGAATCTGGTCGGTCTTTTCGGATCTTCCCATCTCCTTTTAAAGAAGAAGGGACTGTGTCGTACAAATATACCCATCTAAACCATACAACCCTGAGAACCAACACTTAGAATGGACTAACATGATTCACTACTTCGTTTAGGGTATTGGACAAACTTAAGTGAAAGATACATGGGACCTCTGTCGCCAAAGATGAAGAGGAGTAGCAAAGAAATTTCCAAAGTATGACCTTTCCACGACATGTCTGAATCTCGAGGTCTAAGAGATGACACGTAACTACTTGACAGGTGTCACGACTTTCCAACTGTCCGATTAAGAGTCAGAAGCCTATAAGAGATATGGTTACACGTAAGACCTTTCACCGGACGACCCTGTCCAACGAGGTGACGGTCTACGTGTCGACACCGAAATAAGAGGATGGACACTATATCTTTTGGGTAACGAAAAGGACAAAAGGTCGGTTTATTAAACCTACCACTTTCAATTCCGGGTTTTAACAACCCTCTTAAAATTTTTAGACACCAAGACAAGAGTCCATGGAGTCATCGGTTCGGTGATTTTGATCCGAAAATTTAAGATTATGTTGTTGTATTTTAACTGTGTAAAAGTTTTTTACATTTAACGAAGGTTTGTACAAGCAACGTATCGATAAATAGAGGTCAAGATAGATCTACTCGATGATTCTTTCTTAAAATCGTGGTTCTAGTTCAAGTTAAATAACTGATCCTAATTCGAGACGGGAAAATAATCACTCTGACAGTCTTTACAAGGTTTGAAAATGTACATTCTCTCGGACCCCAAACTAGTCTCTAGGAAAAGAATAACCAGGTTGTGATTAGATACCTCTTTTATTCCTCCTTTTATTATGTCACTTTCTCACTCCTTCTGATCCCCGGTCGTGTTCCAAACCTTAAAGAAATCTTGGAAGGAAATTAACTTTTGAGGTATTTATTATTCGATATATACCTTTAAGGAATAACAAGTAAACCGGAAAAAAAAAAAAAAAAAACGTTTCTGGAACAACACACACACACACAAACACACACGTACGTTCGTGTAAGGGTTCTCAATACACGAACCTTCACACTTTCTTTGCCGGATCAACTACCATAATCGATCCTTTACGACAAAAATCGTAGATACTACTTGAATTGGGTTTGAATTAGTACTAACTTTACACTTAAAATCTAAACGATTACAAATACGATTCTCCTTCGTTAAATTGATCGTAAGACATTTACATTGTTGTTTTTTCAGTCGAATGTTGAGTTGTAAGTTTTTTGATTTTAGTATCGTAAGTCAGGGTAGTGAAGTTTATCTACCCCCTTTCACCTTTGTCACTGTCTAAAATAAAAGAACCCGAGGTTTTAGTGACATCTGTCTCTGACGTCGGTGTTTTATTTTTTTTTTTACGAACGAGAAACCTTCTTTTAAGTACTGTCTACACATAACTTTTCGTCTCTGTAGTGAAATGACTGTTTCAAGATATATCAGTTACGATACCAAAAAGGTCATCNCAAGATAGATCTACTCGATGATTCTTTCTTAAAATTGTGGTTCTAGTTCAAGTTAAATAACTGATCCTAATTGAGACGGGAAAATAATCACTCTCACAGTCTTTACAAAGTTTGAAAATGTACATTCTCTCGGACCCCAAACTAGTCTCTAGGAAAAGAATAACCAGGTTGTGATTAGATACCTCTTTTATTCCTCCTTTTATTATGTCACTTTCTCACTCCTTCTGATCCCCGGTCGTGTTCCAAACCTTAAAGAAATCTTGGAAGGAAATTAACTTTTGAGGTATTTATTATTCGATATATACCTTTAAGGAATAACAAGTAAACCGGAAAATAAAAAAAAAAACCGTTTCTGGAACAACACACACACACAAACACACACGTACGTTCGTGTAAAGGTTCTCAATACACGAACCTTCACACTTTCTTTGCCGGATCAACTACCATAATCGATTCTTTACGACAAAAATCGTAGATGCTACTTGAATTGGGTTTGAATTAGTACTAACTTTACACTTAAAATCTAAACGATTACAAATACGATTCTCCTTCGTTAAATTGACCGTAAGACATTTACATTGTTGTTTTTTCAGTCGAATGTTGAGTTGTAAGTTTTTTGATTTTAGTATCGTAAGTCAGGGTAGAGAAGTTTATCTACCCCCTTTCACCTTTGTCACTGTCTAAAATAAAAGAACCCGAGGTTTTAGTGACATCTGTCACTGACGTCGGTGTTTTATTTTTTTTTACGAACGAGAAACCTTCTTTTAAGTACTGTCTACACATAACTTTTCGTCTCTGTAGTGAAATGACTGTTTCGAGATATATCAGTTACGATACCAAAAAGGTCATCAGTACATAGCTACACTCTCGACCTAGTATTGTTTCAGACTCACGACTTCTTAACTAAGAAAACTTAATACCTAACCTCTTCTGAGGACTCTCAGCGAACCCGATGTTCCTCTAGTTTGGTCAGTTAGGATTTCTTTTAGTTGGGGCTTATAAGTGACCTTCCTGACTACGACTTCGACTTCGAGGTTATGAAACTGGTGGACTACACTTCTCGGGTGAGTCGTCTTTTCTGGGACTACGACCCTTTCTACCACCCGTTCTCCTCTTTCTCCGTTGTCTTCTACTCCACCAATCTATTGTAGTGATTGAGTTATCTGTACTTAAATGTATTTGAGACCCTTTGTCACTTTCTGTCCCTTCGTACCGAACGACGTCAAGTACCCCAGAGTTTCTCAACCTGTGTTGAATCATTGACTTGTTGCTGTTGTTTTACATTATACAAACCCTGTCCCCACTACCACCAGATCTTCGTAATTGATTCACTTCATCCCTACTTCTCTTATTGACCTGTACCATAATCCTACTAAAAGACTTCAAATCTCACGAGGAGTTACACAATTCTTATGTAATTGACCGGTCGTCATTGTTCATCTACTCTTGACGTTCGTCCTTCGTAATCCAGACCCACCCCTTCTACTAGATAAGAAATAAGGAATGAAAAAGTTTTCTGTGCTCCTTCCAATCCTTCATGAAGGAATCGATCTCACTTTCACTTTCACGTCAACGAGTCAACACAGGTTGAGAAACGCTGGGGCACCTGACATCGGAGGGGCCGAGGAGAGAGGTACCCTAACTAAGAGGTCCGTTCTTATGACTTCACCCAACGGTAAAGGAAGAGGTCCCCTAGAAGGGTTGGGTCCCGAGTTTGAGTTCTAAGGAGTGACGTCCGTCTGCGAAATTGGAGACTCGGTGGTCCCTTCGGGGTAATCGAACTCATCTCGATTTCATTTTACACAGTAGTAGTTTGTGTTAGAGTAGATAAAAATATATAAAATGTCAAATGAATCTCGACTAGGTGTATCGTTGTGATTCTCGGTAGAAATAAAATTATCTACTTTTGTGACCCTGAATTTTTCCAATTCACTGAACGGATTTCGGTACGTCAATCGTTTATACTTAAACCTTGACCCTGTTTTAGAAAGCTGAACTTTTAGTCACGTGGAAAGTAATGTAATATGAGTGGTGATAATTGATTTCACTTCCAAATAAATTTACAGGAAAACCCGAAGGAAATTACCGTTCCTGATTGTGGATGTTGTACACACTTAATGGTTAAGATGACTGATTTCTTTCATTAAAGTCTTCAACATCTTAAGAGGATAGGTAGAGTAGAGTAGGGGTTGGGACTTTAGTTATTATAATCGATGAAATTATTTCGTAGATGATATACGATTCGTGACACCGTTCACGAAGTATTCGTAATAAGGTGATTTAGGAAGTGTTATTAAAATACATTATCCATTATCATCATAATATCTTTTTCGTTCTCTCAAGGTCTTTTTGTAGATAAAGACGAAATAACTGATACGGTTTCGGAAACTGACACACCTAGTGTTCTTTGACACCTTTTAAGACTTTCTCTACCCTTATGGTCTGGTGGACTGGACGGAGAACTCTTTGGATATACGTCCAGTCCTTCGTTATCAAGCTTGATCTGTACCTTGTTGTCTGACAAAGGTTTATCCTTTTCNAGATAAAGACGAAATAACTGATACGGTTTCGGAAACTGACACACCTAGTGTTCTTTGACACCTTTTAAGACTTTCTCTACCCTTATGGTCTGGTGGACTGGACGGAGAACTCTTTGGATATACGTCCAGTCCTTCGTTATCAAGCTTGACCTGTACCTTGTTGTCTGACAAAGGTTTATCCTTTTCCTCATGTAGTTCCGACATACAACAGTGGGACGAATAAATTGAAGATACGTCTCATGTAGTACTCTATACGACCCGACCTTCTTCGTGTCCGACCTTAGTTCTAACGGTCCTCTTTACAGTTATTGGAGTCTATACGTCTACTGTGGTTGGAATACCGTCTTTCACTTCTCCTTGATTTTTCGGGGAACTACTTTCACTTTCCTCTCTCACTTTTTCAACCGAATTTCGAGTTGTAAGTCTCTTATTTCTAGTACCGTAGACCGGGGTAGTGAAGTACCCTTTATCTACCCCTTTGTCGCCTTTGTCACAGTCTGAAATAAAAAACCCCGAGGTTTTAGTGACGTCTACCACTAACGTCGGTACTTTAATTTTCAGTGAATGAGGAACCTTCCTTTCAATGCTGGTTGGATCTCTCGTATAATTTTTCGTCTATATAATCAAACAGTTGTTTCCAGACAGATCAGTTCCGATACCAAAAAGGACACCAGTACATACCTACACTCTCAACCTGACACTTCTTTCGACTTGTGGTTTCTTAACTACGAAAACTTGATACCACGACCTCTTCTGAGAACTCTCAGGAAACCTGACGTTCCTCTAGGTTGGTCAGGTAGGATTTCCTCTGGTCAGGACCCTCAAGTAACCTTCCTGACTACGACTCCGACTTTGAGGTTATGAAACCGGTGGAGTACACTTCTCAACTGAGTAACCTTTTCTGGGACTACGACCCTCCCTGACCCCCGTCCTCCTCTTCCCCTGCTGTCTCCTACTCTACCGACCTACCGTAGTGACTGAGTTACCTACACCCAAACTCACTTGAGACCCTCAACCACTACCTGTCCCTCCAGACTGCACGACGATAAGTACCCCAGCGTTTCTCTGTTGACTCGCTGACTTGACTTGACTTGACTTATCATAATATGGGTAAAATGTTCCTTTAACCGAACCTATCCAAATCCCTGAACCTGGACTCTTCTATTTTAGTGGTCGCTTTTATTGTCGTTATAAACAACTCACAAACGTTGTACTGTCCGTACTTCGTTTTGGATAATGTTCATGATCCAGTAGAGTGTGTAAGTTGGGGTATTTATTTTATAAATCCAAACGGGTTCTCCCAGAACCAAATGAGTACACCAAGGTCGTTTTAATAGTTACGACGAGAAAAAAAATTTGAGATTTTTCATAGGAAAAAAAACTTACTATTTTATTAAACCAATGGGATAGATACTCCTTCAATGAGAATAATAAAGAGACAACACCTATTCATTTTTCTCCATCTCTCTTTAATATATTGAACAAGATCCGGAAGGTGGAATTTTTTCTCGGTTCGGTTCCGAGTTTGGGTGTAGGAAACTGACTAAAAGGAACATTGGAAGTTAAAGAATTCAAAAGAGATGAACAGAAAGTGACTGGAGGAGAAAACATGTCGTCGGTCAAGGACAAGACTTCGCAAGAATCTAAAAAGACTGACTCTCAACGGGGCAGAACCACAGACTGAGGGAAATTGAAGGTTTATATATAGGATTTAGAGTAAGGAAGTCTCGGAAGGGTCCCTTGTCCTCTATTCTATTTTTATTCTTCGTGATATCTTTTATATTAAAAGGATTACGGTATACATATGTTATACATACAATATATATAAAATTAATTAGATTAAGAACTTTGAAGAGAAGAGAGAGTATTAAATATAATGAGTTTACTCTTATATCTCTGAATCTCTACAATTCATTAATCGGGTTCAAGAGTATCGAAATCTTCACTTCTTCGTTCTTGAACTAAATAAAGACGGAGTAAGATTTTGGGTACATCAAAGTAACACCTGTGACGGAAGTTGTCGTCTTTTAAGAGGTTGTGGTATAGTGTCAAGGATCTGACATTGAGAAAGATAAAGATGTTAATAATTGTTTTAAAATAAGTCAAACTTCGGGTACAGTAGAAAGATCAAACCCATCGAATATGCAAGAAATCGACCTCTTGAGGTCACGGAAATGGGACACTGTTAAAGTCCGTAGCACTGTGGGAGTTACTCTGACTTCCAGGAAGAGTAAACTTCAGGTTAGGGACTCTATTGACGTTTCTCTGACTTCTGGTTAAATGTATATCCATGATTCGGTCCCGTCACCATTTCTTAGGGGGACGGTTACGTCCTCTGCGTGTAAGTTAAGGACCCAGTCCTGCTAGGGAACCTCCTCCTTTACCATTGGGTCAGGTTATAAGAACGGATCCTTTAGGGTACCTGTCTCCTTGAACCTCCCGATGTCAGGTACTCCAGTGTTCGTAGACTGTACTGAATTACTGCTTTATTATTGTTGAATCGGTCCCTCCCCGAGAGGGGGGCGAAGTAATAGAGAGGTTTGGGGACAAGCCTATTAACAACGACTGGACTCACAGTCTGGAACCAATGGTTTACACTACGATGGTCCGGTTGATTAATTGTCCGTTATTACACACAGGGTAAGGTATGAGGTAACCCCTTCCTACTTCGTCCGACTCGAACGTTTACTACTCTCATTGCTCCAAGACCAATAGATGGACCGAGAAGAGAGGGGATGAGGGGTGTACGACAGAGAAGGTCCACGCCCGGCACAGTCACTTAGGTTCGCCTAAGACTGTACAACCTAGACGAAGTCGTAATGAGCTCCCGTCGAGAGTCTCCCGACACACGAACGCGAGTCAGTGAGGTAGAACAGACTCAGAGACACTGGGACACCTGATATCGGGTAGTCAAAGGAGGTAGGTACTCTAACAGGTCCGTTCTTATGACCTCACCCAACGGTAAAAGATGAAGTCTCCTAGAAAGGCTGGGTCCCTAGCTTGAACGCGGAGAATACAGAGGGCGTAAACGTCCACCTAAGACATGGTGACACGGTCGTCCCTTCGGGGAGTATCCTGACGCCATTTAGGTTAAGGGAACGTTCGGGGTCTCCTGTCCCACACACTGACGAGATTGAGAAGGAGACCCTCCACTCCAAGACTTACAGCGAGAGACATCAGGAATTACTCCGTCGGTACCACTCCCTCACTAGACACACACTTAACGAGTTCGTATTTCTACACCCACCGAACTCTCCTTTTACTTTCCCAAAAAGAACACGAGTCCGTTGATTACTTTAGTCTTTTTCGTTACCTTAAGTGGGTTTCAACTCTGTTACCCTTTCTATGTCTATAATTAAAAAATTTTTCATTCTCGTCGAATGACTTTACAGTTTTATAGAAAAGTATGTCCAATTTGTTTCCCTTCTCTATTACATCAAAGTCAGCATAAACAACCGGTTTTTAGAGATTCGACAGAAATAGGATAAATATTAAAACTACCGTGAAAACGGTAAGTTTAACTGATACTTTCGAGTGTAGACACATTCTATAATTGTACTCAATACTGACTTACATCCTTATTCAAATACTTCATCTCGTGTTTGAACCGTACATCTCTCAATACAGGTACTCTATGTACCCTAAGAATACGGTATTCTTATACCGTACGGTTACTATTTTGTGTCCAACGAAGAGTGCCGTTCTTCTTTGTGAATCGTTTACACATTTAATAGTGGTAGAGTTGAGTTGTGTCTGACTCTTTCTTAGTAAAGTCTTTAATCCGTAGTTCAAGGTGTGAACCTTTCAAGAACTCGAAGGTCAGTAGTTTGAGAAATACTGTGTAAAGGTAGACTTTCCCATTTGACTTCGACAAAGGTAACTAAGGGTAGGAGGACCGGAAAAAACCTCAAACCAGTTTTACTTTCGAAGAGGTAAGTGAGTAAACGGGAAGAGGAGAAACCGAATGAAGAAGAACTTGAAGACTGGAGACAGATTTGAGAAAGACGAGAAAGAAGACTTTTGAACGATGTAATATTTGTTTAAAATTTAATAAAATTAGTGAGAAATTCTAACGGTGATAGGAACGACTACGACGACACGAACGTGTGACAGTCCATCTTGAACAAGTATAAACACACTGTAACAATCGGAAGGTTGGTAAACAGTGATAACGACGTTTCCACATGAGGGCCTGGACGAAAAATTTGGGGAGTAGTCTCTATGTCCGAAAGTCGATGTGAAACGGGATAAAAAGGGATGAGGGGTAGTCAGAAGTACAAGTTAGGAAATGTAAGAAGTTCCAGAATCTGTCGACAGGTTCTTATAAAGAGAGGTAGGGGAAACGAAAGTAAAACTTACTGACGACACGCCACAACCATTAAAGGAGTGGAGGGATTAAGTCACTAACTGTGAGGTTGAGGGGAAAGTGTTGGCGGAGGGTTCTAGTGTGCGACTCTCTAAGACGGAGACGTTATATTTTGAGATTATGGGATGAAAGGCGAGTGTCGAAGGAGGAAGTGAAGTGGGTTCGAAGTTAGACCAAAACAGTGCAGTAGGATACTCGGGAATTGAAAAAGATCTACATTCTGAGGACTTCCGTAAAACTGTTTACGGAAGAGGGATTAACGGAAAACTGGAGGAGGGATTAACGGTTTAGGAGGAGTAGACGAGAAAGAAAAGAAAAAAAAAAAAATTTATAAGTAGGTAAATAAACCGACGTGGTCCCGAGACCTCGAGGACGAATCGACAGGGTGTCGGACACCTTAGAACCAAGAGGTATGTCCCTGACTTAGGTGCAGAGGACGTAACATTTCGTCTAAGAATTGGTGACCTGGTGGTCCCTTCAGAGAGAATAAAAAGGAGTAAAGAAAAAAACTTGTACTTCGAAATTGGAGGACATTACTTTTACGGAAGAGAAAACCTAAACCCCAACATGAAGTGTGTGAGAAAAATCAGAGGGACAAGGCCAGTCCACCGAACTTATAGAGGAGTAAGACTTACGAAAGACTCAGTAAAAGACCGAAAAGAACGAAGAATTAAATGTATAAGTGATTCGTCAAAATGGAAAAAAAAAAAAAGTGACATTGAAACAGAACTTTCTAAAAAGAAAACTCGAGACCGGGTTGTGTAGGTCATCGGATAATGTACCGGGTTTTGTCGGGATGATATTTTATGAGTCATGCCTTGTAGTTTTGATGAATAGAAGGTCAAATACAAAAAGACTGGTTGTGAGTGCCGTGGTAGAGTTAGTAAGTTCCGACCTAGGACTCACAGTAAGAACAAAAGAGTAGAGTAGGGAAGACTAGTTTCTTACTCAGTAGTTCAATACGGTTAAGATCGAGAATTTCCCAAGAGTCTTAAAAAGAGAGGGAAGTAGATGTGACTATGATAGTGAAGTCTGGAGTGGTAGAAAAGGATCTTTAACATCGTCTTGAAATGGACCCAAACTTAGATAGATTATGGTGGTTTCAGTCAAAGGTACTTCGTATTTCATAAACACTTAAAAGAGATGAACTTCGGGAAGTTATTGAGAAAGGGGTAAACGGTGAAATAAAAAACTAACTTCCCATAAACGAAATGTCTTAAAACACCAAAAGACAGTATGTAGTTGTTCTTAACCGGCAACCATGTGGGTACAGGGGAGGGAGGGTTTGGGGAGAAAGTAGAGGAAGGGGTAGGGTAGGAAGACACAACAGTGTTTTGGGAACAAACTCAAGGGACTCAGTATGTCGTTTAAGGGTAACCACTAGATAAAATGGTTACTATGATATTTAAAGGTACAATGAGAGAGGTATGTAGAGTGGGAGAGAGAGGAGGGGAGGGGGGAACACGAATCCCGACAAGAAACGTGCAGTTTCAGTTTGAAATCTTAAGCAGATAGTTCTACGAAATACTAGACTATAGACGGATGAATAAATCGAATAAGAAACGGTGACTCGATTTGTAAGGTCACTGTGGTTTCGTGGACAATAATGGTTTCGTACTGGTGGTTTCGTGTGGAACCGTGGACGTTGAGAGAAAGTAGGACATAATCAGAAGAATGAAACAATATTGTTGTGAGAAAAAAAATAGTTTCTAAATCAAGGTCATAATGGAAATAGGAATCGAATAGAGACATTGTAATAGATTGTTATGAAAGTAAGAGAACGAGGGGTAGAGGTAAGTACCACCTTAAGGATATAAAGGGGGTTTGTATGGTATGAAAACGACGAAGGAAGGGAAAACGATAGGAAAAGAGGGTTCAATTAAAGGATGAGTTCGCATCTATTGCAAAGGAAACTCTCCAGAAAGACCAGGTTTAGGGGTCCTATTCAATTTAGGAGAACAAAATACAAAGGTGACATCCGATACAGAAGAGAAACTATTATTTTGAGAAAATCACCGAGAAGATCATAAACTGAAGATGTTTCTGACAATGTAGATCTGTCCTTGGACCAGATATAAAAATAATAAAAATGTGGTAGTCTCGAATCGTGTTACAGAACGTGGATAATCTACGAGTTATTTATACACGACCAAGACTTCCTTAATGCCCATAACTACTAAGACGTGTCAACTAACGTCAGAGAAAACTACGGTGGGGGTAGGGACAGAGTGTCCTCATGAAAAAGTAGGTAGTCACAGATTAGTGTGTACGGTGCGGACTTAAAAAGAGGTATCGACCCCGAGTGTTGAACCGAGGGTTAAGTTGACCCCCAAAACCTTGAGTCCAACCCTGGTTCTTTTGAGTGTACGACGTCTAGTACCTTGAACTCAACCGGTTTTTCAAGGAAACCAAAAACTCATTTTTGTTTAGCGTGTCAAAAGTAAAAGTGGTCCTTGAAATAACTTGTTATATAAGTGGTAAAACAAGGTGATGGAAGACGACAAAATGTCCGTTGAAGTATTAAGGTAGAAAGGTTTCTTGACAAGATCCACGGAAAACATCAAAAGGTCCCTTAACTTAAAAAAAAAAAAGGTAATTGTCTTTAAACATTTCTGACTTTATTGACTTTTGGGTTGCCACGTTACAAACCACTTATACCGTCTACTTCGTCCTGAATAGTCGGTTGACATTGTCTAAAACGGACAGTAGTTTCTTTATACGTCAGGACACAATAGAACTACCTTCTATTACACAAAAGACAACTGATTAAGACCTACGAAAACAGTTTACGAGGAAAGTCAACTAATTAACCATCATCATGAACAACCTTAACAAACTTAAAGGGGTTCCTCCAGTATTATCTCCTGAGGGAAGGTTAGGGTGATGTACGTGTTATAGTGGAAGAAACTTACTTCTGGTCGGAAACAGACCAACGACCACCAAGAAAAGTGAACTGGGTACTAGAGAAGGTAAGGTGCAATAACATGTCATAGGTCAAAAGTAACGGACAGTGTTAAACGAAATTTTTATCTATAAAAAAAGTAAATTCATTTCTTAGCGTACCCTATACACCAGTTCTTTCAAAAATAGCGAATTGAGTACACCTTACGTTTGTAAGGTCTTACGTGTGTTACGTTTCGCTACTTGTCTTGGTTCGACACGTTTACTAAAAGTTAC
Source organism: Capra ibex (assembly GCA_006410555.1). Taxonomy (NCBI): domain Eukaryota; kingdom Metazoa; phylum Chordata; class Mammalia; order Artiodactyla; family Bovidae; genus Capra; species Capra ibex. The sequence goes on from SJYO01046538.1 coordinate 47,956,133, forward strand.
GAACTAAACCTATAAACCTCATGTACCCCACATAGGGTGTTCCATACCGTAACTAATAAAATTTAATTACAGAGTTAAATAAACGATACTTGAAGTTGACCAGATAGTCTGACACCTCACAATAGGTCGTTCTTTAAAGGTCGTGGTTTGAAGTGGTTAGTGGAAACTGTGTGGGTTCGTCAGTGTTGTGGAAGAGGTATGTGACGTGTTTAAAAAAAAAAAAACGTAAAGTCAACACAAAAATGGAAAGAACTTAAATATTTCATATTGTACGGTTTTTACAACGAAAAAAGAAGAAAGAAGTTTATAATTTTACCGATATATTGTTAAATGGTTAAAACTAAAAAAGAAAAATTATGTGTGACTATACTGTCGACAGTGTTATGTTAGATTGTTTTGACAAAGTTTACTTCACTTTCTGTTGATTCGTACTGATCTCGTAACATACCCCCCTTTTTTCTTACCTGTAAAACCGATTAGGTTATTTTTCAAGATGTTTGGACTCGACCTGTAGTGTAACCTTAATTTTTTATTAAGACAGACTTTACCACCGTCGTTAGTCTCCTTATCCTTGGTCTCCGTACTCTTAACCGGATCTTTGAACCGGTCGACCCGACCACACTGGGATACTCTAGACCCTGTCGGTGTCCTTGTGTCCCGTACATGTTCTAAGGTTTTCCACGACTTGTCCGAACCTACGGAGTACCAAAACAACCTTCACCACCACCATCACATCAACTACATAGAAATGTATGGTCGAAGGAGAAGATCTGAGACTTGGGACACCTTGTTCCCTCAAATAAAATTAGTCAAATTTAGAGTTCGGGAGTCATGTAACACGGGAATTATGTGTAGACATCCTATTTACGCACAGTTCAATAAGAAGAGTAGATTTTCGACTGACAAATGTCGGAATAAATATTTATTTTCGAAAAAGGGAAACGGAAATAATCTTTCCAAACGTATTCTTACGTGACTTGAACTGTATAACAAAACTTTACGTTCGAAGCACTTTAATTAAATATTTTAGGTTTGTGTTAAAGTCGGATAATCCCCGAACATTAATTCTTTATTGGACGATCAATTTATTTGGTAATCGAAACCTTTAGTTTCGTATGGTTACTTGAACGATACACACGAAAGGACGACACCGAGAATCGGGCCCTTAATCGGTCCTTTACTAGGTGAGACGACTTACTCAACTGTCTTAAAGTTCACCTTCCTTGAGGACTCCGGTCACCTCACGAGACACCAACTTTCCCATGTTCCGTATTGACTTCACGAAACATACCGTCTTTACCGATACCGATGATTGAGTGAGGAGAAGACGTAGTAGGGTAACTAAAAGGGAACTCACAATCCGGTTTCCGAATCCTCAAGTCACCGGTAACGGACGGAACCCATGTCCACTATTACTATATAAGACAGACATGTCTTAATTTTTATATTGTTGCGATATTGTTATGACTGATTTTCTACAAGTGCTAAAACATTAGTGTCAAGTAACTGTTAAGATTAATTACGTACACACGATTCAGCGAAGCACAGGCTGAGAAACGCGGGCATACCTGACATCGAGAGGTTCGAGGAGACGGTTACCCTAAGAGGTCCGTTCTTATGAACTCACCCAACGGTACGGGAGGAAGTGCCTTAGAAGGGTTCGGTCCCTAGCTTTGACACAGAGGACAGAGGAAGTAACCGTCCGCCTAAGAAATGTTAATCATTGTGGACCCTTCAGGTAAGATGAGTTAGTTACTGTTTTATTAGAAGGATGGTTATTAAGATATGAACTTTATTAACGATTCAATGATAACTCAAAATTATTATATGTACGTTCGAAGTCTAACAATGTAAAAATGATGAAAATTGTTTCTAACGGATAGTATACCTTCAATTAAACATGTTGAAGATCAACATGTTTGAGGACTATGTACACCGGATTTATGTGGACAAATAAAGGTCTCACTTATGTATTCGATAATTAATAAGTTTGAACAAGGGTCATATATCAAAATAGAAATTTACTAATTTTTTTTTTTGTTTTTGCTATCATGGTACTAACATTTCGACTCCTTTGTATTACACACTCGGTGAAGTTAAGACAGTAAGGTACGCTGGGAGAGTCTTAAAAACACCAATACTAAATCTTGGGAGTCTTACCCCTTTTTATAAACATTTACTTTGTTGACTCTTTCTTAATTAGAGGTTTAATATTGTTAGTAGAGGACGTATAGTTATAAAATTTTTTTTGTTGAGTTAGTTTTTTGTCCTCTTTTTAAGATTAATCTGTAATGAGATTTCTTCACCGAGTCTACCATTTCTTAGACGATCGTTATGTCTTCTGGGTCCAAGCTAGGGACCCCTAGGGGACCTCTTCCCGTACTGATGGGTGAGGTCATAAGAACTCTTAAGATCTCTTAAAGTACCTGTCTCTTCGGACCTTCACATGTCAGGTACCCCAACGTTTTCTCAACCTCTTCTGAATCGTTGACTTGTTGTTGTTGTTATTATTATATTATTGTTATTTTATTGATTACTCTTATTATGGAACCGGTGGACTACACTTCTCGTAGTAACCTTTTCTGGGGCTACGACTCTTTCTAACTTCCAGTGTCCTCTTTCCCCGGTGTCTCCTACTCTACCAATCTATCGTAGTGGTTGAGTTACCTGTACTTAAACTCGTTTGAGTCCCTTTATCACCTCTTGTATCCCCGGACCACACACTGTCAGGTTCCCTGTCATTTCTCAGTCTGTGCTGGATCGTTGACTTGCTGTTGTTGGTGTTCCTTTTGTATGACATCGTGACCCTTGAGACGAATTGCGTGACGCCACTGGACTTACCCTTCTTCCGGGTTTTTCATCCCCAATACACTTATGCAAACTGACCAATTAAAACGTTTTGTCATTTTTGATTGTGTTGTCATATTTCATTGAGATGAGGTTATTTTTAATTAGGTATTTTGTTTTATCATTTTTGTCTTACTGTTAACTCTGTAGGTTGTCATAAATAAACCATTCGGGTTTAAAATGAAATAAGTACTTTATATAAATAAAATAACGTAATAGTAGTGACTTTTATTGAAACAAAATGTCTCTTCCTACAATTTTGTGTTAGACAAAGTGCATAGGTTATACGATCTAAACAGAGAGAAAAAAGAAAAGAGAAGGATTGTAGTACTCTATGGGATGTTTGTACACTAGAGTGGAAAGGAACGTAGGAAGTGATGAGTCTCTCTCCGTTCCGGTCCGGTCGCTGGGTGCACGACGTTGAGACGGTAGTCCACAATAAGTTCCGGTAGATATAAGTCTAAGATTTTGGGATAGGCTTCCAATAATAGAATAATGAAGGGTTGTAATGTGGAGACTAAGTACGTGACCCCGACCGGGGAAAACAAGTAGAGGGTTCGCGGTGCAAGAAAGAGAATATAAGAGAGAGAGTATGAGAAGAGACAGACGTTACGGGGGAGTGAAGAAGTAGGAGAATGGGTTTGGTAAGTGTTTAGGAGGTACTTCGTAGAATACTGACGAAGTAGGGTGTTCACTTTCACCGAGTCAGCACAGGCTGAGAAACACTGGGGAACCTGATATGTCGAGTACCTTAAGAGGTCCGGTCTTATAACCTCACCCATCGACAAGGGAAGAGGTCCCCTAGAAGGGTTGGGTCCTTAGCTTGGGCCCAGAGGACGTAACGTCCGCCTAAGAAATGGTCGACTCGGTGTTCCCTTTAGTAGGGTGTTTATACGGAGTTAAGAGATTGAAGAGTATAACATTCCATAAATTTAACGAGATCAAAGACAATTAACTATCTAAAAATTTTTTAACACCACTTTATATACGTTGTCTTTTAAATGTCAGAACCCAAAAGGTCCACCACGATCACCATTTCTTAGACGGACGGTAACGTCCTCTACGTCCTCTTGACCCAAGCTAGGGGTCCATCCCTTCTAGGGGGCCTTATCCTTTACCGTGGGGTGAGGTTATAAGAACGGACCTTTTAAGGGACCCGTCTCCTCGGACCACCCAATGTTAGGTACTCCGACGTTTCTCAGTCTGTACTGACTCACTGACTCATGTGTGTTAAATGACAGAGTCAGGAAAAATTCGTGTGTCAAGTCACCATTATTCCTGTAACTGTAACAACGTGTCGGTAGTGGTAATAGGAAAAAGTAGAACGTTTTGATACTGAGACTTGGGTAATTTGTTATTGAGAGGTAGGGGAGAGAGGTCGGGGACCACAAGTAGCAAAATAAAAGACAGAGACACTTAAACTAATGAGATCTAAGAAGGATATTCACCTTAACATACTATAAACAAAAAAAAAAAATGATCAGAAAAGTGAAAGTGAAAAAAGTGAAAGTGAAGTTAAAACTCCATCAGAGAAAAAAAAAAAGTAGACAACGAACACGAAAACCGTAGTATATGTTTTTTAATAACGGTCTAGGTTACAGTATTTCGAAAGAGATATAGAAAAGATTCCCAAAGTACCAAAATGGAAAATTAGAAACTAGCTAAAACTCAATTAAAAACATATACCATACTTCATTCCCGAATTGAAGCAATAAAACACCCATCTATAGGTCAAAAAGGTCATAGTAAATAACTTTTTCGTCATAAAAGGGTAACTTACCAGAACCGTCGGGACAACTTACAGTAAACTGGTTTATACACTCTCCAAATTAAGACCCGAAAGTTAAGATAAGGTAACGAGATATATAGATAGAAATACAGACATGGTGTTACAACACTGATATCATCGAAATGTCATTCAAAATTTTATCTCTTTACGAAACGAAGGAAGGTTCTAATAAAACTGTCAAATACCAGAATACTCTCAGATATACTTAAATCGTACTTAAAAAGATAAAGACGATGTTTTTGTAGTAGTCTTAAAAATATCCCTATTAGAATTTAGACATGTAAACGAAACACATCATTATAATTGAAGATTTGTTATAATTCACAAGGTCAGGTACTTACACCACATAGAAAAGTGAATAGCCACAGAAGAATCAAAGACAGTCGTTATAAAATATATAAAAATTGACATGTCCTGAATATAAAGGAAACTTTTAACTAAAGATTCATAAATTAATAGAAATTACGATATCATTCACTTTAACAAAGGAATTAAAGGAAAAACCTGACAAGTAACAGTTACATGTCCTTACATTGACTAAAATGTACAATTAAACAAAAATTATGACACTTAAACGACTCATACAAATAATTAAGATTTTCGTACACTCACACACACGTATTACAAATTCCGATAGATGTACATCCCAGTACAACAGACACCTGTCTCTTTTACAAGAAAGAAGGAAAGGTTAAACTTACGAAAAAACAAAGTAAAAGTACGTACTAACGGGACCTATCTGACAGTCCCGGTACAATTTATAACCTTATGGAGTAAAATAACACGAAACGATGCAACACGAAGAGTGTGCAACATAAAAAACTTTTAACTTCCAAACGCCGTTGGTACTCAGTTCGTTCAGAAAACTACGGTAAAAGGGTTGTCATAAACTAATGAAACACAGAGAGTAATAATAATAATAATACAAACAATTGCCACGAGACACTAGTCACTAGAAGCGACAATGATGATGTCGAACAACTTCCGAGTTTACTACTAATCGAAAAAAAAAAAAATCGTTATACCATGAAAATTTTTAATTTGTAATAAACAAATCTATATTACGGTAACGTGTAAATTCTCGGATATCGTATCACGTCTGTGTTAAATACATGACTCGTTGGTTTTGTCACACCGAGTGAAATAACACTATAAATGAAGTAACGACACCAGACATTGATTTGGACGTTATAGAAGTTCTACGCAATACGACACGAATCAGTGAGTAAGTACAGGTTGAGACGTTGGGACACCTGATATCGGACGGTCCGTGGAGACAGGTACCCCTAAGAGGTCCGTTCTTACGATCTCACTCAACGGTACGGGAAGAGGTCCTCTTAGAAGGGTTGGGTCCCTGACTTGGGTCCAAACGACGTAACGTCCGTCTAAGAAATGATAAACTTGATGGTCCCTTCGGGTTCTTACCACCTCACCCATCGGGTCAGGAAGAGGTCCTCTAGAAAGACTGGGTCCTTAACTTAGTCTCAGAGGACGTACCGTCCTCCTAAGAGATGGTCGATTCGATGGTCCCTTCGGACAGAAGTTCTATACGGACATGTTTGTTACCTTTACTCGTAGTCACAAAACAAAGACTAAGATCTCCTTTTCAAAAGTCACAAACGATAACTGGTACGACAATCGACATCCTCATCAACAAAAAGTTAGTCCTCTAGAAGTTTCCGAGTGTAAATATCTCGTAAAATTTTTACTGGACTACATCTAATGAGAAAAGGATACAACGAGTAAATCTGAATTGTTTTTGAGACTCCCTCTAAAGGGGGTGAATCGTTTACACCTTTAGTTCTAAGTATCTTTAGTTCATTGTACGGTTTCAAATACGTTGTATTCACTGTAAATACCCAAAACTTAAGACAAGAAAGAGCGAATTTTCGGATGTAAGAAAGGTGGAATGGTTTATCGGAGTACCTATTCCTTAGTCCAGAGACGTCTGAATTGTAAAGTAAAAGAGAAGATGTCACAGTTCGTCTCGGTTCGGGTATGTCTACGAGTTATAGAACACCTACTTAGGTGACGGTGGTACTTTTGGATAAAGATTTACGGGACTCTCGAAAGAACACGGTCAACTTTTCCCTTCGACCTATCGAGTCTGTCAACTTAAGGAGAACGGTTTGAGTCACGAGTTAAAACCACTGTCCAAGAGAGTTACCCGGAGATTCGGACCAAAGGTTTTGGTAAGTAAGAGGTAGGATGTAGAAGTTGAAAGAGACAGGGGTTCTAAACGTCGGTGAAAGAGAATCCTAGGATTCCCGAAGAGACCACGGAGTCGACATTTCTTAGGTGCACGTTAAGTCCTCCGGATCCTCTGCATTCAAACTAGGGACCCAACCCTTCTAGGGGACCTCTTCCCGTACCGTTGGGTGAGGTCATAAGAACGGACACTTTAAAGTTCCTGTCTCCTCGGACCGTCAGATACCAGGTATCCCAGTCTTTCTCAGTCTGTGTTGGCTTCACTGAATCGTGTGTGTGTGAGGATCCTAGGATGACGAACTAAGTCTCTTCGTCTCATGAAGACGACGTAAAAAGAGAGAGACACGGACTCTAGTAGGGTCGGCGGTCGGGGGACGGGAGGCGGGGTTGGTGGTCACCGTGTATTGAGATCTCTATGTTCCCTGGAGGACTTTTTGGTAAGGACTAGAATTCGGATGGGAGGAAGACCTGTATCTCCTCCTTTGGTTGGGTACCGTCCGTTTAACCCATGATATAGTTTTCCTTCTCTTTTTTTATTAAAGAGTCTGATTTAAGGTCAAAGGTCTTGTTTGTAGAACATCGGAACCGGGTATCCACCAGATCTTTTCTCTTTTGTTATGGGAACTTATAAGAACCCAAGACTTTTTTACACCTCCCCGTCTCGTTTCGGTGTCTATTTTTGTTTTTGGAGAGGGTACTAATCCTCATGGGGTATTTAGGGGTGAAAGACCCTGCAGAACTAATGTGTACTAAGACAAGTATACAGTATTCGGTCTTACTGATGGTATACTGTCTGACGACACAAAACTAAAAAAACCAAGTCCTTTTTACCAGTGGTATTATCCTTTTTATTTGTCTTGTCAGTTTTCATGAAATTCTCATGTTGAGTATAACATTGTAAGACACCCTTTCGTACACACGTACACACATACACACACATATTGTACACGTCTGCGCTAATTTTAAATTCGGGTATCCCTTGTTAATAGAAGTTGGAGGTGGTCGAAGGGAATTGGGTGTGTAAGTCCATCTTAACAATACATCGAGAATTTCCTAGTTCTAACTCGGGTACCCTATCTCTATCTTGAAGGAAACTCTGAGGGACGAATGTACACCTTACCCTCTGTCCTTCGCTCTTCCTGTACCAGGACGGAGGCAGACTCTTTGCGGTTTGAGGGAGACTCTCGGGTCTCGTGACCGAAGTCGGTACCGCTCAAACTAAGATGGAGAACTATGGACTTGAAGGATGAGGTCGAAGAGACAACCTTTCATCTGTTGGTACCTGTACCTTCGTAGTTGTTTCTAGAACCTGACACCCCATGTCTCTTTTCTCGGACCTGAAACATCAGGACGGAATCGGTGAAGTAAGAACACACTTTTTTTCAACGAATTGAAGGACTATGACTGTTAGGAGTGAACGTGTTACCTCCATCACGAAAAGTCCCAGGAACACTATTAATCTTTCTTGTATACATTTCACCGACCGTGTAATATACTCGTGTAAGTTACCGTCAATAGTCATAATAATCTCAACTGGATGAGTTGTCAGAGTACATTGACTCTTATAACTTCGAGTCTTTTCCCTTTATTGAGTAGTCACAGCACGTCGGTCAACTACTCTCGGACCTGACCCTGGTGCACCAAGAAGGAGATTTAGTGAAACGGAGGATTCTAGACGTCGTCACCCTCCATACTCTTGATTTTGTCTGTGAACGATGAGAACTCCTGAGATATTAAATTACTTTCTGTCTATATACTTTTTTTTAGATATTCCCATAAATTCATTCTTTACCTCTTTATTTACGAACGTACACGCCATATAAACGAGTTTATGTATCTCACCCTCTTTCAGATACGTCAATCGATCTGTTAACTTCTCTTCGGATCGTGACGTAAACCGAGAACGAAAATCCATTCACTTCACTGAATAAAAACAAAGTTAAAAGGACGTCAAATATTTCGGACATTAACATCTTCAGTAAAACAAAGTAGGAGATACACTGAAACAAATTAAAAGATAATTTTTTACTTCATAAAAGGGTCACCTAAGAGTTCTGTCCAACATACCTTACATTGACCTGATGGGTTTATGTAGGGTAAACACGGGTGGCACTTCTCCTGGACTGAGAGGAAAAGGGGATCCACTGATCCTGAGAGGGTAGTTCCCATTCAATCGTCTGTCTGCCCCGTTCGTACAAAACACGTGGTAGGACAGAGGATATTGTGCTATGGACCGTGTAACATCTACGAATTATTTACAACAAAGTTATTTAATGTACACCTAACCCGAGGGGACGTGGGGATCAAGTGGAAAGATGACGTAGTTCTTTCTGGTCGTGTCCTTTACAAAGAGGTAGTAAACAAGTTCATTCTGTTCTTTTCAAGAGTGGTCCCCTACACACACGTACGAGTCGGTGAAGTCAGTACAAGGTAGGAAAGACTGGGACACCTGACATCAGGTCGTCTAAGGAGACAGGTGCCCTAAGAGGTCCGTTCTTATGATCTCACCCAAAGGTAAAGGAAGAGAACCCTAGCTAGAGCACAGAGAATGTAAAGGACGTAACCGTCCACCCAAGAAATGGTGATCGCGGTGGAACCTTCGGGGAGGGTCCCCTGTCCGTATGACGTTTTAGGGAGAGAAGTCGGACCGATTAGAACAGCCCTATGACCTTGGAGGAAACTTAAAAGGGTCGGGGTTTCTGGAGAACGGTCGGAGTCGTCGGTTGTACTAAAATGACCTAGGTCTATTTCAGGTCGGAAGAAGTGTTTGGAGGAGACTGATGGGTCCGTAAATGAACGGAGGGAAGCGACTCGTTAAACATGGAAGTCGTATGTTGATACTCCAAAGAAAACATCATACCAATGTGAGCGGGTACAGACATTCACACAAAAGAGGGGTTGCTCGATGCAACCATGGAACTCTCGTTCCTGACAACCGGAGATGAAAGACCTAGAGACACCCAGGAGTGTGTCCATGTACACCAAACATTATCCACAAGGTTTTCAAACTAAGTTCTCGGGAGATCAAGAACCTCCCGTACCGATGATGGCAGAGGTGATTCGCACAACATTTCAAAAGTACGAAAAGGAAGTTCCTGTGAATCTCGGATCACAGATTAGATACCGATCGTTCAACGGGTCCTGAGGTATCAGAAATAAATATACTGTCACTAATAAATTTTTAATTCAGAACGAAAAATTTTTTATTTTTTAGAAGATGAAAATAAAGGAAAAGTGTATAAGAAGAGAGAGAGAGTACGTAATTGAATATATTTCTCTAATATTTACTCCTTTATACTTTATATTTCAAGAGATAAACTTTGAAAGTCACCAATTTTTACTGGATAGGTGGAAACCAATCGGTAAACCGTGACTTTAATTTTTGTGTTCCGTGTTAACTTTCCTAATACAGAGGTTGCCACCTTCAAGTCCATTGTACCAACTTAGTTCAGGGTACCGTCGGAAAGTCAAAGGGTGTCTAAAATATAGACTTTAACCTCAACGACTACGAATTTCTTCTTTTCCTCGATACTTACTTCAAACTAGGAAGAAATAGACGAACGACAACAACAAGGCAGCGATTCAGTACAGACTGAGAAACACTGGAGTACCTGACGTCGTACAGTCCAAGGAGACAGGAGGTGATAGAGGTTCTCAAACGAGTTTGAGTATAGGTAACTCAGTCACTGTAGTAGGTTGGTAGAACAGGAGACAGTGGGGGAAGAGGTAGACAGGAGTTATAAAGGGTTACGTCCCAGAAAAGGTTATACAAAGGAGAAGTGTAGTTTACCGGTTTGATCACCCCGTAGTCACAGTTGTTGTCAGGAAGGTAACTTATAAGTCCCAACTCAAGGAAATCCTAACTGAGCAAACTGAAGGAACGTCAGGGTCCCTGAGAGTTCTTAGAAGAGATCGTGCTGTGTTAAGCTTCCGTAGAACCGGCAGGAAAAACCTGATTGAGAGTGTAGACATGTACTGATGACCTTTTTGGTAGTAAACGAATATAGGACAAATATGTGAAAATAGTCGGAAAATAGGGGAACTCTCTTCAGGGGTTCGACTCCCAAATTCTGGTGGGTGTTTCGTCAAGTGTAGACAAAAGGGATTCTGGTGTGTCACCCTCTTCTTCTTGAGGAACCACCCTTCTTTACTCAGTGTTAGGAGAGGGTCAGAGACCTCGGGTTGGTCGCCTTTGTTTCTTCATCAAATTGTTCTTCGTTTCTTTTACGTTTTCCCCTTTAATAAAGTACAGTTATCTCAACCTTTCATAGTCTTGACTGTAAGAGTAAAATGTCTACTCATTTTGACTCTCTCCCCTCTACCGACTGGGTTATGGTATCTTGTCTGATCATTAGTAGAGGAACCTTCTGACGCGTCGCAGAAGATCGAGGTGTCGGAGAGGACGGAATCCTAAGGTCAAAACTTGACTTTGAGGTAAGACGAGGACGTTCACATCGGGTGTCAGACGTGGGAGTAACAGGTAAATTCCGGGTTCAGGTTCAGAGAGGATAAAGTGACTTATACGACATTTGACTTAAGAAAGAGACCACCTTCCGTCTGAAAGAAGTTCTGACTGGGTACATGGTGGTCGTAGACTTAAGGAGCCTTCTGGTAACTGCGACTGTGGAAGTTTCCGAATGTCTCAGTCAACGATCTCCACCAGACCCCTAAACGTAAGAGTGTCCTCGGGGTTCAGTACTGACCTGTGTGACTTGGAGTCTTGACATCCAGTTCCCTTCACAGTCCCTGTCGGAACGGAAAGGAGGTAGGGGGAAGAGGGTCGACGTTGGGTCGTCTGTAAAATCGTCGTCGACCTCTTTCAGATAGTTCTGTCCCTGAGGGGGGTTGTGGTCTTCCTGAAACACTCGTTTTAGAAGACATGTTGACGTACACAACTCTTGGTCGTCAAAGAAAAGAAAGAAAGAAAACTTCTAAGAAACTACACCTGGTAGAAATTTAGGAAAATAACTTAAACAATGTTATAACAAAGACCCAAAGAAAAATACAAAACCAAAAGACCGACATTCCGTACACCCTAAAATCGAAAGACTGGTCCCTATCTTGGAAGTTGGGGACGTGACCTTCCGGTTCAGAATTGGTGACCCACAGGTTCCTTCAGGGAGTAAGGAAGAAAAAAAAACCTCCGTCTAAGAAAAAAAGAAAAAAAAAAAGTTGAAATGTAATAACACAACCAAAACGGTATGTAGTTGTACTTAGGCGGTGCTCACATGTGCACAAGGGTTAGTACTTGGGGGGAGGGTGGAGGGAGGGGTATGGTAGGGAAACCCAGTAGGGTCACGTGGTCGGGGTTCGTAGGACATAGGACGTAGCTTGGATCAATTTTTCAACTTAAACACTCGATTCTTCTGTAGATAAGAAGAAAGGAGGTAGAGACGGGACGAGAGGAAGGGGTTAGAGTTCTGAAGAAAGTGTACAAAGATTGGAAAATATTGAAACTCACGAATAAATGAAAGAAGAAGTACTGGTGAGTCTTCCGGTCCCGGGAAGTGTAAAGGAGGGTGTCTACTATGTTTTTGTCAGTGTCGTTATTGTTATCCCACCGCTACTGGGTTAGGACCGAGGTTACTTCGGAACTTCATAACGGGTCCTGTGTGGATAAAAGTGAACAGGTTGAACGAAGTCTAATACTTCAGTCCAAAAAAAGGAGGAAAGAAGTTTAGTCAACGGGAAGAGTGACTTTCCCACAGGTACTGTTCTAGACGGGACAACTACAATACGCGTACTGGTCAAGTTACGTCGTCGTCGAGGAGAGGGGTGGCGGGGCGGGGGGTAGGTGCATCCGTACTGGACATTCACTTTCGAAGACACCCTCTCTTGTTCCCGCTTTACTCGTGTCGTCTCTCTCTTCCCTACCCGTCTTCTCTCCTCTTCGGAGTCAAAGGGAACACGCAGATTAATCTACTATACCCTCTCCTTTTTGAGACTACTCTCCCCTGTGTCGACGTGTCCCTCAAACTCTCGGTCGCTCAGGGTCAAAGGGCGCCTGTAACGGATCAGTTCCTACCTCTCCAAGTAAACCAACACTAAATTTCCTCCTCCTCAACTCGATTCACGACCGTCGTCCCGTGTCTAATGTAGTTCGTGTCTATAGTACTGGGGAGATTCTCGTTGGAACTATTCGGACACATCCATTTATATATAGTACGTTCCAGACGAATAGTCCACCCAACTTCCTGAGTCGGATGTGTCCGTCTGTATACGACCTTTGTAACTACGTACGCACGCACGTGTGCACTCGAAGGGACCCCCGGGTCTGTAATTTCTTAGGCGGAAGTCACGTCCTCTGGGTCCGGACTAGAGACCTAGACCTTCTAGGGGACCTCTTCCCTTACCGTTGGGTGAGGTCATCAGAGCGTGTGTATTCATTTATATGTGTATATGAGAGAGGTGCGTAACTGTGTTCCTGTGTGTGTGAATGTAAGTCAGCGTACTCGTATTTCTATGAGGATATACCTAAATCTCTGTGTGTGTATTTTGTTGGTAGGTGTATGCACGTACATGGAGGTACGTCAGTACGGTTGGGAGCTGGTACATCTAGTCAGAATATGTGACTACAACTAAGTGTGTATATTTTGTCTCATTTTATCTTTTACACGGATACCATACCACCGGTACACTAAACAACTTCCGGTATAACTCGGTTCCTGTACCGAGATCAATTATCCTCCCGTCACCAGTTCGGGAGACCTCGGGTCTCGGGAGTTCTTGACCCATGTCTTACCTATGTGTGATTCCAGAATGTTTAACTACCTAAGACACCGAATTGAACGACCGAAAGCGGAACTAATACTGTTGGTACCTTTTTGACAGAGGGGAAGACAGGTAAGCACACTCACGAACCACACAGAATCTTAGAAGAGTAACTGATTCTGACACGAGTCCTTTGGAGAGGAATAGGGGACTGAGAGGTGAGGGTCTTGGGGTGGAGAGGTAGTTCACTTTTTGGAATAAAAGTAAATAAAAAAAACTGTGAAACTTCAAAAAGACAGTAACCGAAAAAGTAAAAACTGTAGAATATTATAAAACTTTTTAATGTATAAGGACCAAAAATTTTTACACTTGGTCAAACGAAATCACTGACGTAATAAATTTAATAAACAAATAAAAATAAGAATCTACACGAACCGGAAGTGACGACATGTACCCGATAGAGATCAACGTCACTTGTCCCCGTTTATAAACACCGCACATGCGAAGAGTTACACCATCGAAGAGAACAACACCTCGTGTCCGAAATCCACGGACACGAAGTACCTGAGTCATCAACGTCGGGTCTCCGAATCAACGAGGTGTTGTACACCTTAGAAGGGCCTGGTCCCTACTTGGGTACAGGGGACGTACTCGTCCACCTAAGGGTAGGTGACATGGTGGTCCCTTGTGGGTATAAGGAACTAATTTTGTAACTTATATCTTTGAATGTTTCTTTTTTCATTGTTAGTGAATTTGTAGGTGGTAATTTTCAATTAACGAAAAATTTTAGTAAAACCACTTATAAAAAGGTCAAAAGAAACTATTTAACAATCTCAAAACGGTTCGTATCTGAAAATTACCCATGATAAGTTCACGAGACAGAAATTTAAAGACCGTAAACGAAATGATAAGTCTTATAAAGAATGAGGTCCTAAAATCTCGGTTCAGAAGATAACTTTTGACACCAAATAACTAAGATAAATTCAAAGATAATCTCGTAAAAAAAACAAATAATAAAGCTAAAGAAAATTTTTATTTTTCTGTTTAGGTGTTGTCAGGGAGACTATACCCGAAGAAACCTTTGGTCTTGTACCGGGACCGGGTTCCCTCCGGTTTATACAGTAGGTTCCCGAAGGGTCCACCGAGTGACACATTTCTTAGGAAGGCGGTTACGTCCTCTGTGTTCTCTACACCCAAGTTAAGGACCCAACCCTTCTAGGGGACCTCTTTCTTTACCATTGGGAGAGGTCATAGGAACGTACCCTCTAGGGTACCTAGGGCCGTCCGATGACAGGCACCCCAGTGTTTCTCAGTCTGAGCTAACTCGAGCCCCTACTACTACTCGAGGACCCTGAACCCCCACTACGGGTCTCGAGAGATACCGTGTGGACCACAGAGTCTGTCTGGAGGGACTTATCCTGGGAACAGATGGAGTGTTGGACTCCACAGTACCATCCGCCGTCCGTTACTGACGACTGTATGGACACCAAATAATTGTGGCAGTGTGAGTAATTTGTAGTGGTAATTTTTTTCACATGTAAGGTGGAAACAAGCGAACCAGTTCAACTTCACTTTTGTCGCGTACACGTGAGACCCAGTGACCTCCTTCTGCCGTGGACGTGGGGTGCGGAATCCTCGACCGTAGCGGAGAATTCGTTGTTCTCTGGACCTCAGTGTCCACGTCCTCGGATCTTTGGCAAGGGAGAGGGACGCCTCAAGGTCTAACGTTACTTGGAACAAAAGTCAGAAGTAAAGGAAACGTGAACAATGGCTAAGGCCATATATGATGAATCACCAATTTATTCTCACTCTTCCTTAACCCTACGATTAGAACTTGAAAATTACAGTAGGCAAACGAAAAAAGAGAGGTTCTTGAAAGAGACGAGAAAAGAAGCGAATAAACAAGAGGGAAGAGAAGGTAGTGTAGGGCTTCTGACTACCTGACGGAGACGTCAGTGTGGGATCCTTCAATACATGCTAGTCAGTACAGGTTGAGAAACACTGGGGCCTATGACATCGGGTGGTCCGAGGAGACAAGTACCTTAAAACATCCGTTCTTATGACTTTACCCAACGGTAAAGAAGGAGGTCCTCTAGAAGGACTGGGTCCCTAGTTTGGGTTCAGAGGAGACAGAGGACTTAACGTCCTCCTAAGAAATGGACGACTCGGTAGTCCCTCCGAGTCGTTTAAGGATCCTGGTACATGAGGAAAGAAATAGAGAGAGAAGTCGTATTCGGTGAAAAGTCAGTAGGAGACTCCTCAGTCTCACTTGAACACCATAGTCCTCGAGATTCGAAAATAAGGTCCCCACTGAGATGACTGACGAAATCCCTTAATTAAGGGTCTAGAAGTTGGAGGTGTCAAAGGACCTAGACCATCCAGGCGAGACGAGAGAGATGGGTGACGAGGAAAGTTTTTATCGGGAAAAGGTAAAATGTTTTGGTTCTGTACGTAGGAAGGGGTTAAAATGAGACTAACTAACAAGATCCTACATTTGTGGAGGACCTTCGGTTTGGAGGAAATAATTACTTTCGTGATCTTTGAGTACCCTGTCAAAGGAGAAAAATGACCAAGATATGTAAAAAGGACAATTCCTACTTCGTACCACTATCTTTACCTCATACAATCAGGGAAACCCCTCCCGACTCTGTTACTCTCACTACCGTCAAGACAAATTCCTGGAGTCAAGAGGGTTCAGACCGAAAACAGTTTATTACGAAACGACAACATCCTCTTTTACCACTCTCGTCTCGTCTCCTCTTTTAACCATTCTTTATAACTTACGATTTTTACAGAGAATAAAAAGTGTTTAAATTAGTGTTCGTTAATACAAGTCGACAAGAGTCATGAGTAGAAACCCTTCACAGTAATAGACCTTTCTTTTCGTGGAACCTTGTCGACTTTGTCATCTCCAATCACTGTGTCTAAGATAATTTACATTACCCTTACAAAAGGTTCCGATGGTTTACTATTTTGGACCCCTTTTTCGAAAGGGACCAAAGAAAATTTAAGTTACACACACATAGGAAGTTGTTCAATCAATTTTAGATCCAATAGTTTGACATAGTACTTTATAAATAAGGTAAATCAGTCAAGAGACGAATAAAAAAAGAATGAGAAAAGATTGAGACTAATTATTTTATTTCACTATAAAATCGACGACGTGGTAAAACAGTAATGGTCACACATCTAAAGAGAAAGTACTTTATACGTCCCTTTTAGAACTAGTGTGAAGTGTTATAATTATTGTGATAAAGATTTCAATATATGTATCAAGAATGAATTACTAAAAGTTCTCGACTTTCTAAGTTACGTACGTACGTGCATGTAAATGGTTCCTGATGGCCCTAAAAATAAGAAGAACGAAGTATTTATTGTGTAAAGAAACCGATGTTTAATGTGTCGTAACAAAGTCTGACTCATCACTCGTTGTCGTACATCTAAATAATAACAAAAGTATTTAATATTTTTGTCTGATATAATCAAAATATAGTCAAATTAGAACTAAACTGACGAAAATCATTAGAGAGTATTTTTCAGGTTCAGGGTATTATGTAATGAGTCACTAAAAGTTATTATAAGGACTTTACATATAATTAGATAAGTAATTAAAACTTAACTATTTACTTCAGTCTATAAAATACTGTCTTCCGTTCAGACTAACCGGACTACCAAACTGTTACTACTGACTACAAAGGTTAATCCAATACTCCGTCTGTCAAGGGGGATATGACTCATTCGCTTTAAATTTGAATTTCTTACCCTACTCTATCTTCGTCAAATATCTTTTATAACATACCAGTATCGACATAACTGTATTCGTTGTTGAAATTAAAAAGGTTAAAATAGACACATATAGTACGATTTATTGTTTTACCCCCTTTTTTCGTTACCCATGTTAATGACCAGAAAATTATTTAAAATTGTCAGAAAAACCATAAGAAGGTTCTTTAACTTTTTCCCTTACGTAGATTATTTAAGTCTTTACTTTTCATTTATATATTTTTAAGTATGTGTATGTGTGTGGGGATAAGTAAAAATATCTTCCACCAAAGTTTAAGAAACGAAAGTCGTTTTCACGTCTTCTTGGATTAGTTTGATGATCATTTGTCACAGTCAGTTGACTTTTGTTTTTATTAATAATTATTATGTAATAGTTCACTGAAAATCGGATATTCTTAAGTTTTGAGGATCGTCATAAAGAGAGATGAGTGATAGAAGTTAAGAACTCGAAGACAAAAGAAATTAAAGTACGGGTTGTTCTAAAAACGGGAGTTGATGAGGGAGTTGATGAAGGAGTTGATTATTTTACTGAGAACAAACAAATTCCAGTGTTACTGAAGTCACAATGATTTAGGTATTGGTTAAGAATTTCGATTATCATAAACTGGAAAATCATTGGTGAAGTACCGATAAGTAAAGGAGAAGGACTTTTACGAAAACAGGGAACCGAAGGATTTGAGACGTGTGAGAATCAAAATGAGACTTAAATGACCAGTATAAAGTTAAATAAAAAGATAAACGAGGAGAAGAGGAAATAGAGAATAACAACCTCACGGAGTCCCAAGTCAAGAATCTGGAGCAAAGGAGAGATAATGTTACGGAAGGATCCACTAGAGTAGGGTAGACACCAAAGTGTCAGGTCGAGACGGAGCTACTGAACATAGAGGTAGTGTCTGAAAAGGGGAATGGGGGACTAAGGTAGGTTACCGATTAGTAGTCACTACGGATTATCGTTATTGTATAAATACAGGTTTACTAGAATTGAGGGGTTTGGGAAGAAGTGTACCAAGAGGTAGTTTCGAGTCTTGTCGCAGTAGGAAGGTAAACTTCTTGGACATATAGTAGGAACTGAGGCCGAGAGCGTCAGGTTTAGGGTGAACAGGACTTTAGTGGAATCGGGAAGGAAATGTTACGTAGACAATCCCCTTCGTGTGACTAACTTTGGCGGGTGGGACCGGTCCGTGGTATCATTGGTAGACGTACTCAACAAATACTGTCCTCTAGGACTATTCCTTATGCCTTGATTATTCGATGGTGGTTGGCCTTCTAAAGTCCTTTCCAGATTTTCTCTGTGGTGCACAGGCAGGAGAAGGGTCTTAGGGAGAACGATCGTAGGTAGAACCGACTCGCTACGCACGCGGTGGTCCTTTCTGAGACTTAATCTTACTAACCGGTTTCTGGTGGGCCTTTGATTAGGGTAGTGGTATTTTGGGCTCTGACGTTCGGTGCGTCGTCTCGTCAAGAGGACCCAAGGGAATGGGATGACGAGAGGTGGGTCCCCGGGAAAGGGTTATTTTAGAGAACGAAACAGTCGTATACACAGAGGAGTCTGTCAAGTAAAGGCTCACAATCTGTTCTCGGGTCAAAGCCTGGGACCTTCCCCAGGAGGAAGGACGTTGTGTAGGTCATAGACAGGGGAAGAGTGGTAAAGACAGTGATAGGATTAGAACGGACCTGAAAACATTATCTGAGGATTACCAGGAAATGAGTGACAAAACAGAAGGGTGGATGACGGATCAGAGTTATGTCGTAGGTCTCACTCGGTAAGGACACGAGTTTCCGAGTTTTGGGAGGTCACCAAGGGGTCGAGTGAGCTCCATTCTCGGTCATACGAATGTTACCGGACGTCCCTGGTTGTGAGACCGGAGTAATAGAGAGACGTAAGTAGAAGATACTGAAAGGAGAGTAAGACGAGATCGGGGAGACCGGAGAAGTATCAACACGGAGTTTATCAGGGGTGGAGACCTGTAAACTCCCGACGGGTCCACCGTGATTACCATTTCTTGTACGGACGGTTACGTCCTCTACATTCTCTACTCCCAAACTAGGGACCTAACCCTTCTAAGGTACCTCCTGTCGTACCGTTGGGTGACGTTATAAGAACGGACCTCTTAAAGTACCTGTCTCCTCGGACCAACCGATGTCAGGTCTCCAATGTTTCTCAACCGATACTGAGTTCACTGAATCGTACGTCAGTGACCTGTAAACGTCACCGATAAAGAAAATGAATTTTGTGAGGAGGAGGTCCATAGACGCTCCGGGTAAGGGAGAAAAGAAAGTTTACAAACAAGTCCGTAGTTAGTGATTCTAGATGACACTGATGGTTAAATTTTAACGTGAGGGGAATGGGACGAAAAAAAAGATGTCATTAATAACACAAATAAGATAAGTACCAGAGAGGGAAGGATCTTATATACGAGTTACTCTCTTCCCAAATAAAAAACAAAACAAAACAAAAAAAAAACTCAACAAAAACAAGTAAGGACATTGAAGTCCCGGAACTCCTAATGGACCTTCATTCTTCATAAGCCCGAAGAGTCCATCGAGTCACCATTTCTTAGACGGACGGTTACCTCCTCTACACTCAAACTAGGGACCCAGTCCTGTTAGAGGACCTCCTCCTTTATCGTTGGGTGACGTCATAAGGATAGACCCTTTAGGGTACCTGTCTCCTCGGATCTCCCAATGTCAGATACCCCAACGTTTCTTAGTCTGACTGACTCGTTTAATCATGTGTTCTTCATGAGTCACTTATGTCAACTGGATATATTAAGTGTGCACGACTTAAACGTTTAAGTGGATGATCGATTTTATGTAAACATTGGGGGTTTAGGCACAAGTAACGTATGAACGTCATTAAGCTTCTGTTACGTGACTCGTGACTTTTTAAACTCAGCGGATTCACAAGTGTAAGGGTTGACTTCGACTCGTTCCGTTGACCGAAGGAAGGAAAAAGTTGAGAGTATGACATTTATTCACAGGAAAACACCAGATAAAACACGATGGAAAAGGCGGAAAAACACCAAACCAACCACTAAAATGACGATTTTTGCCTTGCTAGGGAAATAAAAGACCGTGACCTATCACGAGACCTCTGCGGGTTTCCTTCGGACCTAAAAGAAGGAAGTAAATTCCTGTAAATCGAAATTTTTATAGAACCTTATTAAAAACGACGTTAAAAACCCAAGAGATAAAGTCCTTATGAAAAGTAGGTATACAATATAGTAAAGACGGACGGGAACTATAGACATCGAAATAGACATGAGTAAAATAGAAAAGGAAAGGAAGGAAAATGTAAGAGAGATCTTCCTGAAAGTAAAGTTCTGAAATTAATTTAAAAGTCGGTACAGATAAGACAAAACCGACGAGATTAATAATCAAGACAGTACTATAACAAACCCAAGAGACAGGGGAATCAAGACGTTAGGGAGAAAATTACAGGAAGACAAGAAAACTGTAGAACAGAAATTGAGGAAACATTCTTTATCTTAAGTACAATAATAGTTTAATAAGGTATCGGACGTCGGGAACGTCCCTTAGAAGAAGACAAGGAATCCAATATAAAAGACAGTGAACTCAATAAAAAGACAGGGGGTATCGGAACGAAAGAAAGAGCCAAAAAACACACTATCTAAAAGTGTCAATTGTACTGTACGAGTCAAACGAAGACACGAGTGTCGTTCATACCATTTGAGACTGTCAGTACCTCTCCACCCCCATTTAAGAAAAATTGTAAAGGGGGTAAAAAACAATTACGTTGAGGTGAAGGGAGATAAAAATAAAAATTTGATATAAATAAATAAAACGACGGAGTTCAGAATCACCACCGTATGTCCCAGAAAGTAACACCAGTTATCCGAAGAGAGATCAACGTTGAGTACCCGAATCATCGGAGTACCGTACACCCCAGAATCAAGGGGGAGGTCCCCAACTTGGGAGCAGGGGACGTAACATTCCATCCAAGAATTGGTGACCTGGTAGTCCTTTCAGGGAGGAAGTAGGATAACTATGTAAAAACTGAAGGGAAGACTCGGTTTAAACTCTTTATAGCAAAAGAATGACGAAAAGTAATGGAACCACCGAGTCAGTTTAGTTTTTAAAGTCGACCTCACCCACTTCCAAGAAACCTTTTGATCTTCGGATCAGAAAGAAGACTCTAATTTTTTTATGAGACAATATCTAATGGGACATACCTATTTCCTATATAAGATGAGAACACCCCTTTGTGGGAACTCAAAATCTAGTAAGAGTACTGAATCTGACCTTAAGACTATTTACCACTTAGGTTCCCCATCGAAAAGACGGAGACAACTGTGTTATATTACGAATCCTAGGTAACCAGGATTAAAAAAAGACATTTAGTACGTCGATCATTATAGTACTCTAAGAATACTCAGAGTTTATCTTACGACATATATGACCACATAGTAGTACAGTGTCCGAAGGGGTCACCGAGTCGTCATTTCTTAGACGGACGTTACGTTCTGTATGTCCTCTACGTACAAACTAGGGACGCACCCCTTATATGGGACGTTTTCCCGTACCGTTGGGTGAGGTCATAAGAAAGGACCTCTTAGGGTATCTGTCTCCTCGGACTACCCGATGTCGGGTACCCCAACGTTTCTTAACCTACACTGACTTCGCTGACTCGTACATGTAGAACGGTGTGAACGAGTTTTGTACAATCTCTACTAATAAAATAACGTCATTTTATACTTTTAAAGGAAGGTCTCTCGTGAGAAACGAAAACGGGACTCGACCCATGAGTCAGTGAGTGAGAAATTAAGACGGAGAAAGATTTACCCCAACGAAAGAACTCTAAAATAATTGAATGATGTAAACAGAGTATAGTAAACAACCTCCACACATACCCTCCCCTTCCTGAATACTACTCGGTACCGGTTCATAAAGGAATAGCTAAAAGAAACCCTGATGAAAAAGTTTTTTTAATATCCTGTACTCCAGCATAGATAAATAAAGACCAACGACTGCCACTAGGAAAACAATAACACCAATCCAAGTTGGCCAAAATCCCACCCTACAACAAATAAAAGGAGGTAAGTAGTACAGATGGATCTTCAAGTTTTTCCTAATCTCTGTCTTCCCTCTCTCCGTCCGTGAGTCCTACCCCAGACTCACTCCCTCCCTCGTCTGTGTCTCTACCCATTCTTCCCTACCACTTCTCGTCTCCAATCAATCGTTACTTCCCTTGTCACCCACTACTTACTGTGATCCATCCGTCTGACTTCAGACCAGTCTCTAAAACCTCGGGTCCTCCTTCGTGACTCTGATCACCACCCAGATCCGACAACTAGAAGATATTCTGGACCGAGAGGACGTCCAGTAGACAACTGTACTACAGAGAGGGTTCATTTGGATGTTCGACGGTGTCGGCGTACCGGGTTTCCAAGACTGACCCCACTTGTACGTACAGAACGAGAAATCTCTTTATCTCTGGTGGTCCGTCCTTCCGTCAACGTCTTCTATGGTTTTAAGATAGACGATCCTTATCTATACCGACTCTGATGGAGACCAGGATAATCAGTTTCTAAAAATTTAAAAAAATTTATAAATTTTTAAAAAACCAACACGGAGTACCGTACACCCCAGAATCAAAGGGTTGGTCCCTATGTTGGACACAGGGGACGTAGCCTGTATGCCTCACAATTGGTGACCTAGTGGTCTCCCTAGGGGATGATAACAAGTCAACGATTCAGTACAGACTGAGAAACACTGGGATGCCTGACGTTGTACGTTCTGTCGGGACAGGAAGTGATGGAGGGTCAAAAGAGTTTAAGTACGGGGGTAATCAGATACAAAATAGGTGGAGACTTCCCACCCCCGGTTTGTCAGGGTCCTCGGTGAAGATTACTATATGAGTACGACGACGACGACGACGACGACGATTCAGCGAAGTCAGCACAGACTGACACGCTGGGGTATCTGCCGTCGGGTGGTCTGAGGAGACAGGGACCCTAAGAGGTCGGTTCTTGTGACCTCACCCGACGGTAAAAGAAGAGGTTACGTCCTTTCACTTTTCACTTTCACTTCAGCGAGTCAGTACGGGCTGAGCATCGCTGTGGTACCTGACGTCGGATGTTCCGAGGAGACGGGTACCTCAAAAGGTCCGTTCTCATGACCTCACCCAACGGTAAAGGAAGAGGTTACGTACTTTCACTTTTCACTTTCACTTCAACGAGTCGACACAGGATGAACATCGCTGGGGTACCTGACGTCGAATGGTCAGAGGATGAGTATTCAAGAGTATTGAATCCCAAGATTGTAACCAAACCTGTAGTCTCTCTCTCTCTCTGTTAATTAAGTGCTGAGGCATTCATGGTACTGGAAAAAGTAATTCAGATCAATTACAACGAGGACTTAGCTCTCGAAGGTTTTAGTAACGGGTAGGTACACATAGGTCTCGGTCACGACTTCGGAACGTGTTTTCTACAAGGAATTAATTTACTTCTTTTCTATCTAGTCAAACTGTCGTGAGGTCTTCAATCTTTTATAGGGAACTCAGAGAGGTGGGGAGGGAGGGTGGGATAACGACAGAGATTAAATCGTGGTTGAAGAAGGGTTCCTCGAACTTAGACGGTCGTCTCACTCCTTAGTAGGTGGTCCGCCCAATAAAATTTAGAAATTATCTGTATAATGGAATGTAATACCGAAGTAGTAGGCGGGGAGTCACACTCGTGTTTCTCTTGTAGGTAGTGTTAATCACATTGTAGGGCTTGTGTATTTTTTCTACTTTTACACGTCGAATCAACCCACATTCCCTCGGGCCGGAGAGTCTCACCGAAAGACAATGTGACACCCGTGTGTCGGTCCGGACCTACACCGAAAGGGACCCCGGTTCTTCCCCTCATCCCGTACGACATTCGGGTCTCGTGAGGAGCACTACAAACAGGAAGAGGTCTTTCCGTCTCGGAAGGTCACGATTCGACTTCGGTATCGACAGTAAATGTTTCAAGATCAGAGTGAAGACCCGTAGGGACCACACAGTCTACCGTTTCATAGACGGACGTTCCACCCTCTAGACCCAAGTTAGCGACCCAACCCTTCTAGGGGACCTCCTCCCGTACCGTTGGGTGAAGTCTTAAGAACGGACCTCTTAGGGGCACCTGTCTCCTCGGACCGCCCGATGTCAGGTACCCCAGCGTTTCTCAACTTGTACTGACTTGTTGGTTCGTGTCGTGTCAGAGTGAAGATAATGACCGGTTTGACTCCAACGACCGGTTTTAAACCTGAAGGTACAGGTCTCGTTAGTCTTTCCTTCAGACATAAATGACTCGGTTTATGACATAATCCGAGAAAAGTGACAACAATCGAGTACCTTAGAAATACTGGTGGTATACTTTATCTATACTAATAAGTATGAAAACGTTTCCTCTTTTGACTCCAAGTTTTTAAAGGACTCTGAGTATGGGACCACTTGGATAAAGGTTCCATTAATCTTACACCAGTGACCTGTTCTGTTCACACAGTTCTCGATTTCGCTCCTCCTCCATTCCTCTACAATAAGGTTCGAACCTCCGTTCTCTGTACACGATGAGTCCACACTTTTGGACTACAGGAAAGGGGAGAGGAAGAGGAAACTGGAAGTGGACGTACATTAGGAAGTATTCCGGGTTATTTGGACATGAGATAATGTGTCTAGGTTTGACAGACGTTACCGTTCCCATATGGATCCAGACCCCTGTTCAGAATATCAATTGTTTAGAACCCCTACGGTTTAGATACTCCAGATTTGTTGACACCGACCACTCTCTGAAACTTCGACAGTCTCATAAAGTCCTTTTACGTCGGTCACCGAGTCTGCCATTTCGCAGACAGATGTTGCATCCCCTGGACCCAAACTTTTGACCCAACCCTTCTAGGGGACCTCTTCCTTTACCGTTAGGTGAGGTCCTGATAAACGGACCTTTTAGGGTACCTGTCTCCTCGGACCATCCGATGTCGGACACCCCAGCGTTTCTCAGCCTGTGCTGACTCGTTGAAGTGAAGTGAAATTCGTTACGAATCTTTTAGGAACACAATACTAAAACCATAGACTAAATATATTTAAATACCTGTGTAAACTTTGTTACATTTGGTAGTTGTATTTATACAAAGGAGTCACAGATACAAAAGAGATTATAAGACCCTAGAGTTTTTCTGTTTCACAACAGACTCTGAGGAAGGACTCCCCACAGAGATTCATCAACTCGTTACGAAAGTTCATTTAATTTCCTTAATCTGTATTAGACATTATAGAGAAAGTTTATACTTGAAACTAATAAAATACTGAACTTCAGACTTACCGTTTTGATCCTATCTCCAGAGGGAATCAGGGAATAATTTATTCAATTGTATTCAAGACATGAGAATTTGAATCATAGAAGGAAAATTTGTATCTGTTTCTTAGAAACGGTCCCGTCACAGAGTTTCTTTGACATTCCTGGTTCATCTTATCATCTACACTTGCACGATACCTGTTGTATCAATATGCACTTATATGTAGGACTAAACATAAGAAGAATCAAAAATAAATTAGAAGTAAAGAAAAGTGAAAATAATTTCCCTGTGCTTAACCCAAAAGAGAATGTACTTACAGAGTGAGAAGTCCAGGTATAGGACACTGAAGAAGTTGACGTGGATGAGTGTGTAGGAAAAGACAGGAGATGTCTTCTCCAAAATGATCACTTCCTCCTTTGTCTTGTCCAACGTAGAACTTTCGTCCTGAGGTAGAACCCGATCTGACCCCTGAAACTCGATATACAGGTCATTGATACCTTTACTGTATAGTTGACCTTTTGGTCCGGGGGTCTTCTTTCTCGGGGTCCCGAGAGGTAGTGGATTTTCTTATGGGATTAATAGACACATTGGCTTATCTTAGTATGTAAGATAATACGAATAACCCCATACTGGTGTTCGGATAACTATTAACAGGTGACAATTGATGGATCCGAATTCCGTATATTTAGTACCCAATTGAAACTAACATAGAAAGAAAAAGAAAACAAACCTGATCAAAGTCCCTTAAACCCCTCCACCCAAACCCGTACATGCGAATCTCATATATTCCAAAAGTGTTTTTGACCAACCCCCAGGAACCGATTCTCCTTCTGA
The DNA here is from genome assembly GCA_006410555.1 of Capra ibex. Classification (NCBI taxonomy): domain Eukaryota; kingdom Metazoa; phylum Chordata; class Mammalia; order Artiodactyla; family Bovidae; genus Capra; species Capra ibex. The sequence continues at coordinate 47,982,582 of SJYO01046538.1, forward strand.
GACGGAACCCGACGGTCACATGATTCATTATTTGGCGTGAGGTGATAGACGTAACAGGAAGACTCACTCAAACAAAGGGTCTTGCGCACCGATGTTGTAAACCACGTAACCGACCCTTTGAGGAGTGAAACTCCTCTGCTCAGGGTAAACCCTGATGAGACTCCGGAACGCCGAACTTATAAGATCTCCCCCTTTCCGCGGAGCGGGAAGACTCCCACTCTTCCTAACTCTTCCTAAGACGAAGAGTTGCGGACCTGGAAAGTGCAGTCGTCCATCACCTGTCGTCGTCCCCTTGACTCGTGAGTCCACTCCTCCTTGGGTAGATCGTCCCACCTTCTCCCCCGGACTAGTGGGGGGATCCTCCCTGATCTTCCCCGTGCCCGGGTGTCCTCGGACTCTATCCGTCCGTCGTTACTAACGAACCATGTGTCCAGCTGCTCACACAATCCCGAATCCTTCCTTTAAACACTTCCAGTAAATCCTCCACACAAGTATGGCAGAACCCCTTTTAATAATGGTTCGCTAACGGTCCCCTAAAATCCTATCCGTCCGTCGTTACTGACGAACCATGTGTCCAGTTACTCACACAATCCCGAATCCTTCCTTTAACCGCTTCCAGTAAATCCTCCACACAGGTACGGTAGAACCCCTTTTAATAATAGTTTGTTAGTGGTCCCCTAAAAATCCTCTTCTTTGAACCAGGAACACACGAGTATAAGATGAGAGGGAATCCTCCACAGGGTAGACGACACTTTAAGAACTGTGGGAGTCTTAACAGTCCGATCTTCCTCCCCCTATGTATTCACTCATACTTAACCGAAAAGACCTCTACCGGATCCTACATCCTATAAATTGGGAAGACACAAAAGTAAGTGTGGACTAGTTCGGGTGGTTCCGTCTTGTCTGAAATTCGCTCTTTGTCAGAACCTGGTACACCACAAGACCAAACCGGTACGACTGGTCGTCCACTTCTGTGCGACTAGGGGGAAGAGGGAGACCCTAAACCGTCCTAAACCTGCTCCTACCGGACGGGGAGGGGTTACGACTTACTACGGCGCGGACGGTGGGTCACGAGGTGGTACTGGTCTCCGGCGGAATTACGGGCTAGGTCCCGGTCCACTTCAAGGATGTCGTCGGTGACGAGGAGGTGGTCGAAAGGACCTCCAGATCTCGACAGTGGAGTCGTTCGAGGCTAGGACCACCGTCTTCGGAGACCGGTTGTGAAGGTCCTAGGTCGAGGTCGACTTGACGGGTTCGATATGGGAGGAGAGGGCCACTCATGACTATCCTTCCCCTTTCCTCTGGGTCTTAGTTTGACTCCGACACAAAGAGATTCTTCGGTCTCCTTTCCCGGGGCGATGTTTACGGGGAGTCTCTCAATGTCGTCGGAGGTCTAGTCCCCTGTCTGCCGGTGATGGCAGTCAGGGGGTGTCGAATAAAATGGTTTAATCCGATTACCTCTGATAAAGAACTTGGATGACGGGATGTACTCTACTGTATTAGGTTGATGATCAGAGGGAGAAGTCGTGACTCCTTTCTGTGTCCTAGAATTGACTCCGGTCCTTTACCAATTCTCTTTACCATGGACTTCCATGACGTTTGGACGTCGTGACCCGTCTTGATCGGTGTGGACTACTCTCCGGGTTAACCCTGACATTGTGTCTCCTTCCTTTCCCCGTGGACATCTCTATAACCCACCGATAAAATGTTCCGGAGTTCCGTCCCGGGTATTTGGATACTCATACCGTTTTGGGAAAGTTCACTAAGATTCCCTTTCACTCAGTGGGAGACTCAAGATGCTTTCTGACACGTTCCGGATATCTGAAATATGTGGTTATCTAGGTCTCCGACGACCCAGAGTTTACCATTAATTTACGTCGGAAACATAGAGTTCGGATGGGACTTTTACAGTCTAGTCCCCCGTGGTTCATTGAGTACTTAAAAATATGTAGGGACTTACGGGTCATAGAAAACAACCCTTCTCTGAACGACAGATTTAACCCCGTGTTCACTGGAAAGGGAGGTACTTTCTAGGTAAGAAGTCCACCCGAGTGGGTGCATAAATGAGAAAGAGAGGCTGTGGGGAATTCTACTTACGTCAAACGTGGTAGAGGGCCTTCCCTTTGGCATACCCGATTTGTCACCTCCCTCTCTCAATTGAGTTGTATAAGGGACTCCAGACCCGTCTTCTGTTGGGGGGTGGGGGGGTCCGAACGTTTTGTTCAGGGTCACCATTATCTTGAGTTTAGGCCATGTTAATACAGTCTTGGACGGAACCCGGACGGTCTGGAACGTTTCGGTAAATGAGAAATACACTGACTTTTCCTGTTCCATCGATACTCTCACAACATGGTCTGATAACCCTGTACCCTGTCTGGGTACCGAATAGAGACCTTTGTCGACCTGTCACAAAAGTGACCCACCGGTCTTACGAATGCCCGTCAAAGACACCAACGGAATGACCAGGTCCTCCGTTGGTTCGACTTAAACCCGGTTCTAAACTAGTATTTTCAGGGTGTACTCCAGTTGTGAGAGGACGTTCCCCTGGGTGTATTTACCGACAGTTGTAGGACCTAATAAGTTATAGTTCCCGACGATACACTCTTGGGATTGGAGGTATAACTCGGAAGGGTCTGAAATTTGGGTGGTGTGAGGACGGTCACTCTCTCCCACCTGGAAGAGTACTGACACTCCTTTAGAACTTTCTCCAGATGTGATCGTCTGGGTTGGAGACTCTGGTTGACTAAGGTCTGGGACTAACCCAGGATATATGACTACCGTGATCGGATTATTTTGTTCCTGTTACCGACAGTCCAATGTAGTATCAGTGTCTTCTGATAGTAGCTTCGACCGAGGAACGGTGTTGTTACCAGATGAGTTACTCTACTCAATGTCCGGAACTAAGCTCGTGAGGTCGACAGTTTTCCGTTCTTTCATTTATTGATGTGACTGAGGTCCATACGAAAACGGTGTGATGTACATGTGCCCCGAGATATATTCCTTTCTCCTGAAAACTGTCGATCACCTTTTCTATAATTTTTATTTCTTCTTTAAGACTGGGATAATCTACGATAGACCCTTAGTCTTACCCAACGTCAGTATGTGACGGTTCCTGTAGTTTTTCTCCTATTGGAGGTCCGAACCCTTTTGTCTGACCGTCTATTCTGGTGATTTGTTCGTCGGTTCCCGAACCTCCTACTGTTCACTCCGGGGATAATTTCGAAAGCATAGGCGCCTCGACGGACTCGATTGCGACCTCAGAGGTTTTATGTGACTTCGGATTTTGGTTGATCGGTTTCACCTTCCCCGATAGTTCTGACTTTTCCCTATTACTCTCAACGGTTCACCGTTTAATAACCATGACCTCCTCGACCGTGGGTGAGACCATTCGGTTTGTGTGGTTCGCTGGGTGGATCCGGTACTATTTAACCTTCTTAATTAAGCTTTTATAAAGAACCAAGAGACGAAGAGAAGGGATACATCCTGTCTTAGAGTGTTGACGTGACGGACGAGTGTCCAATTAAGAAGGAGAGTCTTGTCTGTTTTTGGAGGTCTCTAAGTCGACTTTCCGTGTGACGGGAAACTTGTGTACCTTCACCTCAAGTGACTTTACTTTGGAGTGGCTGTGATGGCAATGCAAGAGCCCTACACATCTTAGATAAGGATGGACCAGACTTTTTCGTAGTCTTCATCTCACCACGGACGAATCCCTTTATCAAGGGTCTAAACCTAAAGGATGGTCGTAACCTAGTCTGTTACCGGGTCGAAAGCATCGACTAAATCATGTTGTTCATGATTTGTAAATTTGTAATTTACCTTGGACGTGTGACGTATATCCGGGGTCTCAAGACGCTACCACCTTGTTTGGTTGGTCTGTGAATTTCTCTGTGAGAGGTTCGCCTAGTATTTCTGACTGACGAGGACCCACCTGAACGAAGGCTACCGAGACGAGTTTGAGTCTTACTGGGGTACCAGGGTTTCGATAAGAGGTATGCTTTAACACATACCCTCCGGGGGAGGGTATTATTTTGTCCACAATTGTTTAAACGGAGTCCATTCTCCCCTATCCTAAAGCGTTGTCTACCTTGACCCACTACATTATTTAGTCCATTGATTCAAACATGCTTTTTCCCACGGTAAGGGGGAACCCCTTGTCTAAGTACTCAAATGAGAACCACTGGTTCATACCCAGTTTCTAACCTTTGTACTAAATGATCGGGGAGCCACCTTCCCGGGAATATGACGATAAGATTGATGGGGATGACGTCAATTTAAACGTCCATAACGGGGGACCTAGACAGTATGCTCCCACTTCTCTCGTATGGTGTGTCTGGGTCTTTTACGACTCACCTGACGTGTCTCCCTTGGGAGACTGGGAACTCTCTGGTTCTAGTAGGAATTCTTCTTCTTCTTTAGGACTTGCTCGGGGAAGTCCTACTTCGGCGCATTAGTTGAGGACGACGAACCAGAGTAGTTGCACGTGTAAGGATACACCTGAAGGTGTTATGGAGGTTGACAACCCATACAGCTCGATAAGGAGACAGATACTACTTACCTGAAGGGACCACCCACAGCGACAAGGTGGTTCCTCTAAAATTTGGTGAGACGAGAAAAGATCCTGTTATTTTTTTTCTGAAAGGAAAGAGAACAGCTGGTATTAGAGAGGGACGAGAGATCCATATTCGGTGTGGATGTCAGTTATCTGAGTCCAGTACCCCAATGTATAATACATTTGTGGTCAAAGTATTTTCATTGTCTTCGTCATTAAGTTTAATCTTACCAAAATCTATACGAGTGTCGACGAGTTCCTCCCCGGACACGATATTAATTCCAACTTACAACAAATATATAAGGACTAAATAGACCTTTACATAGTCGACGAAATCTACAGTACTTTTTGGTCCAATTTTCGTTACAGTTTACTTTTGTAAGGAAAGACCTGAAGTCATGATAGAACCCACTTCCCACTAACCACCTTTTGATATAAATGGTAACAATATCAACGGAACTATCAAGACGAGACACCTGAGACGTAAAATGTTACATAATACTTGAAACATTGGGTTTCCAACCACAGCAAGAGAGTTTAACCACCAGTCTCTCGGCCCCACGTTATATAGGAATACTTACTACGAGTATGATACTTAATTCTCGTAGTTCTCACTCCTTACTTCTTCCTTTGTCTTGTCCGAGATAGAAATTTCGTCCTGAGGTAGAACCCGACCTGACCCCTGAAACTCGATATGCGGGTCATAGACACCTTTACTGTATAGTTGACCTTTTGGTCCGGGGATCTTCCTTCTCGGGGTCCCAAGAGATAACGGATTTTCTTATGGGATTAAAAGACACATTAACTTATCTTAGTATGTAAGATAATACGAATAACCCCATACTGGTGTTCGGATAACTATTAACAGGTGACAATTGATGGATCCGAATTTCGTATATTTAGTACCCAATTAACTAACATAGAAAGAAAAAGGAAACAAGTCTGATCAAAGTCCCTTAAACCCCTCCGCCCAAACCCGTGCATGCGAATCTCATACATTCTAAAAGTGTTTTTGACCAGACCCAGGAACCGATTTTACTCTGAGACGGAACCCGGACGACCATATTATTTGACGTGAGGTGATAGAAGTAACAGGAAGACCCACTCAAAAAAGGGGTCTTACGTACCGATGTTGTAATCGTATAAAGATTTAGATAACCCCATGACACTACGACTTAATTTTCTTACCATCTCTCTCTGAACTGACCGGACTTACCTCTCTCTTCTTCCTAACCCAAATCGTCTCTCCGATTTGACTGGTTATACAATACAACGGGATCTTCCCTCCTCTTTGAGTCACCCTCCTAGATCTCTCTCACACCCTCTAACGTACATTTGCGGAACCTTGTCGGTACCTACCTTCTCTTAACCTTTCATCTGTTTCCCCGAAACTTATCTCAATGTAACCGAATACTTAATCTAGGGGAAAGTATAAGAAATTCTCCGTATTTATTACGAACACTAAGGAAAAATTAATGGTAAATCACCGTCCTAAACAGAGAAACTTCTACTCAGGGAGGCCTCTAACACATTATCTCGTCCAGTAAATAGTGTAGTACTACTTAACCTTTGACAAATCAAAAAAAACACCTGGTGGACGTTTCCCTTCTACACGCCATAAACACCCATCCGTCACTCCTCCCATCCAGGGTAACATGAAGAACGAACCCAGGAGGGACACGACCGGCCTACGACATGGGCTCTTGGTCGGTGGACACGAAACCCAGACCCTGTGACTCACCCCAAGACGACTCCCAGACGATGGTCAGTAATCGGAAGGGTTCCGGTGTGTAACTCGTCGTTCTGACTTCGGAACGTTTACTTTACTATGGACCTATGACATTGGTACTCTTAGTCTCCCTGAGTCGTTTGTTCCCTATACCTCCATCATCCAAACACCACAGGTGACTTTTCGATATGTACCGGATTTTTAACTCTCAATCTAAATAAACCACCTTTCATACTCCTGGAGTTCGTAGGGTGCACTGGGACCCTCTTGACAAAAGACTCCTCTGACCCCCTCTTCAGTGTGATGTATTTTCAAAATATCGTTCCCCGTCCATTAGACTTATAATTTTCTAATAACAATTAATTCCTTTTGGTCTATGTAGGGTAATTCTCTAAATCGTGAGAAGATATATACCCTTCTACGTTCGTATACCCGAATGACTTTAGTAAAGAAAGTATACGTGGAGTAGATAGACTCCGGTTTAGGACGAGAAACTGACAAGGACAGGAATTAAGGAGCAAGTAGGATTCCCTACCGTCTACACCACTACCGACGGAGAACGTAAAAAAACGTAGGGGGACTCGAGGAGTCACGAATATCCTCTTCGTCAACTATCGACGACCTCTCGACCATAGCAAAGGGCCCGAGTATTTAAATGTAAACTTTCCGACCTTAGGGACTACTGACACTATAGGAACAAATGACAATACCGTCTTTGACAAAGTGTCACCTTACCACTGGGTTTCAGGATTAAGAATAAGATGAAGACACGACACCACTCTCCGAACGACTACTACAGGTCCTTGTAGTTACTTCGCCTGTTCACTTACCACTACTGTAAGGTCACTTGAGTTCGCTATGACCTAGAGATAGTCAACAACCTCGTCCTCCGGTTAAGAACTCGACTACGAGAGAAACCAGACACATGATACTCACCGGTAGAGACTTGTAACGTCCGTGATGACCCCACAGAACATGGGACCCCTTTGGACCGAAGAAATCCTACTCACAGAAGGGCTAGTATGATGTCTGGGATGTCAGTAGGAGGTTAGGGTTAAAAACTACCACTAGAACTGGTGTTCGGTTAACTTCGTTTATAGTGTTTACTACATACACTGTCTATATTGTAAAAAGTTCCTATTCGTCCTTCATCTAGATTGTGCCTAACCCTAACAAAACTGATTTGGGTCCCGAAGGGACCACCGGGTCTAACGTTACGTCCTCTGACCCAAAACTGGGGACCCAGTCCTTCTAGGGGATCTCTTCCCTTACCACTGGGTGAAGTCATAAGAACGGACCTCTTAAGATACCTGTCTCCTCGGACCTCCCGATGTCAGATACCCGAGGGTTAACACCTGTACTGACTCGCTGATTGTGTACGTAGGAAAGTGGACCGGACGACGGAAATATGGAAAGGTATAGTATATAGTCATTACGAACACAAGTCCCGACACAACGTAAGTCCCGAACATCATTTACATACGAAATTAACTACTATGTTGTATTATCAATCCTTTTCTTTAAACCCTGGTTGGACGAACTCAAGTCTATGGTCGAGAAGGTGAATGATTGTCACTATGACTCGTTTAATGAATTCAAAACCCCAGACATTTTGACCCGATGACTCTCATAATTTGAGTATTACAAACGACACTGCTAACTCAATTATGAACATCTCTATCTTCTTTGGACCACGTATCTGTCAAAACTCTTTAATAGTAACCATATTGATTCACATCTTGTCACGAGGAGTTTCCTACCGGGGTCCTAGTGAGTTCAGTTTCAGTGTCATCCCGGTCCTCCACCCTCCCCCCGGACAATTCACTCTTCTGTAAATTTGTCCCTTTGGTCTTAGACATCTCTTTCCCAGTTCGTAACGGAGACAGTTGTTTATGACGTACCCTAAGAATTAATTTCTGTTTCTCGAGGACACCATACGTCCTAAGAGGACTACGGGACGGGGGTTTGTGTGTGTGTGTGTGTGTGTGTGTGTGTGTGTGTGTGTGTATGGAGGACTCACTCGGTACCGACCGATAAGTTTGTGATTTAGATCCACGACTACCCTTCTCTAAACGTCTATCTTAATTTTTAGAGATAAGTCAACTGAAATTTTATATCTCTAATTGACCCTCCTGGTCTAGATAATGTCCTTACGACATTTTCCGTCTTCCGAAATCTTCCTGAACCTTCTTCCCCAATAGAATTGGTAACGACTAAATGTCATCTCCCCCACATATACTCTTCTTTAGTTCCGTGTAAATTCTGTGACTCTCCCTTCGGGAACCGAAAAGAGTCCCTGGAGTCAGAATGTTGGAGTTCTTTGATTCAAGGCGGTCGGTTGACGTACTTGACCTAAGGTAGTCTCTAAGATCTTTTCTCATATAGGGACTACTGTAGAACAACGACCGGAACACTCTAGGACTCGTCTCCTGAGTCAACTCGGACCTTTCTGAAGACTGGATAACTTGACACTCTACCATTTACTCAAGAAGGAATTCGATACCTCAACCCCAACTAAATATAATGTCGTAATCTAATATTAATCACGTTGGTGTCTGTCTTACCCTTCCCGTAACCTGAACCTTATAGAGTGATCTCCACATAGAAGACTGTTCGATACTTGAAAGGAAAAGAAGAAGTAGACATTCTATCATTGTTATTATAAATTCTTATGTCTTAATATCATTCTAAATTCACTTTATTCAATGTGTTTTACAGAAAATGACATATTTTGTAGGAGAATTGTTTTATCCTCAAATACTCAAACAAACAAAAAAAAAAAGGAGTTCGTATCAGAGAGGTGACCTCGAATAAGTTTTGTGGTTAATTGTTCACAGAAACATTTCGTCCCCGTAGGGGTTATTATAAGATACCAAGACTCCGACTTGTCTAATGACAGGGGTTAAAAATACACGGACGTATGTACGAGTCATCGAAGTCAGGACAGACTGAGAAACTCTGGGATACCTGACGTCGGACAGTCCAAGGAGACAGGTACACTAAGAAGTCCGTTCTTATGACCTTACTCAACGGTACGGGAGGAGGAATATACACGAATGTGTAATGGATTCCGACGTTCGGATCGAGACAAAGAAGGGTCACCGACAACCAGGAACTCTTCAGTGAAGACCTCCACGTGGAAGACCTTCCCGAATAGGAGTAAACCCCCGTGGGAGGCATGTGGTCTAGAAGCCGTTTGTGAGAACTTCGTCTACGAGGAACATAGAGACCACTCGTACTCATTCGGAATACCTTCGAAAAAAGAATCAACAACACGTGGTGGTGTTTGTCGTCGAGGTGTGGGAAGAAGTTCCTTTCACACTGGTGAAAATTATTATATGATCCCAACTTCCGTGGGATTCCTTGCACACTCTTGGTGTTCTTCAAGAAGGATCGTTTGATCACTCGAAAAGTAATCAGCTCAAACTTCCATTTCAGGTTTCATCTACCTTAACATATTATTTTTACTAAAATCTGTAATGGTACTTCCCTCTCTTGTACTCTGGTAACAGTTATCCTTTCCTTAAAATCCTCTTCTTGGGTGTCCTCCGTTTCGACCTATGAGTACATGATGTGTAGAGGTGTGACAAGGGAATTATATCTAACACGATACGTTGGAGGGGTCTTTTCAGACTACTTTTTAAAGTAATGTCAAGACGATAAAACACACTGTATATTTTGGAGAAGGAGAGAGACGTACTTTAGATTCACCTTAGACGTACTGAAAGATTACGTTATAAAACCTCCTATACCAGTTCATGAAATGTGTCTGAGTACAACCGACACTGTTTTCTCCGTTTCGAGTCGTCCTACTTCACTGATTAGGTCCCGCTAAGTACCCATGGGTGATACCCAGACCGTGACACGATCCCATTTATGTATTTATTTATATAAGTATGATGTACTTTTTAAGATTCAGTAGTGTCATTAGGACGTCCTATTAAAATAAGGATCAATCGTTCTCTCTTTCGAGTCTCTACAATCGGTAAACAATTGTGACGTCTCCCGACCCTAGTTAACTTGGGATCCAGTACACGATGGGTAACGTCGTGTGACAGACGAAATTTCTACTTTTCTTGATACCCGTTTCCCCGAATGATCAAAGAACAAAGTAGTTATTGAAGGTCTTTAGGACTACGATCTCCTGAACCCCCCTACAGTTCGGAGTCCCTCGAAACCGGTTGAGAGAACGGTCACAGTAATTAGAATCTCTTTCCGAGTCTGATTCTCTCACTCCGAGTGGACGACTCACTGTAACAGTCCAACCGAACCCCTTTTGAAAGATGAAAGAGAAGACCTATGACAGATTGTCTCCCTTTGTTTATAGAAGTGGTAAAGAGGGAAAGTATCTCTATAAGATACGGGTCTTAAAAGTTTTTCGTCGAGTTCTTTGTTTATTGGAAACAGGGTTATTAAATAGTAAAAGTATTGAACTATTATCCCGAGAAGGTCGACCCGGTGACATAATATTACTTCGTACAGTTTCTCTAGAACTTCGAATTACTTATGTTTCTTTAATTTGAAGGTTTGGACGACTAAACTTGTTAGTGGTGACGGGTGGGGGTGGGGGGAAAAAACCACACAAAGACTCAGTAATTTTTTGATTAATGAAAGAGAAGGTAAACGGGTTATTGTCTCCAGTCTGAACATACACATTCGTTACTTACCGAGTGGGGAAACCGAGACGTAGTCGTGTCCGTCTCTAATGGAGAACACCACTACTCCGAAAGAGAGGAGGGAAGGAACGTCTTCTACATAATAAAATGTCTTCGTAGTCCGTCCCTGGACAAAATCTTATTAGTATATTTAATTTCGTTTACATTTACAATTTACAGACCCTTATTTTCCTTTCTTCGTCATGACCCCCCGAGATAACTCGACAGTCCTTGACGACTGTCTCGGCAAACCACTGATTTCCCCTTTACAACTGTCCTCCCTCTTGACTTATATCACGACTGACTAGTCCCTACACAACCATCCTCTCTCCTCCTTCGGTTTCAAAATCCATAGAGCTCTATTGTTTTTCGCAGGGGATACATCGACTACCTTCGGCAAAAATACTAACTATCATTACTATGTGGTAACCATCTCCCGGTGCCCATCTGGTCAACAGGTCCTCCTGTCCGGAACTCCCTGATTTCATCCTCTCGGGTGCCTTTCCCGAGGTAGAAGTCCTTCTGGACCTCTGGAAGATCAAACGAATACTACTATGGAACACATTCAATGATGTGTGGAAAAAAACAGGTAGACATTTCACCCGTACCAGTGAACCACCCAAAAAATATTTCTAATTTATTTTGTGTATTCACGAATCGACTTACGGACCAGATATCATCCAACATTTGTTTATTATCATCTAAATAATAATTTCATTTAAGGTCATTAATTCCAAACTTAAAGTCTCATTCCGCTAATCCCCGACAGTGGTAACACTCGGAACGGTTCTGGGAGTACTTTGTCTTTTCACTTAGTCTCACAGGAAACCCCGTTTCGAGTATTCAGATGATGATAAAACGGGTTCATAAGTACCGAATCCTTGAACTCCGGTCCGTTCCCTTATTCCGTCTCTTACGACGGACCCCAATATTTCAAGAATCTCAGTCCTCAAAATTGTGGTGGGGAAGAAGGTTGGACTCTTAAACTCTTTCACTGAACAAGAGACGTCTTCAAATAAAGGAATAACTATTTTTGATCTCATTTCCTCCAGCTTAATAGATGGGATAATTAGAGAAGGTCAACACTATAAACTCTTAAGGTCCATACCTTCAATTCCAGGAACCTTCAGTGTACAGTGACGAAGACGATTCTAGGTGTTAAGGTAGAGATGTCCGGTAGTAGACTAGGGTCGTGTGACTCAAATTCTCGAGTCAGGACCTCAGGTACAGAGACTGAAACAGTAAAGGTTTGTGAGTGAGTCCCTGAGACCGAAGGGGGTTACAGGTATCGACTCACGAGACCCCTTTTTCCCTCCAGTCTGCAGAGGTCAGTTAAAAATTAATATCTGCCGTCTACGACTTCGGGACCTAAATACTTGTGAACAGTAGAATTGTTTGGACGACGGTCAAGGGTCACTGAGAACGGACTGGACAAACTAAATATGTAGATAACGGACAGTGTAATTCGGTCTCCGACTTGACGTCTTAAAGGTCAACGGAGTGGAAAAGAGTTTACGTAAGGTCGAGAGAACACGACAGTGCTATCTGAGTAGACGACTTTCCCCAGAATAGGGTACCTCCCGGTGATGGTAGGATGGAGGGGAGGTCGGGTGGTAGAGAGGGGGAGAAAGATGGGTCAAAGGGACGTCGAGAATTACGGAACCTACCTTAGTCTGAGACGGGGAGAACGGAATGGGAGACCTCCTAATACCGAAGGAAATTACTTCGATCGTGACTACCTAAACCTGTTCTCAGTTCCTGTTCACTTAAAATTACCCAAAGACACCCTCTTAACGGAGACTAAAGGGTGAGGAGGACTTGAAGTCTCGTGTCCCGGAGGTGAAAAAAGGAGTGTTTACCCTACGTAGTTTGAGTCTACGTCAGAGACTCTCTCTGGGACCCAAGGACCTTTTCAAAAATTTTAAATAAATCTACGTAAAACTACCAGAAGACATTGGTCGTGAATTGAGGTTGGAAGACTCTTTCCTCAGATATAAAGAGTCGTTTCTTTCACAATACTGGAGGGAAGGGGGAGAAAGAATAAATACAAGAACTTTACTCCTAGCGACCAATTCCAATTCTTTTCCCTGACTCAGAATTCCTTTACTAATATAGTCAACACGAAGAGAGACTTAGGATAAACCGGTAGTTCCATCTACCGTCTCGCCTTTCTCCAATAGATAAGTGGGAATTGGCCTCACGATCTGTGAAGTGTAGTGATACCTTTTGTCAAAGGTATCCCAGTCCGTCCATTTTATTTACCCACTTAACCGTAAATCATGTTCACTCTGATCATGTCCATGTTCCCTAAGGGACGTTACACCCTCTGGACCCAAACTAGGGACCCAACCCTTCTATCGGATTTCTTCCTTTACCATTGGTTGAGGTTATGAGAACGGACCTTTTAGGGTACCTACCTCCTCGGACTATCCGATGTCAGGTACCCCAGTGTTTTCCAACCTGTACTGACTCGTTGAAGTGAAAGTGAAAAGTGTTCACTCTGTCACTCCTTGTCACCCCAGACTCCTCTAGACTTCTTTTATTTGGGGTATATGTCTTTTATCGATGATGACATGAATCCGAATTGACCAGTTAGAAACCCCTTTTAAATCCACTTCCCAATGGTCTAGAAGGTCAAAAAGTCTTCTCACGTCTTTACGTCAAAAAAAAAAAAATTTCGCACACTTAAAAAAAATATATTTTACTAACCGTTTATTAATTTTTTATCTTTTACAATAGGACGTAAGACGTACGATTCGTTTTATATAAACGAATAGTCTAAACTGGATTTCTGAAGATCAAAAGTTTGAAACAAAAAATACGAACTAGACTAAATAATAAAGGTCGTTAGGATCTTTCACTTAAAATAATCCAGTAAAGTACCGCCTTCTTTGATTTCCAGTTTTTACAGTTCCTGAAACGGGCCTCAGGGTGTCAATTATTCACCATCTTTTCCCCATGAAAGTCTCTCGTCTGGGGGACCTCCAGACAGGGACTGGGGACAAGGATGGTGAGACGGTCCAACATATCTAAGTCCCCTCGTAGTGAAAAAGAAGAGAGGGAAGGAGGGAGTGTACGAAGTGTTTAAAGATTCTGAAATACTTAGAAGAATACTTAGAAGGTCTAAACTGAGGATTCATGAACTCTTGAGGTTCTCGTAGACGTCTCTTTACATAAACAAAGACTCAGGAACACGAGTGACACCGAGTAAGTTCACACCTAAAATTTCGGGGGTTATTACGATTAAAAAGAAAAAGAAAATGGAAGAAAAAAATTCGGTTCTATAGTAAGGGACCGAAAATATATTTCAGTATAAAAATCTCCAACGTTCAGTTGTCTATATATCTCTTAACTTGATCCAAAAGAGCCAACGGTTCATCTAAACCTTGAACTCCTTCCGACTCCTTAGTCGTAAATAACTCGGAGACACTAGGACACTTTACTCTTAATCACCGGAGTAAAATGTCTACTCTTTTAACTCAAGTCTTTCAAATTCAATGTACAGGTTCCAGTATGTCGCGGGTTCGTTATCCTAACCTTAAGTCTGAGAACCGACGGACTTAAGTTATGAAAAAGGTGACATGGTACGATGGAGACTTATAATGTTACATAACCAGACATGATCATTTTAATTGTCTTACCGACTCTTTAATACGAAAACTTAACTCTATAAAGTATCCCGTTCTTTTTTCCTTTCATTTTATACAAGACCTAGTTGTGTATTTACACCCAAAACATATATGACTTGATTTTCGTCCTCTTTCAGTTGAGTTCAAATTGGGACAGACTTTAAGTACGTAAATGATAAGAGAGTTTTTAAGAGTCATTATCTCAGTCGTGTTTTACTATACAACATGATACAGTGTCTTCATACACGACACGACACGAGTCAACGAATCACCACAGGCTGAGACACTGGGGTACCTGACATCGGGTGGTCCGAGTGTCTTCATATACTCAGAGGTTGACATACTAAGATATACGGTGAAACACAAGAATAACGGCGAATATTCACACATACTAAGTAACGACAAAGAAATCTTTCTGTCATCAGGAAATATATGTAACGGACACTATGGAATTACATAGTTGACTCTTAAAATGGGTCACTGATATAGAAGTGAAAATATATATGTACTTTATATAACGTTTATAATATATGTTTATGTATAAATATAGTTTTCATACATATTTAAACATATTAACTTAATTTATACATCATATATTAATACATATTTATACATATATAAATATGTATTTATATATTAACCCAAATATATAACGTATATATTCAATTAGGTATATTTATATATTAATATAAATATATGTATATATATCTGTCTTTATGTGTTTTTGACTTCTTATATAAGTAATCCATCTTAAGGTCCAACTGATAAAGGAAAGTCGTGAAAACTATATGGTAGGGTAACGGAGAAAAACATTTTTAATTAAAATAACTCCATATCAACTAAATGTTACAACGTAATCAAAGACGATGTGTCGTTTCACTTAGTCAATTAGGGAGATAATTACCATAAAGGGTCCGTTCTTATGACCCCACCCAACGGTAAAGGAAGAGGTCCTTCGTATAAGTATGTAGGTAAGAGAAAAAAATAAGATAAAGACATATCCAGTAATGGCTGATAACTCAAGGGACACGATATGTCATCCAGGGAATAATGAATACATAAGATACATGTTACCACATATATGTATTTAGGGTTTGAGGGTTACATAGGGTAAGGGGCGAAGGAAAGGGGGAACCATTGGTGTTTAAACAAAAGGTGTAGACACTGAGATAAAGACAGAACATTTATCCGAGTAAACACCGTTGTACCTACCTGAATTCCGACTGTATGACTCACTTCATTCAGTCTCTTTCTGTTTATATACTATAGCGAAAATACACCTTAGATTTTTTTTTACCATGTTTACTTGAGTAACGGAGAATATCAGTAATAAAGACCTCTTTTCAGTCAGTAGCAAAAGTAGTAACAAGGGTCCTATATGACACAGAAAAAAGAAACTGACGAAAATCTAGAAGAAAAATAGAAAACAAAGTCCGACGAACTAATTTCCCACGGATCCACACCGAAAACATCGTTAATAAGACGAACCCCGAGTTACTGGAAGACCCTAGACAGTCAGTAACAGGGAGGTCGAATGATCGGTAACAAGGAGTTTATAAAGACGATGAGGTGAGAGAAAGAAGAGAGGGACCCTGAGATTAATGAACATACAAGTTCGTAAACGATAATGTGTCGTACAGATCCTACGAGACGAGATGGATATAAAATCAGTAGGTAGAAACGGAAACACAAGATCAAAGTCAAGTCAAGTCAAGTCAGTGAGTCAGTACAGGCTGAGAAACACTGGGGTACTTAGCGTCGTGTGGTCCGGAGGGACAGGTAGTGATAGAGGGTCTCAAGTGAGTTTGAGTGCAGGTAGCTGAGCTACTACGGTAGGTCGGTAGAGTAGGAGACAGTAGGGGAAAGGGAGGACGGGAGTTAGGGAGGGTCGTAGTCTCAGAAAAGGTTACTCAGTTGAGAAACGTACTCCACCGGTTTCATGACCTCAAAGTCGAAATCGTAGTAAGGAAGGTTTCTTGTGGGTCCTGACTAGAGGAAATCTTACCTGACCAACCTAGAGGAACGTCAGGTTCCCTGAGAGTTCTCAGAAGAGGTTGTGGTGACAAGTTTTCGTAGTTAAGAAACCACGAGTCGAAAGAAGTGTCAGGTTGAGAGTGTAGGTGTGTACTGGTGTCCTTTTTGGTATCGGAACTGATCCACCTGGAATCAGTCGTTTCATTACAGAGACTAAAAATTATACGACAGATCCAACCAGTATTGAAAGGAAGGTTCCTCATTCGTAAAAATTATAGTACAGACGTTAGTGGTAGACGTCACAAAGACTTCGGGAGGTTTTTATTTCAGTCGGTGACAAAAGTGACAAAGAGGTAGATAAACGGTACTTCACTTCCCTGTTCCGTCTTTGACATTTACGTTCATGTTTCGTTGTGTGCCCTTTCTTGTATCTCTTTGTCAACCAAATCAACTCTGTCTCTATATGTACACTTCTCTTTCCAATACCCACGGGGCGGGGTCAGTCTTCTTCGTGTCATTTCTCCACCAATTCAGTAAATAGAGCCTCTTCCGTTACCGTGGGGTGAGGTGATGAGAACGGACCTTTTAGGGTACCTACCTCCTCGGACCACCCGACGTCAGGTACCCCAGTGATTCTCAGCCTGTGCTGACTCGTTGAAGTGAAAGTGAAAAGTGAAAGTACGTAACCTCTTCCTTTATCGTTGGGTGAGGTCACAAGACCGGACCTCTTAGGGTCCCTGCCCCCTCGGACCACCCGACGGCAGATGCCCCAGTGTGTCTCAGTCTGTGCTGACTTCACTGAATCGTCACCGTCATTCAGTAAATATTTCCGGTGAAAAAGACCCAGAAACAGAAGGAAAGACGGTTAAAAGACCAAAGAAAAAAGTGTAGGCTGAATAGGACCCTGAGAGGGGACCACACGTGTGTGTGAAGTCGATTCTACCTAGAGCTTCACCTCCGTAGACCCTCTTCGTTCTGAGTAATACCAGACCGTAAAAGTGGACTGAAAACTGGGTGTTCCTCAGAAAAACGTGTACACATCACAAAGGGAACAGACGGAGACACTATTTACGAAAAAGAAGTGACCCCCGTTTCTATGTCCCTTTTAATCGAAGATCAGAGATCGGGAACGACCAGACCACCGATCCTAAGGACCAAAAGTAGTCCGATGGATCCAAGTCAAGGACCCGTCCCTTAATCTCGAGTGAAGTGTGGTGGTAAGTGATGACGGAGTGACTCTAGTTGAGTTTAAAAATAGTGGTGAATTAGATGTAGTAACCTTCGTGACTACGATTTCGACTTTGAGGTTATAAAACCGGTGGAGTACACTTCTCAATTGAGTAACCTTTTCTGGGACTACGACCCTCCCTAACCCCCGTCCTCCTCTTCCCCTGTTGTCTCCTACTCTGCCGACCTACCGTAGTGGCTGAGCTACCTGTACTCAAACTCACTTGAGACCCTCAACCACTATCTGTCCCTCCGGACCACACGACACTAAGTACCCCAGCGTTTCTCAGCCTGTACTGACTCACTGACTTGATTTAACTTGACTTCCCTGATCTACGGTACTAGAAGCAAAAGACTTACAACTCGAAATTCGGTTGTAAAAGTGAGAGGAGAAAGTGAAAGTAGTTCTCCGAGAAATCAAGAAGTGAAAGACGGTATTCCCACCATAGTAGACGTATAGACTCCAATAACTCTAAAGAGGATCGTTAGAACTAAGGTCGAACACGAAGAAGGTCGGGTCACAAAGAGTACTACATGAGACGTATCTTCAATTTATTTGTTCCACTGTTATATGTCCGAACTGCATGAGGAAAAGGATAAACCCTGGTCAGACAACAAGGTACAGGTCAAGATTGACAACGAAGGACTGGACGTATGTCCAAAGAGTTCTCCGTTCAATCCACCAGACCATAAGGGTAGAGAAAGTCTTAAAAGGTGTCAAATAACACTAGATGTGTCAGTTTCCGAAACCGTATCAGTTATTTCGTCTTTCTCTACAAAAAGACCTTGAGAGAACGAAAAAGGTACTAGGTCACCTACAACCGTTGAACTAGAGACCAAGGAGACGGAAAAGATTTTGGTCGAACTTGTAGTCCTTCAAGTACCAAGTGCATAACAACTTCGGACCGAACTTCTTAAAACTCGTAATGAAATGATCACACACTATTCTCACGTTAACACGTCATCAAACTCGTAAGAAACCGTAACGGAAACAAACCCTAAACTTACTTTTGACTGGAAAAGGTCAGGACACCGGTGACGACTCAAAAGGTTTAAACGACCGTATAACTCATGTCGTGAAAGTATCGTAGTAGCAAATTCCAAACTTTATCAAGTTGACCTTAAGGTAGTGGAGGTAATCGAAACAAGTATCACTACGAAGGATTCGGGGTGAACTGAAGTGTAAGGTCCTACAGACCGAAATCTACTCACTAGTGTGGTAGTACTAATAGACCCAACACTTCTAGAAAAAACATATCAAGAAAACACATAAGAACGGTGGAGAAATTATAGAAGACGAAGACAATCCAGGGATGGTAAAGACAGGAAATAACTCGGGTAGAAACGTACTTTATAAGGGAACCATAGAGATTAAAAGAACTTCTCTAGAGATCAGAAACGGTAAGATAACAAAAGGAGATAAAGAAACGTGACTGGTGACTCCTTCCGCAAGAATAGAGAAGAACGATATAAAACCTTGAGACGTAAGTTTACCCATATAGAAAGTAAAAGAGGAAACGAAAACCGAAGAGAAGAAAAGTGTCGACAAACATTCCGGAGGAGTCTGTCGGTAAAACGAAAAAAACGTAAAGAAAAAGAATCCCTATCAGAACGAGGGACAGAGGACATGTTACAGTGTTTGGAGACAGGTGTCAAGTAGTCCGCGAGACAAAGAGTCTAGATCAGGACAACAAGAGTTCCGTAAATAGGGTCGTCATTTGACTGATTTCCCTATTGTGTCGACTCTGGGTAAAGTTGGGTTGTTGTCCTCGACTGACAACAAGTTAATAACGGCTTAAGTCTGGATTTAACTTCTTTCATCCCTATTGTTGATCTGGTAAGTCCATACTGTAAAACACAAGTCGTAGAATGATTAGGTAAATTGTTTAATGAATATTAGCATGTAAAAAGTAAAGATCGTAAAAGTAAACGACAAAAAATTTTTTAGTAAAGGTGTAGAGACGATTTGAACGGGTAAGAAGTGTACACACAAGTGGAAAGGGGATCGGGGAAAGGTAAAATAGTATTAGTAAAATCTCAGAGAAATACTATTATAGTAATAGGTCCGGTAGAGAACTATAACGAAGACGACAAATGACATCTGCAACTCGATGTAAAAGAAAGGAAAAACACAAGAATATTGTGTGTCCTCTTGTGATTTGTGACTTAAGTTATTACAAACGTAGGTATTTTCAAGTCAGAACAAAAAGACAAGGTGTTACTCTCACTACCGATTCAGTTGGACTCCACCTACTCCAACCCAGTTTTACCCAAAGTCGACACAATAGGGAAATCAAAATCAATCAAATGGCTACCTTGTTTACGGAACCCCTGTTGTATCTGTAAAAGAAACCCGAAGGGACCACAGAGTCTGCCATTTCTTAGACGGACGGTACATCCTCTGGACCCACACTGGGTACCCAACTCTTCTAGGGGGACCTCCACCGGTACCGTTGAGCGAGGTCATAAGAACGGACGTCTTAGGGTACCCGTCTCCTCGGACCACCCGATGTCAGGCACCCCAGTGTTTCTCAGTCTGTGCTGACTCACTAATTCGTGTACTCTCACTACCGAGTCAGTTGGACTCCACCTGATCCGACCCGGCTTTACCCAGAGTCGACACAATAGGGAAATCAGAATGAATCAAGTGGTTCCCTCGTTTACGGAACTCTTGTTTCATCTGTAAAAGAAATGTAGTCCTTGACTCTCTAGAGTGTCGACCGTTCTAAGACCTTTAAATGGAGACTAAGTACCGAAAGTCTATAGACACTCTGAAGAGAGATGGGATGTCGGATTGACTGTTCAAAGTCCAATAATCACTCAAGAGAACTGGTAATTCAGGATGGTTGACGAAAGACGTGGAACCCACAAACGTGAATCAGGACGGTCAAAGGGTCAATGACCTCCAGAAGTCTTCCAGACTCCACGGAACCCTCAAGAGAGAACAGTCGAGTAACTCTCAAGAAACTCAAAAGTTAAGAAGCTACCAAAGGACTTTGTTGTAAATAAAATAAAAATTAAAAAAAATGTAACTTATACTAACCAAATGTTACAACACGGTTAGAGACGACATGTCGTTTGACTTAGTCAATAAGTGTATATATGTAGTAAAAAATACAAGAAAAGGTAATAACCAAATAGTGTCCTATAACTTGTACCAAGAGACACGACATGTAACCCTGGACCAACAAATAGGTAAGATTTACATTATCAAACGTAGATAGTTGGAGTCTGAGGGTCAGGTAGGGAAGGGTGGGAGGTGGGGAACCGTTTATGTTTAGACGAGAGATACGAATATACAGACAAAGACACCAAAAAATTTTCAATAATAATAATGATAAACGTATTAAATAAAAGACAACCAACAATCCTACTTTCGTTACTAAAGTATTGAAAAAGGTAGTACAGTTTTCGTCCTGATAAAACCAATACCAATTACAACAACAATAACCACCACCACCGTCGTTACCACACACACACACACATAAACTTTCACAGTAAATGTTTTCATCCTAAACTCCTAAAATTCGAACGAAATACGTCACAGATGTGGGTACTATAAGTAAAGACGTAGTGACAGGGTCTACTAAACAGGAACATCGAGTACAACAGACCGGAGTTCAGAAGACTGGGGTATCAAAACGCTTATCGAGAGCTATGGGAAAATACATGGAGAGTGGAGGAACACTGAGTAAAAGGTAAAAACCTCGATTTAATCCATATTGGGTCATCTTCACTAGAAAAGAGAAGGAAAGTAAATACATACATGTGTGTGTATGTGCGTGCGTGTGTGTAAGTGATCTAGACCGAAGACTGAGTCACAAAACCACGGTAAGGGTGGCTGTGTATTTTAATCGAGGACATAGTACAGTTGTGTCGTAGAGTGAGATCTGGTTTACAAGATTGTGTAAACCTTTCTCAGTCATTTTTTTAATAAGTCTTAGATTTATTTTTTTTCTAAAAATCTAAAAGGAACTTTTAGAGAAGTCCGGACCTTCTGGACAAGGTTATGACGTAAGTAGATATAGGACATCCTATACTTGTTACTTGTTTGTCGACCTCTATTTACGACCATCCAGAAACCCTTCACAGGACTCGGTTCTGTACACTCTTCTCCCTTCGTTTTTACAGTAAGTACTGTTCTCGTACAATCGTCCGCTCCCTTTCCTCTCCACTACTCCCCGTAGACTATGTCAAAACGTTTGTCACTGAAGGACCGGGTCTTGACTACCGAGACTAACGAAGAATAACGTTCCGTGATGAACGGTATTTCGTAATTGTGAGGGGTTAAACCAAGTGTATTAAAGTAAAATTAAATTACGTTAAGTCAAGTTGGGTCGGTTATATAATTTATATATAATACATTGATGATATACAGATTACGACATAATCAGTGACACTACTAATGTCTCTTTACTTCCGTACTTTACCGAGACAAGAGTTCCTCTAACACTCACATTAGGATGTCAACTTTATTCTCGACGCGTTACAAGTCGATTTTAATCTCTTGTTTCATTCTCTTGACTTGACTTTCAGTCTAGTCCCAAAATTAAGGTCTAGTCGTTGAATGACTAGTCCGGTAAATTAAAGAGACATGGAGTGAAAGAGGAAGACATCTTACTTCCTAACATTATCTAGTCACCAAGAGTTTGAATAACATAAATTATAGGGGAAAATATTGTTTATTAAACATTACGGAGTAAATGGTTTAGCTTTACTTTAAACGTCTATAACATTCCATGAATATATGTATTATTTTTAGTCATATTACGGGATTGATATTATATTTCCTCTTTATTTTTTCATCTGTAAAAGTTTATTTATTACATATGAAGTTTTACATTTAAAAGTCCGTATTGACGTCATCCACTACATTACTTCATCAGTCTATCAACGTGGACGAATATTGCTTGTAAACCTAAATTCTCTTCACTCTAATCTTCGGTAAGACACGATCTCCTTGTAATTTACTTTCTCGTCTCCATACACGAATATAAGATCCTGATTCTGTGTACATTCCCATTACTCATGGTCTCGTCTGAATAAACATATACTTTTCTCTTTCTCTCTTTATCGAAATTAACTTCGTTCCTGTCGTGTGGTAAGTTTAATATCCGACACCTTCGTCTCTTTTACTCCTTTGTACAATAAAGAGTGTTCTCCCAACTAGAAATTAATATTTACATTACAGTTTTATTACGGACTACGACACTGTGTCCTACCCTACCCTACCCGTAACACCTTCCGCACAGAACCTACACTCTAGGGTGGTGCACAGTTCCGTACGTAAGACCCATAGGTCGTCCTGTAAGTTCCAAACATATTCCGGACAGGGGTCGTAACTTCCTGAAGAGTGTAGGGACGAGAGAATGGTGGTGTACGATGACGACGAGATCTTCATAATACTCTTGGTTTTTATGAGGGTAGGTAAAAGTTTGATGGAGGGTTAATTCTCCAGGAATGGTACAAACTCCCGAAGGGTCCACCGGGGTCACCATTTCTTTGACGGACGGAAGGTTACGTTCTCTGTGACCTCTACGTCCAAGTTAAGGACCCAACCCTTCTAGGAAACCTCCTTCTGTACCGTTGGGTGAAGTCATAAGAAAGGATCTCTTAAGGTACCTGTTTCTCCTAGGACTGAACGATGTCAGACATCCCAACGTTTCTCAGTCTGTACTCACTTCACTGAGTCGTACATGGTACAAACTTTAAGGTAGTCAGATGACAAGATTTACCAGTCTGGTTTACGTACCCTTTCTATTATTTGGGTTACCTTTCAGTACTACTCCTTTAGTTACTTTTGTCTTGATAGAAGTACCTTCTTCATCCCGGACCTGACCAGACCTTCCTACCCATCTTAAACCGATCGTTCTTACCACGTAAACTTGTGAACCGACACAACTATTTGTCTTATTAGTCGTAAAGTCCCTCTCTAAAATATCGTGAATTCGTAATCATCACACTGTTAGCCTCTTCCGTTACCGTGGGGTGAGGTCATGAGAACGGACCTTTTAGGGTACCTGCCTTCTCTGACCTTCCGACGTCAGGTACCCCAGCGACTCCCAGCCTGTGTTGACTTACTGAAGTGAAAGTGAAAAGTGAAAGTACGTAACCTCTTTCTTTACCATTGAGTGAGGTCACAAGGACGGACCTCTTAGGGTCCCTACACCCTCGGACCACCCGACGGTGGATACCCCAGCGTGTCTCAGCCTGTGCTGACTTCACTGAATCGTCATCGTCATCTTCACCACACTGTTAAGGACTCGGACGCGGAGCATATTGAGGTCATACACCTAGGATGTGCTACGGATGCACAAGTAATGTTGTCTAGTGTTTACCTTTCCCCGAGTTGAACGAAATTTCGTATATACGAAGTAAGTAATTGTAAGATGTTAAAATCTAAAAAGTACTCAAGTGTGATTCAAATTTTACCATTACTAAGACTTACTGTGTCTAAAGTTGAATCCGTTTCTTTATAAAGGTTTTTATCAGTGCACCCCACTCCATCTTCCCTTCCCAAGTGGGTCACAGTCTTTCAACAGAATCTTTGGACCCCCGGGTAGCGAATAACTGGACGGTTCATAGGGACTCTCACAAGTGAAATTACGTTTCGAGAGGAGTTTGATTGACTGTGAGGCAACTTGCAGGGGTCTACTACGGCTCCAAATCCGAAAATTCTCGTCGAACCCTTGGAAAAGTACTGTACCCCAAAACTACTATCGAGAATTTCGATTCCTTTATACAGTAGTTAGGATTCACGTAATCTTCGACTCCTGTGTTGTCTTAGTTCACGTGGACTCGGAAACGAGACAACCGTGAAGTCTTCTCGTCGACGCCCACCGTCCGTGATGTCCTTTCGTACTCTTAAAAAAAAATTTAAACCAAAACTACCTTTCTATTAACGAAATGTTATGACGAAACCAAAGACGGTATGTACTTGTACTTAGTCGATATCCATATGTATATGGGGGGAAAGAGAAGTTCGAGGGAGTGGGGAGGGTGGAACAAAGTAGGGATTTCCGACAGTGTCTCGGGTCCAAACTCAAAGGACTCAGGATGTCTTTCAAGGGTAACCGATAGATAAAATGTATACCATTATATATACAAAGGTACGATGAGAGAGAGTGGTAAGTAGAGTGGGAGAGGAAGGGGCTGAGACAGGTACAGGTATTCAGACAAGAGATACAAACATAGAGGTGACACCGGGACGTTTATCCAAGTAGTCATGGAGAAAGAGTTAAGGTATATATACTTCGTACTCTTTAAACTCTCCTGCGAAACCGACGGGACCGGTACTACGACCGGGTCCTCTTCCCCTACTTTGACCGGTCGAGTACCACAACCACCTGAAGTATAGGTGGAAGAACTCGGTGACATCCGTCTCAAGTCTCGGGACAGGAAGACCGACCCACTATCCAATCCTATCTTCGTTACAACCCCCTTGGACCGAGTAGACGGGAAAAGACGTCCACCGATAAAAAAAAATTTCGTAAATTAAATAAATAAGTAAAATTGTGGTTTTGGTAAAACATAATCCCATATTGACTAATTGCTACGACACCATCAAAGTCCACATTTCCCTAAGTCGGTATGTATATGTACATAGGTAAGAGGGAGTTTAGGGGGAGGGTAGGTCCGACCGAGAAAAAATTTTTTTAATAAATAAATAAAAACCGATGTGACCCAGAATCAACGCCGTACACCTAGAAGGTAACGTCACGTGTCTGAGAAGAGATCAACACCGTCCGTCCGAGGTCTTACGTACCCGAGACATCGACACCGTACACCTGAATCACCGAGGTGTCGGATACCCTAGAATCAACGGACTACTCCCTAACTTAGGTACAGGGGAAGTAACCTTTCACTTAAGAATTGGTGATACCTTCAAAGGGAGTCCGCCAAGAAATTCGGGTGTAAAGGGACACCCTAAAGACCCTTTTA
This sequence comes from Capra ibex, assembly GCA_006410555.1. Taxonomy (NCBI): domain Eukaryota; kingdom Metazoa; phylum Chordata; class Mammalia; order Artiodactyla; family Bovidae; genus Capra; species Capra ibex. Next base: position 48,008,286 of record SJYO01046538.1, read on the forward strand.
TGGCCTTTGTTTTCTTCCTACTCTATCCTTTCGTGTATTTCTCACACCCGGGACCTCCGTGTCACCCTGTCTTATACTTTCTCATAAACGAAAGTCGTACTCTGGAGACCGAAGACTAATACGGACCAATGAGGGACACACTGGTCGGGGACGGATCGCGTGATCGTCAGGGAATGAGACACGAGACACCCGGGGTGGTACGAAGCAAAGGGAACCAGGGGAGAACGAGGAAACTTGGTGAGTGAAGTGTAGTCACCGTGGAGTCGGACCTTCCGAGGTCCGGAGGTGGAGAACCCAATTGAAGGTAAGTCCTTCATCGATCGGGTAGACCCTCTCATGAGTTTCTTTCGAATCACTTCCCTGAACCCTGGGTCCACTCCCGTCCGAGTCCCGTGGTCACTCCGTACCGCTTCGTGGTCCTTGACCGTTTCACCCTTCTTACACACAGGGAGTCCGAATTTCGTCGTCGTCCTCTTTGTCTACAGTCATGGACGACTCTCGACCCGATACCCTCCCCCAGAGACCCTCGTCACCGGTGGGGTCCTCGTCGGAGACCCGAGACCTTTCAGTCTCTTGTTTGTTCGTCTCCGTGGTGACCTCCTTTCGGGACTGAACGGGTTCTTCTCACTCAGTCTTTGGTACCCTTCTATAGTCGTTGAGTGAAGGTGGAAGGTACAGAACACGTTCACCTCCAGAGACCATGTCGGATTAATCAAAAGTTTTAGTATCGACGTTCCCTAAGACCCTAAAAAAAAAAAAAAATTCTAAAAGTTGGAAACGTCCACCTTTCCCATACTTTCCCCTCTACTCTTGTGGGTAGATTCTTGGGTGACGTAGACCCAGGCACAAGAAAGACGTACGGAGGGTAGGTCCATCAATCACATACGAAGGGTCGGAGTGGATTCGTCCAGAGACTAGGACCAAGGAAGGGTCTCTTCGGAAGGAGGTATATATTTCGTCGTGGGTAAGGGAGAGTAAGAGAATAGAACGAGGTCTTTGAAGTATCGAGAGTAGTGAGTACCACACACACACAATCAGTAAGTCAGTACAGGTTGAGACGTTGGGGTACCTGACATCGGGTGGTCCGAGGAGACAGATACCCTAAGAGGTCCGTTCTTATGACCTTACTCCACGGTAAGGGAAGAGACCTTCTAGACCGGTTGGATCCCTAACTTGGGTCCAGAGGACGTAACGTTCGTCCAAGAAATGGTAGACACGGTGGTCCCTTCGGGGAGTAGTGAGTGGTAGACTTTAATTTTGGATAAGTAAATTAAGAAAGAGAGGAGTGGTCTCACGTTCGGTTAGACTCGTTCGTAGAAAGGACAAAAAGAGCTAGTGGACACAGATGAAAAAAAAAAAAGACATTTATTAACAAACTTTCTTACAACTTGCTTATTTAGTCCTCTTCTCTTCCGTGTCCGGACTACAACTTCCTGGTAAAACTCTGTGTACAATCTCCATGAGAAAACCCCTTCAATCTCCATGAGAAAACTGTCTCCACTACCACTCTTCCTTAGTACCGTCTCTTCTTCACACTACGACGGACAGTGACTTTCTATCGATAAGACCTCCGTCTACTCTTTCTTCGGACCTCTTCCTGTGTTACCCTCTATCGACCAGTCACTCCGTCATCCTGTCAGGTGGTCGGCAAACTGACCCTGCACACCTGTGTGTTGTGAGAAGGCCCCAACGTCCTCCACACAGTCACCGGACCCTCACCGACAATTCGAGATGGTCATACTTTCTGGATTAGGGGGAAGGGACTCCTCGGTCTCTAGATAAACTCCTTTAACCTCGTCGTTCGTACTTTACACACCTCGTGTAATTCTGCATGTTTAATAGTGTCGTTCTCTTGTACTCCGGGACCCCGTGCGAGTGCTTTCCTTCTCGACCAAAACCCACACGGACTAGGTCTTCTGAATGACCTGTAGAACTCCACTCACTATATGGTCTCCTTACAGATCCCTTCGGTTTTTACGTTCTTTAAACGGACCCTTGATCAACCTCTCCGTGACCGTCCCCTGACGAACTGTACGTCCTGTGGGGTTTATGTAAGAAAACGTTCGAACAACTTATTTATTGATCTCCTAGATTTGAGTCTTTTCACAGAACAGGAGGAGAGATCTCATCTATAAGACCCTGGAGCAGAAGGACGAACGTTACCAGAGACGGGAGTAGAAGTCAAAGGATGAGACCGAAGAGAAGGAAGAGTCATCCCTCGTGTAAGAGACAGTATAAAAAGGAAGGAAGAGTGACAGAGAGGGAGGGTCTCAACGAAGATCTTGTTCTGGGGGTCTAGGTGGTGGGTTAAAGACTTAAACTTGGTCAAAACGGTTGTAAAGGAGGTCCTACGGGGTGCCACTCTCTACTAGATCTTAGTTTAGTAGAAAGAGGGTGTGCTGTCAATTAAAATACATGGATGAACGGATCCGATACCACAAGTTAAACAAACCAGTTTGTCTTCAGATCTACAAAGACACTTCCATAAAAGATCTACACTGATCGTAAATTGGTCTCCTGAAACTTATTTCGTCAAATGGGAAATATTGTACCCATTTTGAACAAGATTAGTTAACTTCCAAATTTTTTTTTTTTACAGACTCCAGGGACTCTTCCTTCCTCAAGTGGGAGGTCTGACAAAAACCTGTGTTCTGACGTTGTAGTTAAGAAGAGATCAAACGGTCGGACGTTGGACGGGACGTCGAAAGTCTAAACTGTCGGGGGTTTAAGGTTCTCGGTTAAGGAATTTTATGTAAAAAAAGAGAGGGAGGGAGAGAGAGAGAGAGGTAAAAATATATACCAAATAGATCTCTTAGCATTGATAAAGTAGGGGGTTGACGAAGACGGACTGGAATGACAAGGACGAAACCGTCACGGTATATGGACCACTGATCTGAGTAAAAGGGAGGATGTGTTGGATCGTAGATTAGGAGTGGTTTAGAAAAGTTAAGTATGGAAACCTTGAATCCAATTTAGGTAAGAAAAGATAAAGTTAGTGTTACAGGGAGATTTTCACTGTCAGAAGAGATTGGTCCAAATGTTGAGACAGAAGGAGACCTAGAGGAAGTTACAGAGAACGTAGGAGGGTAGGTGTATTACCACCTAAAAGATTTATTATTTAGAGTAGAATACTCAAAAGATGGATTTTGAGAAGTTACCGAGAGGAACCAGGGATACTATTCACCTCTAAGTGACTACGACCAAGTTTCCGGGATGTACTAGATCGAGGAGATGTGTAAAGTAAGGCAGAAGAGAGATTAGTTAAGGGTAGTTGTATGAGAGGAAGAACTATCCTGACACTGGATGTACGAGTCCCGTAAACGTGCCCAGACCTTATGTTTGACGAGTGTAGAAAGGAGACCGATTGAGGATGAGTAGTAAATCGATAGAAAAGGAAATCCTTCAAAAAAGACTGGGGAGATTAGATCCAATCAAAGACGAGGATGTACTAAGACAGTGTGGATAGTAATATAGGAGTAGTGATAATAAAAAATAAAACACTAAGGAAAATATTCTTTAAAATTCTTTTCCGTTTAGTTCACTGTCTTTCTCCTAATTATCTCATCTTGTTTCCGACCACTATCCTTGTTCCTTATTTACATTTATTCGTCCTCCCTAGAATAGATCCACTAATTTACAAAATTTTGACCTAAAACCACTATAAACGTATTGGACCATTTAAATGATTCTTCTTATACAAAAAAAATTTAAAAATTTTATAACAATAACGTCATCACAACGAAATGTTACAACACAATAAAAGGTATATAGTAAAAAAAATTACCACTATAAATAGTGACGTGATACTAATGCCTGAGTTAAAACATATATCGAAGGACATCTGACCCTAACCTGGAACGAGTCATCCGTAGCGTAGGAATCACGGAACACAAAATTGTACATATGTTATCCAAAAATTACTTACTTATGTATATATTTATGTAAGGTGGACAACTAAAAATCACGGGGATGGACATGTTTTGGGGAACGACCCAGCTCAGTCACAGAAAGACTGAAGAATCAGAGATGATACAGGAAGGACAGTAACATAAAATGGACGACGACCAAGACTATGTTGAGGAAACTAACTTCTAGAGGTATCGAAAGGCGCAGAAAACAGTAAAATCTGAAGGGTACTCTACTTACAAGAAAGGATCCCCGGGGGTAAGACCGGGTTACTTAGATGACCGGTGAAGGTTAGAAAAGAGGGGACGTCAAAGGTAGCACAACGAAGATGAACCTTTAGTCTCAGATAGGTCGGAGACTTAAGGGAAGTAGGAGAGGAAACCTAACTTTAATTAATAAACAAGGAGATTTGCGGTGAAGTAAATGTATTACCTTTCTCAATCGTCTATATTTTAGAGTGGGTTCGATGAAGTAAAAGTCTTAGAACTATAAAAACGGGTATTCTACTCTGATTATTATAGTAGTATTATTATCGTAAATGAGTAGATCAAGAACGTACACGATGTACGACCCATCCGAGGATTCGTGAGACGTAAATAATTGAATAAATTGGTAATTGGGACTTATAAGTAACCTTCCTAACTACGACTTCGACTTCGAGGTTATCAAACCGGTAGACTACGCTTCTCGACTGAGTGACCTTTTCTGGGACTACGACCCTTTCTAACTCCCGTCCTCCTCTTCCTCCGTTGTCTCCTACTCTACCAACCTACCGTAGTGACTGAGTTACCTGTACTGAAACTCGTTTGAGGTCCTCTAGCACTTCCAGTCCCTTCAGACCGTACGACGTCAGGTACCCAGCGTTTCTCAACATGTACTGACTCACTGACTTGTTGTTATTGTTGTTGTTTGGTAATATGTTGATTGGAGAACATCTCTATCTTACCTCCGTCTCTCTTCAATTCATTGAAGGGGTCACGGTATCTCGGCCCTCGTGGTCACGCCTCTAAGTTCGGACCGTCGGACCAAGGTCCAGACGGGAGTCAGTGCAACGGTGTGACGGACTGCCTCTCATTTTCACCCAATCACCTATTTCTACGAAATCGTCTCTTACGTCGAGACCGTCCGTGACTCATCCACCAAGACGTCCAGGGCCTCAGTCCACGTAAATCGTACTAAGACAGTGAATCCTGGACCGACTGGAATAAATAGATTCGGAACCAGTGGAGTAGACTTTTTGACCGTATAATAACATAAATAGAGTATCTTAACAAGACGTCTAACTTATATATATATATATANTATATATATATATATATATATATATATATATATATATTACATGAATCTTATCATGGACCGTGTGTCACCAACAAGTCAATTCAACACAGACTGAGTAACACTGGGGTACCTTATATCGTGGGGTCCGAAGGAACAGGAAGCGGTAGAGGGTCTCAAACAAGTTTAAGTTCAGACAACTCAACCGTTACGATAGATTGGTAGAGTATGAGACGACGGGAGAAGAGGACGGGAGTTAGAAAGGATCGTAGTCCCAGAAAAGGTTACTCAGTGTGTTGACGTGTGTCAATTTAGAAGCATTTACACATAAAAATATTATCTAGTATTAGTACTAATAAAATAGTGTGAGACGAAACATAATATCATTAAACACACGAGTTGACATTAGGGAAGACATTCTAACGTTAGAAAAACAAGTACCGGATACAGAATGTGAGAACGTGTAGTTTCCATGTACTACAAACAATCTGCTCATTATCTACTAGGAAAGTTACGCTAAGTAAATTTCCTAATACCGTCTCCCTAAAGACTGGTTCTTTTATCAGGGGATTTCTCCGTCATCGACACTGCAGTTACCTTCTACAGTTAATGTAGAAAGAAGTGACGAGATGGAGGGCAAGGACAATTTTCTCATTTTCCAATCGTCCGACCCTAAAAAGGAGAAAGGTAAGACAATTTCATACTACACATCATAGGTAGTATATTGACACCCACTTCCTCGACCGAAGAAGGGACATCACTTCTTTAGGGTAATTAAAAAAAAGTTGAGTTTTCCTAGACAATCATAGAATATCGGACCATACTACCCCCATATCTTTGTCACTCTTTAAGACCTTTCTTAGTCCCGAAACCTCCTTACAACAATCTCGGGACTAACTAGTAAATGTCTTACTAAAATCCGTTTAACACATTTACGTCTCCACAGAGTAAAAAGAGAAAACATGTTACCACCTTTTAGTTTACCCTCTAGTATGTACTTACATGACACCCTTAAAAGATTCCGGGAGGAAAACAACAGTGACAACAAGAACAAGATTTACTCCCAGAGACTTCCAGACTAAGAAAGGTTTCATCTCTGTTCGGTACCACCCTTAACGTGGGGGTAGTCTTCCACCTTCCTCTCACAGTCCCTTTCTTTGTTGACCTTTCTTAAAATCCCTAGTCGACCGGGTCGTAAAGAGTTTGAGGACGATGACGGAACTAAAAACGGTGATAGACATGTTAGAGACGTGGTAGCATAATTTCCTTTATACTATCAAAGGAAATTATCGTGAGTAGAAAAATATATTTGTACAGGTCTTTCCTTTGGTAGTAATGACATTTACCTTTTTGGTTATAATGAAGGGTATTCACCTTCCGTCTTTTCTTTATGTTCCTCTTGAGTCGATTCAGTAATTTAAGATCCATCCATGACGACGAACAGTTCCAAGACTCGGCCTCCGGATGAGAGAGAAGAAACCTTTCTGTTTAATCGTCTATAATCTCTCCACAATTGACTTTTAAACTCGGTTCGACTCCGAACTTCCTAACTTTCTATTAATTTTTCCTTCATTTAAAGAGTGACTAATTTACATCGAAGTACGAGACGAGAACGGGGTGGAACTCAGTAAAAAGTGACGGGACATAAAAACTCTTTTTTCTCTGAAATCAAGGTGGAAACGAAAACTGATTACTCCTTTAACTCCGGGTTACCTAGTGTAGAAAAAAGTGTCTCCCCGAACGATCTGGTCCACACGCCCAGTGGGTGGCTACCGTTTCCTGTACGTAAGGTAGTCAGTCTCCATTGAAAGTGGTAGGACTCCCGTAAACAAAAATAATAAATAAGACAGGCAGAGGTATCGTCGGACTACTCTACTTGTCCGATGTAACCTAAACCGGTAAAAAATTCACTCCCTTACTTTCGACTCTCTCCAATGGACTGTAAAGTTCCAGGGAACCCGCCGTCCACCGTCTCGATCCGGGGTCGTACCGGAGGACGAATACGAAGGAAAGATGGCCTAGTGGAACGGGCAGTCTCTTCGGTGGGACTGGAGCAAAGTAGAGGTCGAGGCTCTGACTTTAAATATCTTGTATGTGACCAATCTCCCCGAAAGGGCCACCGAGTCTCCATTTCTCAGGAGGACGTTACGTCCTCTACGTTCCCCTACGTCAAAGCTAGGGACCCATCCCTTCTAGGTGACCTCCTCCTTTACCATTGACTGAGGTCATAAGAACGGACCCTTTAAGGTACCTGTCTCCTAGGACCGTACGATATCAGGTACACCAATGTTTCTCAACCTGTGCTGACCCGTTAACTCGTGTGTACATACATGTGACTAATATAAGAGACACCTATTCTATGATATCCAGAAACTGTATCAAACTTAAAAGGAAAGACCTTTTCCTTTTATTCGAAAGGTTCCGTTTGGGGTAGAGAAGATACATCGTAGTTCGTACTTCGTCCACTATAGTACCACCGGTCATTCAATCGTTCAGAACGATGCTGGTCCGACTCCTCACCGGTTCACTGGAGGGACGACCCCTCGCTCCAATCACCCCGCCAGTCGAACACCCCAGTGAGGGTGTGGATCTATGGGGAAGAGGAAGGTACGTGTCTTAAAGATCGTTACAGAGAGTCACGGTGAGTGAAAAATATTTTACTTAATGTACACAAAACTTGAAGAATTAAACACCCATTCATCGACTTTAGACAGAAGTTACGAAAGGGACATTTGATGTCCTAGTTCAGATTTGTTTAATGGGACCGTAAGTTCAGGAGGGAACTATACCGATTCACTAACGAGGTCCGAAGGACCCGGGGGGAGGAGTTTGAGTAGATGGATGAGTCTGGGATGCTTCGGAAGGTCTCTTTTGAGCTTGAGGTAAAGAATTTCGGGCAGTCTCATGGACCGACCGTTCCTTAGAAAGACTTGAATTGTAAACAAAGTATTAAATATTCCTTTATTAACACGACACAGAGAAACGTAGAAAAATAAAGTTAGACAATAAATGAAGAAAATCGGAATTCCTAACTTATATAACAACGAATGGATCCTAGAAACGTTTTCTGACAGTGTAGATAAAAAAAGTCCAGTCCCATATACGATAAGAAACGTAGGGTGACGACCTAACGTATACTTTATCTGTGAGTCATGTGTACACCGGTCCCTTATAGAAGGTTTAGTTTCAACAACAAGTCAATGAGTCAACACAGACTGAGAAACACTGGGGGACCTGACATCGTGTGGTCACGAAGTCAGGAAGTGTCAGAGGAACTCGAACGAGTTTGAGTACAGGTAACTCAGTCACTACGGTAGGTTGGAAGAACAGGAGACAGTAGGGGAAGAGGAGGAAGGAAGTTAGAAAGGGTCGTAGTCCCTGAAAACGTTACTCAGCCGAGAAGTGTAATACACCGGTTTCCTAACCTCGAAGTCGAAGTCGTAGTCGGGAAGGTTAGTAAATCCTCTTATTTTACAATTCTCAGAGTTCTTCGTCCGTTTCCTCAAACCTCGACACAAATAAAGTGAGAGTGATCGACCTTGTCTTTAAAGACGGTGTGTGTAATGAGACCTACAACGTGAGGAACAAGAACGAAGACTGGGATTAGAGGAAAGATCACTCGGGACGTCCTACCCTTTTCTCTGTGGACAGAGACATTGAAAGGGAAAACGACCGACATCAGGAAAAGACAGGGTTAGTCTCTCCTTCGTCTCTTGACTTTGAGAGACGAGAAGAAAGTGAGAGAGGGTACAAGGGAAGAAACTAAAAGGGTGAGATACCAACGACCACCGGAACGTTTTGACACCTCCTCGAGTAAGAGGTAGACCGGATTCCTCAGTCCCTCATCTGAGGTCATTCGTAACCTTAGGGACAACCTTTCTCCGGTACAAGGGACCCAACATTAACAGTACCTCCGGACAACAGTACCATTGAGATCATAGTCCGTCCCATCACACCTACCCTCTCTTTCTATTTCTCTCCTTCTCTCTCTTCTACCGTCTTTTTTTTCCCTTCCTCCTTCTCTTTCGTCTCTTCCCCCCTAAGGACCTTCTAGTCTTTCAGAAAAAAAAAAAAAAATTGAAGTGACGTGTCGTGTATCTTAGAATCAAGGGTCTGGTCCCTGACTTGGGTACGGGGGAGGTCACGTACGCACCTAAGAATTACTCACTTAATGGTTCCTTCAGGGCTAACCTCCTAGAAATTAAACCCTTTCTGTCGTCCTCGAATACACCCACCCGCTAACAGTACTGTCCTCCCTTACCGTTTCCACCTTCCTCCACTTTGCCTCTCTATTTCTCCTTCCCTCCCATACTCTTCGTCTCTACTTACTTTCTCTGTCCCCTCCCACCCCTTTTAATTCCTCTCCTACTTTCTTCCCGACTCCTTACTCATCCCGACCCACGACCCTCCCTTCCCCTCCCCTGGGCCGTGTCGAGAACCGCATTAGGGATTAATAACGGGGCTACAAAAGGTAGAGATAGACGAGAAACTAGAGGACACAATGTGTAATTTATACTCGTTGGTTTACGGACGTAGAGATCAGATTTTTGAGCTACTCCGTTCTGAAGTTTCGCTCCTCACCTTGTTTTGTCCGTCACGGACCGAAAAACATGATGTCCTAACGACCGGGTTAATCCAATTTACCTCGGGACTTTAGGAGAAGACTAGATTCGGTCCGTGGGTGCGACACGGACGATGACCAAGGTCCATATTACTCTAGTCGTAGGGACCCGAGGGTCGACTGGGGAGAGGTTCGTGGGGTCCGGGAGTCTCCCCGATGGGTCTTCGACCGTAGTCCCTACGTCCGGTTGGACCCGACTCGAGAGGTTCCCCACGGGGTCCGTCATCTAGGTTCCGACCGAGTCCAAGAGGCGCACCTACCCTTCGTAGATCAGTGGAGTACACGGACTCACGGTCCAACAACAACTACAAGTCAACGAGTCAACACAGACTGAGAAACGTTGGAGTACCTGACGTCATGTGGTCCGAAGGGACAGGAAGTGGTAGAGGGTCTCGAACGAGTTTGAGTACAGGTAACTCAGCCACTACGGTAGGTTTGGTAGAGTAGGAGACAACGGGGGAAGAGGAGGACGGGAGTCAGAAAGGGTCGTAGTCCTAGAAAAGGTTACTCAACTTAGAAGTATAATCCATCGGTTTCATAAAGTCTTAGTCAGGAAGATTACTTATAAGTCCTAACTAAAAGAAATCCTAACTGACCAAACTAGAGGAACGACATGTTCCCTAAGAGTTCTCAGAACGGATCGTGGCGCCAAACTTTCGTAATTAAGAAGCCGTGAGTCCATCTTGACGATTTAGACTGAAACTGGACAGGGGAACGTCAAAAGTAGGTCCACGGGATCCAAGACTACATGGACGTGGGTGTCCAGGTACCTCAGTGTCAGACTCAGACCAGTCGGGTCTCGTCACTAGGTCAGTGGGAGAGACCCGGACAAAGGGGGAAGAATTTACGTCTTACTTTGACCTCTGAGGTCACGATACCACATACGAACGGAACAAGAGGTGTAGAACGTTCCACGGAGACACCCCGTCCGGGAAACTGTGTATCCCAGGGCCCTTCCTTCCGGAAAAGGGTAAGACGTGACGTTCCGGGTACTGGGTACACCCGAAAAGAGGTGAGTGTAGTGAAAGGGGAACGTGAAAGGGTCGGCGGCACTGGAAGAGTATGACGGACCGGTGGGGACAGACACTCTTCCCCCTTTTGACTATTCGAGGGGGGTGGGACTCAATCCCCTCTGGTTTACCCTCATAGTCCCGAAAGGTCGACCGAGTCACCATTTCTTGGACGGACGGTTATGTCCTCTGTGTTCTTTACGTCCAACCTAGGGACCCAACCTTTCTAGGAGATTTCCTCCTTTACCGTTGGGTGAGATCATGCGAACAGACCTTTTAAGGTACCCGTCTCTTCGGACCACCCGATATCGAGTATACCACCGTTTCTCAACCTGTACTGACTCCTGGTAGTGGTTTATCCTCGTAAATGAAGAACCTTTTATGACTTCTTTTCCGTTGATAAATGAGTTTCTTCACAAGGGTTCCTAGTCCTTAACTTAAAACACAAATCCTCCGTCACCTAGACGACGACCGGAAGTTTAAGACGGGTTCTCCTTATAAGAACGAGAACAGATACCAGAAGACCTCTCTCCCCACAGTTAGACCCGTCATACCCGAGTCCAACATTTAAAATCGAATACTGGACTCCGTAGAGATAGAAGGAGGAAACAGTAGAGGGTATAGGGTCCTTACTGGGGACTCGAGTCACCATTAAGTAGACCCACCCGTGCCCCCGACCGTTTCTTCCCGTGTCCTTTGGTACAGAGTCTCCTCGAGTGTCGGTCCCATCTGTGTCGCGCTCGGACAATCAGACAAGAGAGCACTTGTGTCGCTCCAGGGCAAAAGGTGAGTCCGAGGGGGAGGAGTAAACACTCCGAGACCGGAAATTCTAGGAAAGTGTCCGTAGAGGACTCCGGGAGTTTGAAAGACCTCAGAACAGAAGAACCGTCTTTCTCCGGGGTCACGTTCCGGGAGTTCCCACCGACAGTCACTGTCTACAATAAAATACCTTCTATCGGAGACTCTTCACATTACGTACCAAGGACTCACAACGTCCATCTCTCGACCTCCTCCTTCCCTCGGGGTGGGAACCGACACAAAGAGGTTCAGTCTACTCTTCGACTGACCACACTTCTCTTCCGAACGTGTCTCTTGATAAGAAAATAAGAACCGTAAACCCTCCAAGACCCCGAGTCCATCGGACACGGAACCCGAGACTCGAGTACTTGTCTTTTTACTCCAGTATGGTCTGGACTATCTAGGGTCTATGAACAAATACTTACACCCCAGGGTCCTCTTTCGTCACTACGAGGAAACTGGAGGACCTCCGGGGACTGTCGGGTCCGCTTCAGACTCCGTCTTCACCACCCAGTTATGAGTCCTTCCTATCGTAAACCTTCGAATAACCCTTGGAGGATAGTTCACGTCCGAAGGGTCCGTCACGATCTCATTTCTTGGGTGGACGATCACGTCCTCTACATCCTCGGTACCCAAGTTAGGGACCCAACCCTTCTAGGGGATCTCCTCCTTTACCGATGGGTGAGGTCATAAAGAACGGACCTTTTAAGGAACCTGTCTCTTCGGACCGTCCGATTTCAGGTATCCCACCGTTTCTCAACCTGTACTGACTTCACTGAATCGTGTGTTCGTGTGTACGGGTTGTGTCACAGATTCTCGGTCGAAATCTGACCTGGAGTGCATGATGTAGGATCTAAGAGGGACGTATTAGATCCTAATCAATGCGTCAGGAGACACAGAGTCGGAGGAGTAAACACTTCACCGACTATGAACTAGATACGATATCGGGACGGTACTAACTTCACGATTGTCACGGACCGTGACTCATAGGTTGTTTACAATAGACAAGAAAAATAGGTGATGAGTGACGAATGTAATAGGGACTCCTGTCATCCTTTCCACTCAGGAAAATTATTCTTACCTTTCTTTCTGAGACGGGTCTTGGGATTGGAAATAGTGAGAAAGGTATTACGGTCCACACCACCCCTGCTTCCTATAAGTCGGAACTGTGTACACATATCAACAACTAAAATGAGAATCGATAAAGGTCAAAAGAGAGAAAGACTTGTACGTCATCCTAACATTATTTTTAACCAATACTGGTGTCCTGAACTAAACTCGTCTTTAATACATATAGTGAAGATCACTCCACCCAAAAACAAAAAAAAAACAAAAAAACCGGTACGGTGTATCGTATACCCTAGAAACAAGGGACTGATCCTGAGTTTGGTCACAAGGGACGAAACCTTCGTGTCTCGGAATTGGTGACCTCGTGGTCCGTTCAGGGAGGTCACTTCAAGGTTCTACGTCCCATGGTGAACGGTGTAGACGAAGGACGATGTCACTAGCACACTCGTACACAACACTACTTCGAAGATAGTAACGCCCAACGAATCACCGGTCCTACTTGTCTCAGGGTGTCGGTCGAGAGGGACCTGTGTCTCATACTCGGTCTCACTGGAACCAGGACTTTCTCGATTCCTAGTAAAAAACGGAGTCTTATTGGTTCACATAGGACTGACTAACGAGTATCTAACTTGATTTCATAGACTTTGTGACTCAGAAGGAGGACTACCTCAGACGAAGGTCGAAAGTCTTCTTGGGTTTGTCTTCCTTCCCACACTTGTCAGTCTGGTGACAAGAGACGGAGAAGAAAGTCAGAGTTCGATAAAGGATCTCCGTCGTAAGTCGAGTTCTCCATTTCTATCGTTTTTCTTCCTAAAACAAACACACAAAAACAGAGTGTAAAATAATGGGGTCATCTCTCCGACCCTAGAAGTAAGTGGTTCAAGGAGGGCTCTCAGAGAATTGTAGAATCTATTTCACGTCTCTAAAGTTAGTGTCATCCTCGTGGTCGTACCTACCCAAGACTTACCCCGAAACGAATGAGAACAAAACAAGAGTTCTTGACCTAGAGGTCCAGAGTCTGTGAATCGGACCCCGACTATAAGTTTCACAGGAAGGACCCCGTAGTCCGAACCTTCTTACGAGTCTTGTTTACGACTGAGTATAAGATCTTCTTTCCCTTAAAGGTCCTCCATTGACTACTTGGGTCTCAGTTCGAGATGGGTCAGAAACTTTCGGTCTGGTTACCGTATCAAATGTCATGGACCACGTTCTATGTGTACGACCAAGGGACCAAGTTTTCATGATCCTTAAAGTTCGACCACTTAGATCCCATAAATCGGTTCGTGTTTCTGGAAGAGTCTAACATGGAAGAGACGACTTATTCAGCAAGGAAGTGTTTCTCTCTTTTCCTTTAGGTGAACTTAGAACCCTGTGTGGGTGGGGGAACTGTGAGAACCGGACTTAGGTTTTCCTCGACTCACTTTTCGGTAGGTCCGAATTCTTTGTTGAGGTTTAGGTCCGAGATGTCACACCCGGTGTCTGTCGAAGAATTACGAGAGGAAAACGTCCCGTCCGACTGAGAGGACCAGGACAACAACTCTATGTCCCGTTCTTCTGTTGTTAAGTCACTACTCTAAACCGGGACATGGGATCTTTCGGTCGATGGGTAAGACGAACAGACAAAATTTACAAGTACCCTCCATTTCTTCTTTAAGTCTTACGTCCTTCCTTCTACACATAAATTCCCGCAGAGATCTAGGAGTCAACGGGACAAGTAAAGGAACAAATAAAAGACTGAAGGGGTGTCCTCCCAAGTACGGTACTCCCGTCTGGGGGAGGATTAAGTGGAAGGTAGTGGATGTATGTGTGCTACGGTTTAATCCAGTAGGTAACTGTGAACGCCACACTTATTTGCTCCCGGTATCCGACGACCACCCACACAAACGTACTGGTCTCCTCAGTACGTACACAACACACACACACACACACACGTGTAGAGAAAGGGCAGGAGGTGAGTTTGGACGTGAATTCAGTACTACCCAGTATAAATCCGAATTCACTGATGGATCGTATAGTCTACTAAAGAAGGTCTCTAACAACAGAACATGTTCCCCTAAGTTTACGGAACGAACTAAGTTAGTTAGTAGGTAATGGTTTATAAATGATTTGTAGATCTTAAATAAGTAAACTTATTTAAGTAACTTAAATAAGTAAATTTATTCGTCAATAACTTATTGACATTACCTAGATTCGAGGTGGTCTGAATCCCAATCTTTTGAAGACACTTGAGTCCGGGGTCGGGGGGAGGAACCCCCACCCCTGGGCTTCCCCCAAGTCCGAATTGTGGAAGGATCGAGGAATCGTAGTGTCTTGGGAGACGCTACACCATACCTACAGAGAAACCGAAATCCGCTCCGACCTAGGATTAGACTTAAACTCTTCCTTGTCCCGTCCTAGACTTCCACAGCGAGGACGTGGAGCCTTCTGGGTCGGACAGAGGTGGGAGGGGTCCCACGGTGTCTCCTTTTTCCTCGGTCTTTTCGGTTGTTACAGGGGTTCAATTGTTTGTGTCGGAGAAGGAGAGGTTAAGAGAGAGAGAGAGAGAGAGGTAAATGACTTTACCATTAAAATTCAGAGATTATCGAGGAGTCCCGTGACTCCACTCCGTTCTCCCCCTACATAAATACAAGTGTAGACGGTCCGACAGAAGAACCCACTACCGTTCCGACTACCGTGACGACGACTTTCGACGGACGAGACGAGGTGAGCCACTCCTCGTCTCGCACGAAACAACGCAGAGGGGCCACTGGTCGGACGGACGGTGAGAGTCGACACCCGGTCGGGTGGTACAGGAGAGAGGTCCGAAGTTCAGTCGGGTCCCCCCAGGTACGTATAAGTACGACTCCTCTGTCGTGGGAGGGGTCTTCCCGTCTGTAGGACCCACAAATAATTAGTGACAGAGGTCAAGAGAGTGTCTGTGTACTGACCTCCAGGGACCATCCTTCCAACGTTACAGTGGTGGTTGTTACCTGAGGCGTCTCACCTTTACTTGTTATTTCCGTAATTACTCCCCCAGGTCGAGGTCCCCGACTCGGGACCCCTTCCCTGAGTTGGTAGGAGTTGAGGTGGGCCTTCACTCCAACGGTAAACACCAACGGACTACACTAGAACCAAGTTACTGTCGGACCTTCGAGTCCCATCAATGACCCGTGTCTTAGAGACGACTAGTGGGTCCACACGTAAAAGTCCCTACGAGAGGGTAATTTACAAAAGTTGAAACCTTTGTCCATAGGTATCGGGGGAAAAAGTCTACCTTTTGACCGTAAACCCCTTGTCTTCACTGAACATGTTTCAGTGTGTCGGATACTTCACTACCCTAGGAGAGGTTCTGAGTCCTGAAAACAGGACGTCCGAGTGATGAGAGTACGTTAGGGTCGGGTGGGGGTTGTGACGACTCCCTTCCAATGTTAGTCCCCGAAAAGGTTCCTCAAAAGGTTCCTCAGATCAGTCAGAGAGAGAAGAGGTAAAACGTGTAATGTCAAGTAGTTTTGGCACGAAGACCTTGCCAAGGGTCCATGTGTCCAAGGGTCAACTCAGAGACTCTTTAGTCTCGACTCTTCCCACACTCTCTAGGAACAAAATTATTTAAACCTTCTAAGGGGACCTCTTCCTTTACCGATGGGTAGGAACGAGCCTTTAGGGCACTTGTCTCCTCGGACCACCAAATATCAGGTACCCCAGTGTTTCTCAACCTGTGTTACTTCCATGACTCTTACTCACACTTTGACTTCACTGTCGGGTCTTGGGTTGGATCAAGAAGGTCGTGGAACGAAATCCAGAAGTTGAATGGGGACCTGTGGGTCTGGGGGTCCCGGACTACTAAATCTGGATGGGACTAAACGTAGGAGTTGTTTGGACGAACAAAAGGGTCGGAGACTCAAGACTAAGGTAAGTCTAAAGGGTCCACCCGGGGGAGCAACTGAGTTTCTACTCGATGTGACCTAAGATGGACAGAAGTAAATCCAACAAACGAGTAGAAGAAGAAGGTTTTACTGTACAAGAGGACCGAAGACAGACTTTAACAATCCACGGTAGAAACAACATCTGGACAAAGCTCGAGCAAATAAGAAGGGAGAGTCTTAAGAGTGACATGTGGGACAATGTGAATGAAGTAGAGATGAATCTTCAGGAACTAATCTAGTTCCCCATCCCATAAAATAAGTCGAGAACTTAAAAGAGGTTATAGACTGTCCTGGTCTCTGTTTCTACAAGGACTCCTTAGACACCAACTACTACAACGGGTAAATATTGGGGTATAGAGGTTAAAGTGACGGGGACAGGTGAGGGTCTCATTGTGTGTCGTTGAGAAGAAGGAACTTACGTCTTGTACAAATTACTCCTTGATGACACACCATTTCGTAGACGGATGTTACACCCTCTGGACCCAAGTTAGGGACCCAACCCTTCTAGAGGACCTCTTCCTTTACCGTTGGGTGAGGTTATAGGAACGGACCTTTTAGGGTACCTGTCTCCTCGGACCATCCAATGTCAGGTACCCCAACGTTTCTCAGCCTGTGTTGACTCACTGAAGTGAAGTGACACACGACCTGTATTCTCCACGACTCCCTTGTTACTACTCCTTCGTAGAATCAAGTAATCCTCTAATGACAAAATACCTCGTCTGTCTTAGTGTCCGACCACTCTTGATTCCTCTTTTCTTTTGGACCCTGACTTTCTATTCGGAAATCCCAGAAACCCTTGTAACCCTTCCACGGGTGACGAGTGAAGTCGGTCGAGAAGAAGTGGACGGTAAACGTGTCTCACTGGAACTTGAAAATCACGACAGGACAGGGTAGAGATCCGACCGGTCGGACATCGTTTATCGAGAAAGGAAGGAAAATAATTCAGAAGGGTGGATCTACAGAAAAATTTTATTCCGGGGTACGTAAGACAAACCGTAATGATCACTGACCATTTAGTTGAAAATAAGAAAGGTGACTTCTGTTACTACTTACTCACTGAGATAATTCTATTGGGGTCCATAACCTACGTTCAGTGACCCTCTCACCAAACCCTGTCTCAACCTTGAAAGATGTACGAGGAGTTTCAACTATCGTTGTCCACGAATATGTGTTAAGGTACCGAGAGTCGAAAGGACGTTCGTTAATTAAGAGGTACGACGACGACGACGATTCAACGCAGTCAGTACAGACTGAGACACACTGGAGTATCTACCGTCGGGTGGTTCGAGGAGAGAGGGACCCTAATCGGTCCGTTCTTATGACCTCACCCGACGGTAAAGGAAGAGGTTACGTACGTACCTACGACTCAGTGAAGTCAGTACAGGTTGAGAAACGTTACGGTACTTGTCGTCGGGTGGTCCGGGGAGGTAGGTGTCCTAAGAGGTCCGTTCTTGTGACCTCACCCAACAGTAAATTAAGAGGTATCACTTGATTATTTACTACATCCTAATTGTAGGCTGAGATTGGACCTCAGCCTACAATTATAGTCTGAGATTGGGTTTTTGCATGACTCTTCTTGTTACTTTTCTGTACAACCCTGGGTTGGGACTATCGTGTAGTGGATTAAAACCGGTGATCCGATCTAAAAGGTAGCCCGTACGTCGGTAGGTCGTATTTTCATACCCCAACGAAGGTTATACACCTTTATAAGATCCTTAGATTATTTTTCTCTTTTACTTTCCTTCCGTTTCCCCATAGTCAAGTCAAGTCAAGTCAGTGAGTCAGCACAGGCTGAGAAACACTGGGGTACTTAGCGTCGTGTGGTCCGGAGGGACAAGTAGTGGTAGATGGCCTCAAGTGAGTCTGAGTGCAGGTAACTCAGGCACTACGGTAGGTCGGTAGAGTAGGAGCCAGCAGGGGAAGAGGAGGACGGGGGTTGGGGAGGGTCGTGGTCTCAGAAAAGGTTACTCAGTTGAGAAGAGTACTCCACCGGTTTCATGACCTCAAAGTCGAAATCGTAGTAAGGAAGGTTTCTTTAAGGAACCAACTAGAAGTCTTACCTGACCAACCTAGAGGAACTTCAGGTTCCCTGAGAGTTCTCAGAAGAGGTTGTGGTGTCAAGTTTTCGTAGTTAAGAAGCCACGAGTCGGAAGAAGTGTCGGGTTGAGAGTGTAGGTATGTATTGGTGACCTTTTTGGTATCGCAACTGATCTGCCTGGAATTAGCCGTTTCATTGCAGAGACGAAAACTTATATGATAGATTCAACCAGTATTGAAAAGAAGGTTCCTCATTCACAGAAAATTAAAGTACCGACGTCAGTGGTAGACGTCACTAAGATCTCGGGGTTTTGTATTTCAGACTGTGACAAAGGTGACAAAGGGGTAGATAAAGGGTACTTCCCTACCCTGGCCTACGGTAGTAGAAACAAAAGACTTACAACTCGAAGTTCGGTTGAAAAAGTGAGAGGAGAAAGTGAAAGTTCTCCGAAAAATCGAGGAAAAGTGAAAGACGGTATTCCCACCACAGTAGACGTATAGACTCCAATAACTATAAAGAGGGTCTTTAGAACTAAGGTCGAACACAAAGAAGGTCAGGTCGCAAAGAGTACTACATGAGACGTATATTCAATTTATTCGTTCTACTGTTATATGTCCGAACTGCATGAGGAAAAGGGTAAACCTTGGTCAGACAACAAGGTACAGGTCAAGATTGACAATGAAGGACTGGACGTATGTCTAAAGAGTTCTCCGTCCGGTCCACCAGACCAGAAGGGTAGAGAAAGTCTTAAAAGGTGTCAAATAACACTAAGTGTGTCAGTTTCCGAAACCGTATCAGTTATTCCGTCTTTATCTACAAAAAGACCTTGAGAGAACGGAAAAGGTACTAGGTCGCCTACAACCGTTAAACTAACGGTGATGGTGATCGTAATGCCTCGTGATTCGCGTCCACCGACGCTCTCGGCCGCGTGATTCGTACCGGCTCTCCTCGATGGGGTCCAGGCTCCAGTCCCCGTCACCGGACCTCACGGTCCGACACTACCGCGTCCTTGCCGACTCTCCTCGATGGGACGCAGACTCCAGTCCCCGCCAGCGGTTCTCCTCGATGGGGTGCAGGCTCCAGTCCCCGCCGACCCTCCTCTGTGGGGCGCAGGGTCCAGCCCTCGTCGGTCCTCTTCGGTGGAGAGTGGACTTCGGTTCCCACCACTGGGACTCCTCGGTGGGGTTCGGGCTCCGGTTCCCGCCGTCGACCCTCCTCGGTAGGTACGGGCTCCGGTCCCGGCCACCGACCCTACCGGACCTCCTTACCACCACCATTCCTCTATGGGGAGCAGGTTCCATTCCTCGTCGGCGACACGAAACGACCTCGTCGGCACTTCTCTATTGGGTGTGGGTTCCATTTTCTTTGGGTTCATTCTACCATCTACAACGTTCTCCCGTAGTCTCCGGTCTACGTGACTTTGGTATGAGTGTCTCTTGATCAGTTAGATTAGTGTGATCCTGGTGTCGGAACAGATTGAGTTACTTTGGTTTGGTACGGGTACCCCGTTGGGTTCTACCCACCCAGTACCACCTCTCCAGACTGTCTTACACCAGGTGACCTCTTCCCTTACCGTTCGGTGAAGTCATAAGAACGGAACTCTTGGGGTACTTGTCATCCTTTTCCGTTTTACTATCCTATGGTTTTCTCCTTGAGGGGTCCAGTAATCCACGGGTTATACGATGACCTCTAGTCACCTCTTTATTGAGGTCTTTCTTACTTCCCTACCTCGGTTTCGTTTTTGTTATGGGTCGACACCTACACTAACCACTATCTTTGTTCTAGGCTACGAATTTCTCGTTATAACGTATCCTTGGACCTCACAGTCCAGGTACTTAGTTCCGTTTAACCTTCGCCAGTTTCCCCATACGGTGACGAATTTGTAAAACACACATACTCACGCCCCTTACTTAATCTAGTCTTGATACGAAGACACCCATCCAAAATAGTCGGAACGTTATCTCTTCTAATAACCACAAAGGTCACCTAAGAAGATTACACTCCCTACCTAAACTACTGTAGACATCTCTTCAACCTTCCTATCACTATACCAGAACCGGTTACTAATGTAGTAACTCTCCTTTCCTCCACTCCACAGGTTCTGGATAAAATCTTTATTTTAACTCTTGTGAACCGAAGGGTCCACCGTGATCGTCATTTCTTGGACGGACGGTTATTTCCTCTGTTTTCTCTGAGCCCAAAATAGGCTCAACCCTTCTACGGGACCTCCTCCTTTACCGTTGGGTGAGGTCATAAGAACGGACCTTTTAGGTACCTGTCTCTTGGGAACACCCGATGTCAGGTACCCCAGAGTTTCTCAGTTTGTACTGACTTAACTGAATCGTACGTACGTACGTGTAACTACCTAACGTAGACCCTCTATTCTTTCTCGTTAGGTCTGACTGGGAATACAAAGACCGTACCCCTCCTGACCTCTTCCTTGATCAGCTCTCCCAATAGTTCTCGAGTCACAGTCTGTACAATTCGTATTTGTTCAGTTTATAGGTTTGTCTCTACGGTAGTAGTTTTTTTAGACGTCTATTGTTTACGGTCTCTCCTACACCCTCGGATGATGTGATAACCACCCTTACATTCAACCACACCGGTGATACCTTTTGGCATACCTCCGAGGAGTTTTTAGATTTTTATCAAAGGTATATTGGGTCGTTAGGGTGAGTACCCGTATATGGGTCTGTTTTGACATTAAATTTTTCTATATACGTGTGGATACAAGTCTCGTTGTGATAAATATTATCGGTTCTGAACCTTTATTGGATTCACGGGTAACTGTCTATTTACCTATTTCTTCTATACCATGCATGTAGACTACCTTATGATGAACCGACATTTCTTCACACTTTATTACGTTAAATATCGTTGTACCTACGTTGATCCCTAATAGTATGACTCACTTCAATCTTTCAGTTTATAGTATACTATAGTGAACATACACCTTAGATTTTATACTGTTTACCTGAATAGATAAGTTGTCTTTGTCTGAGTATCTGTATCTCTTATCTAAACACCAACCAACGTTTCCTCCTCTTCTCTGTACTCCCCCTACCTAACCCTCGGACACTAATAATCTACGTCTGATCATATACATCTTATTCATTTGTTGTTCCGGGACGACATATCGTGTCTCTTGATATAAGTTATAGAACACTATTTGGTCTTATCTTTTTTATACTTTTTCTTACGTATATATATATATATATTTAAAGAAACGACATGTCTTCTTTGATTGGATTGTAACATTTAGTTAATATGAAGTCATTTTATTAAAAAGATTCAAAAATTTAATTTTTTTTTTTTGTCTCTACAGTTCATCTGTTAATTTATATGTTCTGACTTCGAGACTCTATACTTAAACCGTCAACGGTCATGGGTCTCTTTTTCAGTCTGTACTGATTGACTTGACTTGATTTGACTCATGGGCCTCTCGTAAACGTTGTCCCTCTTGTCTACTCTGTCCATCCTTCTCTCTCTTTTCTTCCTCAGTATCGTCAAGAGGAGTTCCACGACCCTTCAGTACCGTCGATTCCTCCGACTTTAACTCATTTGTTTACACTTTCTTTTAGATCCTCTCGTACCGTAGGTATCTCTAGTTCTCTTCTCTCGAAATTCCTTCTCCTCAGTAGTTGTCACGATTTATAAGGTCATTTGAGTTTGTCCTTTTCAGAGGTCGTCTGAACAGTTGTACCTCCAGTAACCACAGGACCTAATCTCCTCTCATTCACTTTCGTTAACTTCTTTTAGTCGATTTCACCTGACTACATACTTACCTTTTACTCGTCAGTCTCCGTCGATTATTTATACTTAAAATATTTTGAAACAGTGACCTCATTCCTTTTCTTACCTCGTCATCGACCTCCCCCGACACCCTATTTGTCTCCCTTAAAAGGTCACACTCACTGTGAGACCCTTTCCGACTACCTCGTCAGTTCGTTCCAGTGCAAACCACTCCTAGTGTGACTGGCGAAAGGGTCGTGTCGAGGAATTCTCAACCTCACACAACGTCTTCTCCCACTCGACGTCTCCATAATTATCTTTTCGATTCTTTAGACACCCCACATCCTCTCGGTATTAGTCTCTCCTTTACGACTTATCGTAGTCGTTTAAATCTGTTTAATCTCGGAATCGTGAGACAAGGTCGTTATGACCGGTCTCCGTTAACTTTACTCTTCGAAATAACTCCCTGAAGACAACACCAGGTCGCCAATTCTGAAGTGGAAGGTTACGTCCCCTACACCCAAACTAGGGACCGAACCTTTAATTCTAAGGTGTACTGAACGTCGATGTTTTGGTTTTGTATTTGGTCTTTGTTACAACGTTGTTTAAGTTATTTCTGAAATTTTTACCGTGTATTTTGTAATTTTTTTATATATATAACAACTCATCTCTAAGGTGGACTGTTACTCTTTTGGTCATTTTGGTCATATCCCGACCTCCTGACCTCCCACAACCGTCAAAAGGTCTCATCTTTGTGTGTTCCGTCTTCTACTACCGTGACTTGTCGACCCCTACCTCCACGCTCCACACCACGAACCGGACTTTCCTATTAGGAAGTAATTAAGTCTTGGTTCGATGGATGATGACTACATTTCCAGTCCTCTGCCACAAACCGGAACAACTAACAAGGACGTGACGACACAAGAGTAAAAGTTATATCTGTAG
Organism: Capra ibex; assembly: GCA_006410555.1. Lineage (NCBI taxonomy): Eukaryota > Metazoa > Chordata > Mammalia > Artiodactyla > Bovidae > Capra > Capra ibex. The sequence continues at coordinate 48,031,584 of SJYO01046538.1, forward strand.
GACGGAGGTCCCTGTTAAACATTGTGGAAGTCGCGTTCCGCCCTCGATACTCAACCTAGAATTCAGTGTAAGTGGTACAGACCCTAGAAGTCAAAGAGTTTTCCGGTTCGAACATAGTCTTTTGGTCTCGGTACCTTTATTCATACTCTATGGACGTAAACCCGTCGTCCCTCGGTTCCTCTTTCCTACCCTGTCAGGAGTAACAGTCTGTGGGAAAGTTGTGGACGGAAGACGGTGGGAAGGATCTCCACCAGAGAATACCCGTTCCCTCGAGTTCCCTCGTGGGTAAGACCTCTGTCTACTGTCTTTAGTCATCCACAGTACAAGGGGTATTGACCGGAGTACGTCGGCCACTTCCCATAGGGTGTCCTAAGTAAAGGGTGTATACGGGGTAGAGGACGACGGAAGGTCTTTCACGACGAATGTTGTCTAAAGGGTAGGTTTCAGTCCCGACTTATCTTAGACTGGTCGCTTATCGTCACTTAGACAGAAAAGAGTTGACAGATGGTGTTCGATCTATTGTAAGATTCTCGAAAGTCAAAAAGTTAGGCACAAATTAAGAGTGTTAAGTTCTATCTATGACGATCGTAAGGGTAAATCTTCACCCTTTTGGCTCCGAGTTTCCAAACAAATCACCCAGACACAACTACACTCACGATTCTCTGTCTCTTTGTCGTCTTTGAGTCGGTCAGACCCACTCTTTAGACAAGAATTAGGGATACGACGTCCCGTCGTCCCGACACAGAACTCTGAGGAAATATTAAAAATAAAAAAATTAACTTCAATATCAGTTAAATCACTAAGTCAGTTGTTCACTAACTCAACTAAATTTTAAGTCACTAAGTATATATATATATTATATGTATATACGTACACACGATTCAACGAAGTCGACACAGGTTAAGACACACTCGGACGGTCTGAGGAGACAAGTACCTTAAGAAGTCCGTTCTTATAACCTCACCCTACGGTATGGGAGGAGATCAACTAGAAGGGCTGTGTCCCTAGCTTTGACTTAGAGAATATAGAGGACAAAAACGTCCGTCCAAGAAATGGTGATCGTGATGGACCCTTCGGGTTAATAATTGGTCCGTAGGACACTTTCTGGACTTAAGGTTAGAGTCGTAACGAAGGGGTCCTAGGAACTCTGTCTCCACCCTAGGGGTTCCGACAAGTCTCAAGAGGGGACGTGTGGGTGTGAGGAACAAGTCTCCGAGTGGTTAGTATGGTTCCGTCGTTAAGTTAACCTTTATCTCTACAAGTAACTGAAATCAAGTCTAGTAAGGACTCCCGATGTTTTATATCGGGTTTATATTCGACCCGGGAGGACTAATTTGAACCGGATCTGTCTTGTTCTCGAGTACTAAAGACATTAAAGGACGTGACCGAAGGAAGACAAATGTAGGAGTGTGCTCGGTCTTTGGTCGTATTACTGACCGAGGTGGACATCAGACCAGAAGGAGAGGGTTTGTGTTTCCACGAGACCGACCCCCACCCCCGACTATACCCCTCCGGAGGGAAGGTGTGCCGGGTATAAGACCTCCTCATAACCTCATCTTCCTACGTGGTCTCCACAAGACGTCTCGACCCTGACTCCTGGTCGTACGCCCCTTGTCCTTTCTGTCTCCTTCTTCTCTCGTCTACTTACCGGAAGGTCTTCTTTGTTAGTCTAAATGCCAAACGTTAGAGATCCAGTGGGTCTGGGTTATGTGGTAAGTGGATAAGGACTGTACTGGACACTGTGTAATGACGGACTTTAGATTCCGGATGGTCACTTGGAAGGGATACACTACCTACGAATAAAAAAGAATGATTTCAGTCCAATAACTCGATTTGAGTTATTTTTTGGATTTGTAGGTTTGTGTCTCTTACCTATTTCTTCTACATGTATGTATGTTACCGTAAATGAGTCGGTGATTTTACTTACCTTATTCCAGTAAACACATCTACACCTACATTGATTTCAGACAGTATGTCTGACTTCATTCAGTCTTTCTCTTTTCGTTTATAACACATAATTACGTATAGACACCTTAGATCTTTTTACCATGTCTACTTGGATAAACGTCCCGTCCTTATGTCTGCGTCTCCATCTTATGTCTGCACCTGCACCCCTCCCCTTCCTCTCCCACCCTACTTAACCTTCTAACCTTTACTGTATATATATGACGACGACGACGACGACTCAGCGAAGTCAGCACAGACTGAGACACGCTGGGGTATCTACCGTCGGATGATCCGAGGAGACAGGGACCCTAAGAGGTCCGTTCTTGTGACCTCACCCAACGGTAAAGGAAGAGGTTACGTACTTTCACTTTTCGCTTTCACTTCAGAGAGTCAGCACGGGCTGAGAATCGCTGAGGTACCTGATGTCGGATGGTCCGAGGAGACAGGTACCCCAAAACGTCCGTTCTCTTGACCTCACCCCACGGTAACGGAACACATTTTATCTATCGATCACCCTTCGACGACGGAGCGTGTCCCTCGAGTTGAGTCACGACAGACCACTGAATCTCCCACCCCTTCCGTCACCCTTCTCCCTCCCCTATATCCATATGTGTCTCGACTGAGTGAAGTACGATGTCTTCTGACTGTGTTGTCACATTTCGTTGAGTCAAGTCAAGTCAGCGAGTCAGTACAGACTGAGAAAGACTGGGGTACCTAACGTCGTGTGGTCCGGAACGACAGGTAGTGGTTGAGGACCTCAAATGGGTTTACGTGCCGGTAACTCAACCACTTCGGTAGGTTGGTAGAGTAGGAGACAATAGGGGAAGAGGAGGACGGAAGTGAGAAAAGGTTGTAGTCCCAGAAAAGTTTACTCAGTCAAGAAGCGTAGTCCACCGGTTTCATAACTTAAAAGTCGAAGTTTTAGTCAGGAAGGTTACTTGTGAGTCCTGACTAGAGGAAATCCTACCTGAGTAACCCAGAGGAACGTCAGGTTCCCTGAGAGTTCTCAAAAGAGGTTGTGGTGTCAAGTTTTCGTAGTTAAGAAACCGCGAGTCGAAAGAAGTGTCAGGTTGTGAGTGTAGGTATGTACTGATGACCTTTTTGGTATCGGAACTGATCTACCTGGAAACAACCGTTTTATTACAGAGACGTAAAATTATACGACAAAGTTAAGTCAAGTCATCGAGTCAGCATAAACTGAGAAACGCTGGGGTACTTAACGTCGTACGGTCCGGAGGGACAGGTAGTGGTTGAGGACCTCAAGTGAGTCTAATACAGGTAATTCAGTCACTACGGTAGGTCGGTAGAGTAGGAGACAGTAGGGGAAGAGGAGGACGGGGGTTAGGGAGGGTCGTAGTCTCAGAAAAGGTTACTCAGTTAAGAAACGTACTCCACCGGTTTTATAACCTCAAAGTCGAAGTTGTAGTCAGGAAGGTTACTTGTGGGTCCTGATCAGAGGAAGTCCTACCTGACCAACCTAGAGGAACGTCAGGTTCCCTGAAAGTTCTCAGAAGCGGTCGTGGTGTCAAGTTTTCGTAGTAAAAAGTCGTGAGTCGAAAGAAGTGTCAGGTTGAGAGTGTAGCTATGTACTGGTGACCTTTTTGATATCGGAACTGATCTGCCTGGAAACAACTGTTTCATTACAGAGACGAAAAGTTATACGATAGATACAACCAGTATTGAAAGGAAGGTTCCTCATTCGTAGTAAATTAAAGTAACGTTGTCAATGGTAGACGTCACTAAAACCTCGGGGGATTTTTACTTCAGTCGGTGACAAAGGTGACAAAGGGGTAGATAAAGGGTACTTCACTACCCTGACCTACGGTAGTAGAAGCAAAAGACTTACAACTCGAAATTCAGTTGTAAAAGTGAGAGGAGAAAGTGAAAGTAGTTCTCCGAGAAATCAAGAAGAAGTGAAAGACGGTATTCCCACCACAGTAGACGTATAGACTCCAATATCTATAAAGAGGGTCTTTAGAACTAAGGTCGAACACAAAGAAGGTCAGGTCGTAAAGAGTACTACATGAGACGTATCTTCAATTTATTCGTTCCCCTGTTATATGTAGGAATTGCATGAGGAAAAGGATAAACCTTGGTCAGACAACAAGGTATAAGTCAAGATTGACAACGAAGGACTGGACGTATGTCTAAAGAGTTCTCCGTCCAGTCCACCAGACCATAAGGGTAGAGAACTTCTTAAAAGGTCAAACAACACTAGGTGTGTCAGTTTCCGAAACCGTATCAGTTATTTCGTCTTTATCTATAAAAAGACCTTGAGAGAACGAAAAAGGTACTAGGTCGTCTACAACCGTTAAACTAGAGACAAAGGAGACGGAAAAGAATTTAATCATACTTGTAGACCTTCAAGTACCAAGAACATAACGACTCCGGACCGAATCTCTTAAAATTCGTAATGAAATGATCGTACACTCTACTCACGTTCACACACCATCAAACTCATAAGAAATAACAACGGAAAGAAACCCTGACCTTACTTTTGACTGGAAAAGGTCAGGACACCGGTGACGACTCAAAAGGTTTAAACGACCGTATAACTCACGTCGTGAAAGTGTCGTAGTAGAAAGTCCTAAACTTTGTCGAGTTGACCTTAAGGTAGTGGAGGTTATCGAAACAAGCATCACTACGAAGGATCCGGGTGAACTGAAGGGTAAAGTCCCACAGACCGAGATCCACTCAATAGTGTGGTACTACTAATAGACGTAACACTTCTAGAAAAAACATGTCAAGAAGACACATAAGAACGGTGAAGAATTATAGAAGACGAAGACAATCCAGGGATGGTAAAGACAGGAAATAACTCGGGTAGAAACGTACTTTACAAGGGAACCATAGAGATTAAAAGAACTTCTCTAGAGATCAGAAACGGTAAGATAACAAAAGGAGATAAAGAAACGTGACTGGTGACTCCTTCCGAAAGAGGAACGATAAGAAACCTTGAGACGTAAGTTTACCCATATAGAAAGGAAAAGAGGAAACGAAAACAGAAGAGGAGAAAAGTGTCGACAAACATTCAGGAGGAGTCTGTCGGTAAAACGAAAAAACGTAAAGAAAAAGAACCCTTATCAGAACGAAGGACAGAGGAGATGTTACGGTGTTTGGAGGTAGGTATCAAGTAGTCCGAGAGACTGATAGTCTAGATCAGGGAATTCAAATAAAGAGTGAAGGTGACATATTAACAATCCCTAAACTAAATCAAGTATGGACTTACCAAAAGGGATGAAAGAAGTTAAAGTCAGACTAAAACCGTTATTCCTCAAGTACTAGACTCGGTGTAGTCGAGGACCAGAACAAAAACGACTGATATATCTCTAAGAGGTAAAAACCGTTGTTTCTTATATTAGTTAGACTAAAGCCACAACCGGTAGACAACTACAGGTACACATCTGATATAGAACACAACAACCTTCTCCCACAAAAATGGTCACGCAAGAGAACCGTTTTCAGATAATCGGAAACGGGACGAAGTAAGACATGAGGTTCCGGTTTAAACGGACAATGAAGTCCACAAAGAACTGAAGGATGAAAACGTAAGGTCAACGGACATTACTTTACCTGTATAAAAACCCCACAATCAAGATCTTCCAGAACATCCCGAAGTATCTTGAAAAGTCGAAGTCGAAAAAGTCGTAATGACCAGTCCCGTATCTGAACTTAATGGTACTATAACTTACCACTTCGTTAATGTAATACTATTTTTTTTCAGTGTCAAACCCCCTCCTTCATCAACATACTCAAACCTGTTTACGTATGTCAATACAATTGGTGGTGGTGTCAGTTCTAGATTTTGTAAAGACGGTGAAAAATTTAGGTGGGAAGAAGCTTGACGTCAAGTACTTTTGGCGACTAGATTAAAGACAGAGACATTAAAACGGAAAAGGTCCTACAGTATATTTACTTTAATATATCATAAGTAGGACAACTTAGACTGAAGAAAATAAATCGTCTTACGTAAACACAAAGTAGGTGTAATAACACGCTTAGTTATCAAGGAAGTAAAAATAACAATTGATCAAAAGTCAACACACCTATATGGTGTCAAATAGGTATGTGTTCAACTAACTGGAGTCCGATAAAGGTCAAACTCCATAATACTTTTTTCAGTGACGTTGGTAAGTGTATGACTAAAAACACCTTCGCATACAAAAATAAAGAGTCTAAGTACAGATCCCATAAACGACCAATATACCATTCACATACAAATTGAAACCCTAAGGGTCCACCGAGTCACCATTTCTTAGGAGGACGGCTATGTCCTCTACATCCAAACTAGGGACCCAGTCCTTTTTAGGGGACCTCCTCCTTTACGGTTGGGTGAGGTCATAAGAACGACCCTTTTAGAATACCTATCTCCTCAGACCGTCTGATGTCTGGTTTCTCAGAGCGTTTCTCAGTCTGTGGTGACTCACTGACTCGTGTGTATACGTGTACAAATCGAATCTTTGACCGTTTGATGAAAGGTCTTACCGACATAGTAAAAGGTTAGGGTAGTCGTTCCGATACTCTCGAAGTCAAGAGACGTAGAAATTGTCAACTATTACAAACGAAAAAACCAAACCAAAACACACACACAAAACTTAAAATCGATAAGACTAGTTCCACACAGTCATAGAGTAACTCTAAAGATAAACGTAAGGAGATTCTAAATACTATAACTTGTGGAAAAGTACACGAAGAAATATAGAATAAAATACTGCACAAACAAGTTTATAAAACGGATGAAAATTTTAAGAAAAGAAAAATAACAAAACTCTCAGGTGTATATATATATATATCTATATCTATATATCTATCTATCTATCTATCTATCTATCTATATCTATATCTATATTGATTTCTTGTAAACAAAAAGTGATTCCGAAATAGACCTCCTGTATTGACACGGTGGTGGAAGTGGAGTTAAACTTCTTCTCAATCAAGTCACTTATAATATTTCGTTCATACTTGTCAAACTCCCTGACCTTCGTTGTAATTGACTGTTTTTGGTTAAAGGTAGATTTAGTAGTATTTTTACAAATTCCTTTTTCTTCCCCCCTTCCCCCGTTTTTACCAAAGTCCAGCTTGTTCTAGTAGTGCAAAATAGATTATTTAAGTTAGGATCGATTCCAAATGGTTTTAACTTTGTCCTAACGTACACACGATTCAACGAAGTCAACACAGGTTGAGCAAGACTGGGATGTCCGACATCGGGCGGTCCGATAGGACAGGTACCCTAAGAGGTCCGTTCTTATGACCTCACCCAACGGTACGGGAGGAGGTCCCTTTAGAAGGATTGGTTCCTAACTTGGGTACAGAGACCACAGAGGACGTAACCGTCCGTCCAAGAAATGGTGATCGCGGTGGACCCTTCGGGATCCTTTGTCCTAACGATATTATTGTTTTGAAAGTGATGTCGTGCGACGTGTGTGGACACAAGGTTCGGGTGGGGGTAGGGGGATTACGAAGGTATAAGTCTGATAAAGGGTCGGACAAACCGGACAAGTGTTTCGTCGTCCATCTAGAGAAACTAGGTCAGAAACAATATTCCGACCATACAGACCCATAGTCGAGCCATTTATCCTGTCGACTCCAGACGGTCCAGTAGTTCTTTTCGTTTGTTGACTGACTATAGTATACCCTATCTCCCCGACAAAGTCTACGAGAAGTATATAAAATGTTTGCGGAAGGTCCGTGAATAAGTGTCTAAGCATCAGTCACCTTCAAGACGGAAGACCGGAGAACCATCCGACATGGGTGTGTTACCGTACTTTGTAGTGCAGTTTCAGAGGACGACAGCGGTCTGTCCTCGAATAGACGTCGTGGTGGGTGTCGGTTGGGGGGTTCTCAAGAAATGTTTCGGATCTATATCCCGAAAATAGTCTATAATATAAAACATTTATTAAAATACTGACTAAAAAATTTTATGCAAAAAAAAGAAAGAGAGAGATAAGATTATGATAATGGTGAAGGGTGGTAATCGAGCTGACCTAATTTTTTGTATTTCTTTTGTAAATAGTGATAAAATACCTTCCCTTTTTGGCTCCGTGTCTAAAAAATTGTCTGGGCGAAGAAGGTGACATTACCTGGCAACCCCGGTCCACACTCTAAACTACTGATTCTTCTCAGAATCTTCCAAAAACTTTGGTAATAAGGGAAATTTCCCGACGAGAAGAAAATTCATCCTAGGTCAGTCGAATGAAGTCCCTCTTCCTTTGTCCATAAACAATTTTTAGATACTACGTGGGCACTTACTAGTCCACTCCACGGTCATTTGGTGCCGGTTACTGGGTTTAGACCAGAAAAAAAAAAAAAAAAAAAAAAATGTCGGACATTTGATTTCCAAAAACAAAAACAAAAAAAGAGGGTGTTTACTTATAAACGTTGATCAAACTACTGTCTCTTTCGATTGAAACTTGGGGGTTTACTCCCTTTACGTTAGGGAGGGGTGGGGTTAAGGTAAAATAATCAACTGTACATAAATTTTTTTTTTTTTGTTTTTGTTTTTGACCCCGAAGGGTCCACCGCGATCACCATTTCTTCGACGGACGGTTTCGTCTTATGCATTCTCTGTTCCCAAACTAGGGACCCAACCCTTCTAGGAGACTTCCTCCCGTACCGTTGGGTGAGGTCAAAAGAACGGACCTCTTAGTGGTACCTGTCTCCTCGGACCGCCCGATATCAGATATCTCAGTGTTTCTCAGTCTGTGCTGACTTCGCTGAAGCTTCCGTGTGTACGTGTAACATTTTTCTATATAAGTTTTAAACGTTGCTCTCCCTATTGGTTACAAGAGTGGTGTATGTGTATGTGTTTAATATGTTCCAATACCTGTACAATTAATCGAACTAACACCATTACTAAGAAATTACACATGTATATGGTTTTGTAATGAAACAAACGAAATGTATATGTGTTAAAAATAAACAGTTAATACGGAATGATTTCAACCTTTATGACTGGAGTTAAAAATAATAAAATTAATGTATCATAATTAATAATAATAGTATAAATTTTAAAACAGTTATTGTTTGAACTTCTTTAAATAAAAGAGAGAAGAACACATTCTTGGATGTATTATAGGAGTTAAAATAGAGAAACAGACTTTTCGAAGTTTATAAACCGTAAAGGGACCACCGAGTCTACCATTTCTTAGACGGACGTCACGTCCTCTGGCTCCAAGTTAGGGACCCAATCCTTCTAGAGGGTATCTTCCCTCACCTTTGGGTGTGGTTATACTAGTGTACCTCTTCAGGTACCTGTCTCTTCGGTGTTGCAGGAGTTAGAATAGAGAAACAGACGTTTTGGAGTTTATAAATGATAGACCGGTAAATGTCTTTTGTAAACAGTTGGAGACTAAATTCATCACCATTCAATAGAAAAGAAATTGGTAATGTTTACACCGTTGGATAACCCAACCGGTTTTTAAAGTTAACCTAAACGGATATGATAGAATATAGTTATGGGTTTACCTGAAAAACTGGTTGTACTATAAAAATTTCTACTCTTTTCACTTCTGGAGACTTTTTTTATTCACTGAACGATTTTCAGTGGGTCGATTACCGTTACTTTGTCACTATACACAGAATAAAGTTTTGGACCACAAGAAAGGTCTTCGTTTAAACATCGTCGTTAAATCGTCTTTTACTTTTTCTTGTTTTTTGTTAAAGACCGTCATTCACCACTCGTCCCCACATCAAGAACCTAGTTCTGTGTGGACGGGTCCCAAGGACTTGGACGACAACCGGTTCGGTGTCCGGACATGTGACCCTGGTCCTTGGGTAGTCTTACTGGAGTTCTGGGACACCCTAAGAGTTCAGTGGGGTCCCTTTAAGATAAAAGAAGTGAGGTGAAGTGAACGACTTCACATGTATTTTTAAAATTTCGAAAAGTCACTGTTCCAAAATATGGTTTTGTTTCGTACAATCCATTTCGGATCTCTTCGACTATTCGAGTACCTATACCTTGACCTGTACTACTCAAGTAGAGGATATTTATCTCCGTTGAACCAAAAAAAAAATTAAAAAATATGTCCGATATAACCCTAGGTGAGAACCTAGAAGGTACTCATAATTTACTCAATCATAAACGTTGTACTAATTACGTAGTGGACTGTTCCTCGTTCGTCATATAGTCACATATAATTTTTATTTTATTTTCAAACTTATTAGTCCTTTAGTCTAGAGACCTTTTTCTAAAGTTTTTTCTTATTTGTGTGTGTGTATATACATATTTATATACATATATATATATACACACACACACATAACCTTTGTCACAGTCTGAAATAAAACCCCCCGAGGTTTTAGTGACGTCTACCACTAACGTCGGTACTTTAATTTTTTGTGAATGAGGAACCTTCCTTTCAATACTGGTTGGATCTATCGTATAAGTTTTCGTCTCTGTAATGAAACGGTTGTTTCCAGGCAGATCAGTTCCGATATCAAAAAGGTCACCAGTACATACCTACACTCTCAACCTGACACTTCTTTTGTCGTGGTTTCTTAACTACGTAAACTTGACACCACAACCTCTTCTGAGAACTCTCAGAACCTGACGTTCCTCTAGGTTGGTCAGGTAGGATTTCCTCTGATCAGGACCTACAAGTGACCTTCCTGACTACAACTTCGACTTTGAGGTTATAAAACCGGTGGAGTACGTTCCTTAACTGAGTAACCTTTTCTGGGACTACGACCCTCCCTAACCCCCGTCCTCCTCTTCCCTTACTGTCTCCTACTCTACCGATCTACCGTAATGGCTGAACTACGTGTACTCAAAGTCACTTGAGGCCCTCAACCACTACCTGTCCCTCCGGACCGCACGACGCTAAGTACCCCAGCGTTTCTCAGCCTGTGCTGACTCGCTGACTTGACTTGACTTGACTTGACTAACAATAATAAATCAACGATAAAGTACAAGTCGAGAAAACACTGGGATACCTGACATCGGGTGGTCCGAGGAAGAAAGGTACTCTAAAAGGTCCGTTCTTATGATCTCATCCAACGGTAAAGGAAGAGATCTCTTAGAAGGACTGGATCCCTAGCTTCAGCTCAGAGAACGTAACCATGCACCCAAGAAATGGTGACTCGGTGGTCCCTTCGGGGATACATATACATATATAAACACATTGGTTAATTGAAACGACACGTGGGGTTTGATTGTGTTATGACATTCAGTTAATGTGAAGTTAATCTTTTCGTTTCTTATTTTCTTCCTTTAGTTTAGAGGTCTTTTGTACGGAGAAGTGAAAGACGATCTCCCAAAAGGACATACTTTTACCCTAGACGTTCTGTCTCCGTCTCCTTTTCTTTCACTATCGTTGACATGACGAAGTTTAGGGGTTTCAAGAGACCCCTTTGTCTCTTCGTATTCCTCTTAAATAGGAGGGTGGAAGTCGACTGTTGTTTGAGAGGTCGATAGGTCAGGTCCTCTTACCGGAAGTGCGGGAAACTACAGTCTTCTTAGTCAAAGGTGTAGAGAGGTCAAAGTTTTTCTGATGAGGGTTCTCACAAGGGACGACTATTATATTGATTCTAAATGAGAGGTGGGAAGGAGACAGAGAGAGAGTGTGTGTCTGTACACATGTGTACGTGTGTATTTGTGTGTGTGCATATGTATGACCCATGAGTCTTGACCCTTTCTACACTCCGTTTGTCTGCGAGAGTACATGACAACCACTGACGACGACGACGACGACGACGACGACGACGACGCAGCGAAGTCAGCACAGGGCTGAGACACGCTGGGGTATCGGTCGTCGGATGGTCCGAGGAGGTAAGGACCCTAAGAGGTCCGTTCTTGTGACCTCACCCAACGGTAAAGGTAGAGGTCACGTACTTTCACTTTTCAGTTTCACATCAACGAGTCAGCACAGACTGAGAATCACTGGGGTACCTGACGTCGTATGGTCCGAGGAGACAGGTACCCTAAAAGGTCCGTTCTCATGACCTCACTCCACGGTAACGGAAGAGGTTGACAACCACCAATCCATTTTGTTAAATCTTTAAAGACAGTTCTGAAGTTTATGTGAGAATTAGTCCTAGAGGTGAAGGTTTTTTAACTCTGTTTTTCCGACACACTTCGTCTCTCTACCCACCCTCGATATCCTAAATTCCTTCTCAAATCAGACTATATGACTATGTGTACGAGTTCAACGGACCCTCCCCACACCCACAGACCTCGGACGTCCGTCAAACACCAATACGGCTCTTAGGAAGTACCCGTATCGACCGACTTGGCACCGGACTCTATTCTACCGTCACTGCGTCACACTCTACGACGTGTCGCACCACCATCCACCACGGACTGGTCCGGTCGTGTCACTGGATACGACACTGGCGAACGACCAGTATCCCGGTCGGAGGACCTCAGTCCCGGTCAGACCTTCGACCCTCGCGTCTGACTGAGACAGGACCGGGTCTGTAGTAGACTGTCCGAGACGTCGGAAGGGTGAGCGACCGTCCAGTCGAGACTTCGAACCGACGGAGGTACTAAAGGTAGCAAGGTGAATAGTGTCACACAATACGTACTCCACCGAACACTCGAATCAACAAAGGTTGAGAAACACTAGAGTTCTGGACATCGGGTGGTCGGAGGAGACAGGTACCCTTAAGGGTCCGTTCTTATAACCTCACCCAACGTTAAAGGAGGAGGTCCTCTAAAAGAACCGGGTTCCTAACTTGGGAGTAGAAGACACAGAGGAGTAACGTCCGTATAAGAAATGACGAACTCGGTAGCCCCTTCGGGGGATGATGTACTCTCTGCTAGAATTTTCGTTCTAAAGACATACTTATAATACCCAATAGTGGGTGTCCTAAACTCAGAAAATTAGAAGAATCCAATTTAAGAGTTTGCAGGATCCCACAGAAATTAAAAAACCAGTCTTAAGTTCTATTAAGTAGAATTTAGTAAAATTAAATTTGTTTATTCATTAACTTTCGAGGTAAAAATTCCTCCTGACGACTTTATTTTATCTCTTGAGGCTCTGGTATGCAATTATGAGTCTCTGTGTGATCCCTTTACAAATCTTATAAGTGGACAAATTGTGGTTTTCCTGTAAGTAAATGAATTGTTTATTCTCTGTGAATTTAGTTACTTTTAATGGAGTGATGCCGAGTGTCTCAGGTCGATCCATTTGAGAATAAGAATAGAAGACCCCACTCCCTTGACTCCGGTTAGTTGAACGGATTCCGATCCGTTATCTTCACCGCCCTGGTCCTAAACTTGAGTCCAGTGGGGTCGTAGTCAGTCGAACGAATGGACGGGTGACACCGTCGGTCAGTGACCCGAGTCGGACCGTGGAGTCGTACGACACTCAAGAGTCGACACGCTTACAAGGGTTAGTGTGTACTCCTGTAAATTAGAGAAGACACTAGATGCCTCGGCGAACCCTTTACCTTCGTCTTAATGCCTCTACTCAGTAAGGTACAGTCGTCTGTTTGACATTACCTCAAAAATAATGATAAAATAATAAATACATAAACATTTTTTTATCAGTCACCCTTCTCATTCCGTCGTCTCGGGGGAGTACCGACAAAGGAGTAGACCTAGAAGCGCGCGCGCGCACACACACACACACACACACACACACACGTGCGAGTTGTCACACAACACTCGTACACACAAACACGTGACCAGAGGGTAAGAGAATGTCTGTGAGTACGAGAGACTCTCATCCCCAACCTGTACCAAACACATCTTAATATAAAATCCTCAGATCTCAGAAATAAACACCACACACATGTAATCACACACTCTCTCTTTCTTCTGTAGCACACACGATAACTCTTGCACGGCTGACTTTATTGAGAAGACATTGGGGACTCTGGGAGTTGAAGAAGTAGGATGGGAAATGTAAGAAGGGGGTGGAGATAATAAAATAAAAACACTCTAGAATCAAGGGGTTGGGCCCTAGATTGGGTCCGGGAGTCGTTTCTTTCGAATCTTAAGCTTGGTGACCCGGTAATCCTTCGGAAGGAAATGTCAGAATGGAAATGGTTTCCTTTACGTGTTACTGGACCTGGAGAGAAATCAGGAAACTAAGGTTTTGTCCACGGATCAAAACTGGATTCGGTGCCTGGAAAGACCAAGGGTTTGTGGGGCGGAGGTTGCAGGGAGAGGGATGGACCAAGTTCCGACTACTGTCTCACAGGGGGGTTACGAACCAACACCTTCTTTAATTATTCATAGAGAGTTCCTTAGAGAGACTAACTCCATACATCGTATGTATCGAAGTCTCTTGAGTTTCCGAGAGTCTGAGTACGTCGAGTTCAAGAAGAAGACTGTACTACCCAAAGATTCAAACTTTTATATTTGAAACTGGAGACAGAACGAGGGTAGACTCTCTTCTCTCTTATCTCATAAAGACCTAAAACCCAACCGGGGGTAAAAGAGTAGAAGAACGGGGAAGAGATTTCCACTATCCCAGGAAAGACCTTGGCAAAGGAACCCAATCGTAGTTCCATAATGTACATCACCATAATGTAGTACATAATGTTCATCTAACCTCCGAGTTTCGCCACTACGGTTCCCCATATTCTGTACCAAGGATGGGATACCCTAGTTGTTCTTCTCCATCGTTAATCCGTTTCAGGTTATTTTTATATTCCATGACTCATCAAAATAAAACCCTGTAAAAACGGGAGATCTTACACTCCAGGGTAATCATAAATACAGAAAGACGATATAGGAGTCAATGACGTTACGAACCTAAAGTTATCTATGATTCATTTATAAGTTTCTTTTTTTTTACTTACTTGGATCTTTGTGGTGTGGAGTCAGTGTGACTAGGGTAATTTTAAGTTGATATTATGCAACTCTTGAATGATGTTCAATTCATAATATAACCCCTTCAAAGGTTTAAGTCTCGAGGAAGATCGTGTAACGGATCGAAAAGAAAGGTAAAGTGGGTAAATAAAACAGAAATAGAGAAAACACGACGAAGTGGGAGAGGGATGAAAGAGAGGAATCCTCTACCGGGAGAGAGTCGGAACACCCGAGATGTGAGTTAAAAGACCTGGTAAGTCTTTCCAGTGACGGAGAATCGGGGTCTAAGATTTATCTGTACGATTCGGGTTACGACGAACTGTCATTCCCGGTTTGTTTACACTCACCTTGTTTCGAGATAATGAAAGGGGAATGGTTTTTACGTAATTATTTCAATTAATCGTAACTGGACTTTTTTTTTTAGACTTGTTATTGGAAGACCGTAATCCTAGTTTACGTTACTTCGTGTTCGTTATTTTTGAGGTAATGACGAGGGGAGACTCGTTGACAGTGGCTAGGAACCCGGCTCTCCCTCCCCTGTCCGAGTGTACATAGGTCCCTAGACGGACGGAGGAGATTCGGAGAGACACTCTGAGACTCGAGGTCGACAACACAGTTTTACGTCCGTCCACACTTCCACTCGGTTCGACCCGGGGCCCATCCTAACAACAACAACAAGTCACTGATTCAGTACAGTCTGAGGAAACACTGGGGTCCCGGACATCGGGCGGTCCGAAGAGACAGGTACCTTAAAGGGTCCGTTCTTATGACCTCACCCAACAATAAAGGAAGAGGTCCCCTAGAAGGTCTGGGTCCCTATCTTAGGGACGGAGAACGAACCGTCCGCTTAAGAAATGGTAATCACGGTGGACTCTTCGGGATATCAATTATATCTTTTATATTCTGTGTGTCTTCAGATCTCGATTGTGTCCGAACCAAACCCGATATCAGTTATATATTTTCAGGTCTCATACCCCTTCCGTCGTCCGGTAGTTCCCACCGTCAGTGGAGAGGTGATCAACTCCGACCCCCAACCGTCTACGAGTCCCTCAACTTATTCGTCCACGGATCCTGGGAACGGTCTATGTCGTCTTTGGACCGGGTCCCCTTATTCCCATTAAGATCTGACGTAGGAGACCGTCCGGTTCCACTGATTGAGTAACAAAGGAGATTAGTCTCAACCAAACCTTTAACCCGGTCCTATACAGACAATAGCTGGGGTCGACGTTCCGTCACTGAGGGACGGGAGGTGACGGGAGTGGGTTGTGAAGGTCGCTAGAGTAAAATAGTGACTTAAAGATATGATACGGTCCGTAACTCCTAGACCCTACACCTCTGTGTTTATATTCTGGGAGATGAGCAGAAGATCACCAGGAGTCAGATCACCCTAAGTCAGTTCTTGGGTGACCTAAAGACGGGGGAAAAACATGAAGGGAGACGGGAGGAATAAGAAGTACTTTGATACTTTATAGCCTCCCTCGTAAGGTACAACTATACCCCGATGGACTTAGAGACGTTAGGTAGTAAGGTAAGGTCTCCCGTACTGACCCTCAGTCTTACCTACACGACGACCTAGTTTAGGGTAAGTACGGGGAGTCAATATATATGGTACACCCCACGGGTACCGAGTGCCCCAGGACGTACTCGGGTGTCTGAGGCTTTTCATTGTTCTCGACCACGTGAACGGGAAACCCTTATCAGGTCCTCCAGTGAGCAAAAGTCTTCAACGGAGTTTGAGATCGCCTTCTCAACGAGTCCACCTTCCTTCCGTACTCCTCATACTTCCTTGTCAGTCTCTTTCAGAGAAGAGATACGTCGAGAACTTTTTTTTACGTATATAACCAACTTTTCAGTGACGTCCCTCTATGAGTCTTTACTGTCCTTTCTACTTCTCAATTTTCTTCCTCTTTCTGTTACATCCCATAGAAACTACACCCCTCTCTCACCCTTGAAGGACTCTTGTGTTCGTTTAGGAATTTTATAAATTTTATCTTTATATCATTCACGGGATGCATGCTTACCCAAGATAAGGTTCGCGTTCTAGGACGACGATTCAGTGAAGTCAGCACAGACTGAGACACACTGGGGTATCTGCCGACGGGTGGTCCGAGGGGGCAGGGACCCTAAGAGATCCGTTCTTGCGACCTCACCCAACGGTAAAGGAAGAGGTCACGTACTTTCACTTTACACTTTCACTTCAACGAGTCAGCACAGGCTGAGAATCGCTGGGGTACCTGACGTCGGATGGTCCGAGGAGACAGGTATCCTAAAAGGTCCGTTCTCATGACCTCACCCCACGGTAACGGAAGAGGATCGTTCTAGGATTCGGGTTAATAAACAATCGGACCCATGGGTTGATTGTGTTAACCGATAAATCATGATATGAGATTGTCCAAATACGAAATATGTGTTTATTATGTATTGTTTGTGATTTTTATTTCTTTAGAATGTCATGTCGTGAACTTCACATCTCATCAGGTCATGTTGTCGACCGTATGTCCCCGACCGTAGCTCACTTGTCCGTTCTTCTCGATGACTGACCTCCTCCCTCTCCTGTACCCTCTGTCTTCTCGACTTCCAAGTAGTCGTTGTCCTCTACCTCCCGTTCGACGCTAAAATGAGTGTGGACTACCACTGCCTTGTGTCAAAGTGTAGAAACTTTCAAGTGTTGATCTTCTAAGTATACACCCCCGAATGACATAAAACGAATACTTGATTATGAGTCACGGTGGTTTTACTTTAGACTTATAGGTCTCTACGTGGAAGCCTTACACAGTTGGTTGTCATACTCTTTCTCTCGACATTCTAAACCCTTTGGATAACGGAGGAAAAAGACGTAGGTAGATGTCAGGGTCCAGACTAGACAGAGTAAACGTTTATCGGTGGATTCACGAGAGAAACGAAGAGTAGGCGGAGGATGGACCGGTCTTAACAGAAGAGTTTCGTGTCTACCCCACAGACAAATTCTTCTGTCATTTACGAGGGACTGTACGTTCTCAGACGTTTTCACTGGAGGTAGAACGAAAGACGCAGACTAGGTGTCTGTGGTCTGACCAACGAGGGAGTAGACAGGGAGGACTCTTACTCGACGAGGTCGTCCTGCTGAGAAAAGGTAAATCGGACCTTCTTACTCTCTTTTAAGGATACCCAAAACCTCAATAAACGTATTACGAGACGAAGACCCGATGTCCGAGGACCTTAGATGTCTATGAGTATAATACTATTATATTTTATAAATGGTTCGTTAATAATAAATTGAAACGTACGTCGTAGAGTAAGATTAGGAATTCCATCCGTTATACTAATAGAAAAAAAAAAAAAAAAATTATCCCTTTCTCAGACTTCCTCCCCGTGTGTCGTCGTCCTCGTCTCAGATCCGTTCAACTGAAAACCCAGATTCGATAAAGACTAGAAACCCTGACGACTCAAGTATCTCCCAGAGGTCCGTGTTTCGTCCGGTCAGTCTCAAACGTCTGACTGTGTTATCCACTTGTTCTCTTACTCCCGTCTCATTTCCTTTTCATTCAAGGTCTTTTCATTCGGATGTCTAACCCGACCCTTACTTTGAAGTCTTTCACACGAGGAGGACGAGAGAACTAGTTGACCAGCTGGAACCTTCTCCATCTTAGATTGTCCTCTCGGGGTCTCCACGATCCCTCAGGGGGAAAGAGGGGTTTTTGGAGGGAATCGACGAACTACCACGGACTTTAACATGGTAATGTCGGATTAAGGAAATCGAATCCGACGTTAAGGGGACAATTTTACGTTTATGAGGACCCTCTCCGTTCAATAATTTGAAATAATCACAAAATATAGGGTACCACCTAAATAACTAGTCTGGGAAAAGAAATCTTTATCGACCCCATTCCCTCTTTCTACCTCTGGTATATTTACAGGGTCCGAGGTCCCTTACCCCAGTGAACCTTCCGCTACCCACCCCCTTCGTCCCTAACTTCCTCCTTAGTACTCTCGACCCTTTGGACCTTCGTTTGAAAAAAGTATACGTACCGTTATTTTCCGGTCATCGAACACCGAAACTCACGTGACCCACCCCTTTCCGAGTGTCCGAGGTCGTAGTCTTCCGGGTTCAATCACCCAGTTCTACTTCAAGACAGAGTGACATCCTCGGAAGGGTCGGAGACAGAATAGACTCTCTTCTCGTAGTGACCGTCGTGACATTGGTGACGGTTGTCAAAAACGTTCACGGGGCACCTGTAGGACTACTGAAGGACACACCACAAGGACCTTTAGGAAGGGTAGGTAAGTCAGGTCGCCGTCTCGGGACTCGGTGAGAGGGAGGCCACACTACGACGAGTGAACGTCATAAAGAGACCGAGAAAACCGGACCTCCATACGGAGTCGAAGTAGGAGATGGGACGTGTCTGGAAAGAGACTTCAGGAAGAAGTAGAAGATAGGTGACGGACCTGACGTCAGTCTTTACCTCATACTCTCTCTGTCTCTGTCTCCGTCTCTCTGTGTCTCTCTCTGTTTCCCTCTCTGTCCCTCTGACTCTCCCTCTCTCTGTCTCTGGCTCTCTCTCTCTCTCCGATTCTGTCTCTCTGTGTGTTTCTCCCTCTGTCTCTCTTTCTCCGTCTCTCTGGTTCTCTGTCTCTCTGCGTGTCTCTCCCTCTGTTTCTACCTCTCTCTGGTTGTCTCTGGGAAAGAATTTCTGAACAGTCCCAAAGATCTTGTCATAATCAAATGTACGAAAGTTTTAGGAAAGAAGACGGAAGTCTAAGTACTCTACGGGAAATAGTGAAGTCACTTTATAAATTTTGTTTTTATTCTCTCTTTCGGACTTCTAAAGCCGGGGGTCAAGAGACCTCAGTCGGGTGTGTCCGTATGAGAGATTAGAAGTGGGTGGAGGAACAGAACCTCTGGGGTCGTCGACATCAGACGGTGTGTTAAGACTACAAATTTTTAATCCGTTTTGACATGGACCCTGACATAAAGATAAGCGATATAGCACAAATAGGTGGACTACCTTTTAGTCGAACCTTTAGATGGTGTGCCTTATGTAAAAAACAAAAAGTCACTAAGTAACGTCAAGTTACTAAGTTACTAAGTACACGGAATGAAAACTTTGCCTTCATCGTGTGTAACCGTAAAATTTGTCTTTTCTTACACCCACACTATGAATCATCGACGCCACTCTGTCTTCAACGGTACTCCCCACCCACTAGAAAATCGTTTAAACTGACCCCCTGTCCTCTGGACCAAAGACTTACTCCAGACTGAGATTATTTGACACGTCGGAGTCCGAAGTTGTTAAGGAAGACAATAAGTAAGTTGTTAATAAATAACACAGCCGAGACAATACTCTGTAGTACGTTAGATTTTTCCCTCCGCTACGTAATTTACGGAAGAAGGGTCAGATTCTAAGACCCCTTGAAAATTATTCGTTACTTTTAGAACCTACAAGTGATTCTTACTACCTGTTCCTAAAAGAAGAGTGAAGAGTTTCTAGATTACTTAAAAGGTCTACACTTCCAGTATTCTTGGAGTTCGTCCACCGTCCACCATTTAGAACGGGAGGAGTAAAACGTCACACCCTCACGATCTCCCAGACCCAAGAAATATTAAGTGGACTATCTCAGTTTATTTAAAATGAAGAAAGGGTCACCTAAAATAAAAAGAACTAGACTTCCGTTTACTAAGACAGTGTCCCTAAACAGGATTTTTCTTTTCGGGTCCACCGTGGGACGGTTCGGGTAAGAGGGTCTGGGAAAAGAGAGAAGGAAACGATGAAGAAGGAACGCTTCCAAACCTTAGAGATGTGATCGTCCGTGACGGGATCCAAAATCCCGATACTATCGGAGACAGGAACTCTTTTCACTTGTACAATCAACGAGTCAGTACAGACTGAGAAACGCTGGGGTACCTGACATCGGGTGGTCCAAGGAGACAGGTACCTTAAGAGGTCCGTTCTTATGACTTCACCGATCGGTAAACGAAGACGTCCCCTAGAAGGGTTGGGTCCCTAACTTGTTCCCAGAGGACGTTACGTCCGTCTAAGAAATGGAAGACTCTGTGGTCCCTGAGTATCGGATTCAACCTCTTGACATTTACTATCTGTCTCACCCTTCTCCTTATGAAACCTTGAACTTTCTTAGGTTCTTTCGAAAAAGAATCTTTATCGTGAACTCAAAATGGGACTCTTTATTTACTCTATATATCCGTCTATTCCATTTTTACCACGAGATCCTACTACTTTATCGTGTTCGTTTCCGGGACCCCACCGTCGTATCCTCTCCGTCATACCTTTCTCCGGTCCATGTACCCGACCTCGTAGTGTGTTGCCCGTCCCGGGGACCGATCCTATTGGAGGTCCTCCGAACCTCTACGGTTACTCTGAGATTTCTTCCCCATACCGAACCAGGAGGGAGATAAGAGGGATTTATAAGAAGACAGTGGTTCGTCGGAAGATACGTAATTATGGTTTTGATCAAGAGTAGACAGGGACGGGGGAGTAGTTTAGACGTGGAAGACAGGGTAAGGAAATACCTTTAAGAGAGGAAAACGAAGAAAGTAACGGAAAGTTCTCCTGAGTGATTAGGTTGAACTATTATCAAATTGCTTGTTTGAGAGGTAAATTGTCTTTTTTATGTTTTAGTTTTCCTTGGCTTTTTCTTGTCACCTGAAAGTCTGTGACTCTAGTAAATCTCTTCCTTTATATATATATATATATATATATATATATATATATATATATATAAAATCCTTCCCCGTGGATGTGTTATGGATCTCACACACATCCGGGCGTCACCATCCGTACACACGTACGAGTCAACAAGTCATTACAGACTGGGAACACTGGGAGGAGACAGACACCCTAAAGGGTCCGTTCTTGTGACCTCACCCAACGGTAAAAGGAAGAGGTCCCCCAGAAGGGGTGGGTCTCAAACTTGGACTCAGAGTACGTAGCGTTCGTCTAAGAAATGGTGACTCGGTGGACTTTTCGGGTGTCACCACCAGTGATAGGTGGGTAGACGAAGGACGTCCTGGGGATATTTGTTTACGGAACGAGACTAAGTCACACTGACCCCGACTACCCAGACTTTACTGTAATTCCACTCAACCGTTGTAAAGACGTAAAGAGGAGGTAACTTGATGGACCGAGAGTGGTAATAAAATCGATGTCCCGGAGAGAAATACTTTTCTCGAGTGTCGTCGGTAGTAGTGTTTCTTAACGTTTATCACACCGAACTCCTTTATTCAGACGATAAGTTTACGGTCTCCTAAAATTTTTATATTATTATCCGTAGAAACCCCGACTCCAAACGCAAAGAGATTCAGACTCCCCTAAATCTCTTTTTTATAAAGTCGAAAAGACTCTTTACCCATCTTACGGATCCCTCTTACCAGGTTATGTTCTTTATTCTGTTAGTGTCTCATCTACCGAGTTCCTATCTGAAACAAACCTAGGTTAAGATTCACAGTGTCCACAATTCTCCCCGTTTCTCCGCCATGACCATATCAGATCCTTCCAATGGACCTCTTTTACATGAAATTCGACGCAACTTTGACACTCTGGAAAGAAATAAGTACAAACACACGTAAAGACACGGACGACCCAACCTGGACGAAGGACGAGAGTACTCCGACCTCGGAATTGACGACGTCTTGACGGTTATACATCCAATACCTCAGTCTATCTCAAACGAGTGACACTGGAGTCCGTTTCATGTGATTGGATATTTTAGTCAGAGAAGGAGGTCTTTTATTCTAACTGTTTGATAAATGGAATAAATGGAGTACATTTCTACTTTTTCTCCATTTATATAAATATTTATTGTAACTCTTACAACTTTCACAGTCAACGAATCAACAGAGGCTGAGAAACTCTGGGGTACCTGACATCGGATGGTCTAAGGAGACAGATATCCTAAGAGGTCCGTTCTTATAACCTCATCCATCGGTAAGGGAAGTCCCCTAGAAGTTTTGGGTCCCTAATATGGAAATTGTAGATTCGATGGTCCCTTCGGGTCTCCACAACTTTGAAGAATGATTTTTGACTTAAGGTATGGTTACTGCGATCAGGTAGATGATCTTGCTGAGTTCGGACTCACCAGAGCGTCTCTGGACTCAACACCCCTATGGTTCTGACAGAGACGGAATCGGGTGTCCAAGGAGACCCTGGGAGAAACGGAGAGACATGGGGGGTAAATGGTGTCGGTGGAACCGTGGGAGACGACGACTACGACCATCTTTGGAGTAAGAGATTGGGGTAAGGAATCCGTGATACCTTTACTTTTACCGTTGTAGTTAAGGGTTTACTGGTTATTTCGATGTCGACACCAGAGACAAGGACAAAATCCTCCGATTTGGAAGTCGACATGCTGGGGGTATATAGGTCTGAAAGTTTTCAGGGTAGGGACACTTGTAACTTTCATAGGTAAGAGTAGTAGGGGTAACGTACTTTACTTTGATTGAATAACTTTTCAACGAACGGTTCATGTTCATATAATAGAGACTATAAGTAGTGGTGTTAGGAGGTTCCGTTCCCAGTAATTGGGGTGAAAATATCTACTTTTTACCTATGACGTTTTCTAATTCACTGAAGGGGTTCAAGTGTAACTTTGGTCGTCTCGGTCCTTGAGTAAGACTAGACTTCACCATGTTCGTAATAACAAGGCTACCACACAGACTGAACCCCAACGTCTTTGTACGAGTACTATCAGTCAACCCTCTCTTACGACAATTGGACTTTGTCTTTGTACGAGTGTGTGTAGTTTAGAAGTACCTTCTTCCACCTAATAAGATTCGCATGCATTTCTACTCGTTTACCTATCGATAAAATAGTATTTTTCTTTTCTTTAGACGAGTCAGCACAGGCCGAGAAACACTGGGCACCTGATCAGGTGCCTTAAGAGGTCCGGTCTTATGACCTCACCCATGGAAAAGGGAAGAGGTCCCTAGAAGGGTTGAGTCCTTAGCTTGGACCCAGAGGGCGTAACGTCCGCCTAAGAAATGGTCGACTCGGTAACGTGTATATATTAGGGAACGTATACGTAATAAGGTGGACCAGTGAACAGTACACGGGTGGGTGTCTACAGATAATCGCTTTTACACGGTCACTATTCTACCTTTTGTGAGGGGTCTGTGAGTCGAAACGAGTTACCAAATCCCATCCTTAATCACCCTCTCCTCTAAGACGGTGAATTCTAACATGGTTTGATATTAAGGGAACTTTGACCAACAAGGTCGTCGGGAATGTCTGAACACCGACAGGAAACCGAGACGGAGTCCGACAGGTGAAAATTTTTTAGTGAAATAGTATAGAGGAACATTAACATAAACGGGTTCGTGACGTGAGCTTTCAGGGAAATTTAAGTTTCGAAATTTTTACTGGAGAGACTTGTCGTCTTGTGACCCCTCCTTCCTACCCCACGGGACGTTCCTAAAGGATCGGAGACCCAATGTCTAGTGATCAAAATGAAAAATCGACCTCTACACCCAGTGTCGGTCACTACCCCTACTTGAGTCGAACAGAACGTGTCTTCCAGTTGTAGGTCACAAAGAGCACTAAAGGTTTCGTACTATACGTGTCGTGTCAATCTACTGAAAAGACTCTATCCCACGACCCCTACAATTAGGAGACCAACGAAATCCTGACTGAAGTAAAGATCTGGGTTGATACAGTACCGAGGGACATTAGTTAGAGATCTGTGTCCTCTATACGAGAACCACACACAAACACACGTACGATTCTGCAAAGTAGTACAGACTGAGAAAACACTAGGATACCTGATATCGGGTGGTCCGAGGAGACAGGTACCCCTGAGAGGTCCGTTCTTATGACCTCACTACGAGAACCATGTAATAGACTTTCTCTATTTTTTCCGACCACAAGAGGGTTGTTAAGGATACTTAGCCCTTATGTCCTACTCGTCTTACCGTCTCACAATTGTTACAGACTCCTAAACCTTCTTGGTACTATCTAATCTAACAACCAGGGTTAAGAAGTGGGAAGGACCCTTGGTGCAAGAACGGAGTAACACCCTTTCCGTGTGAAGGAATGGCAAACTGAACCCCATGTTGGTTCCCTAAACGTAACTTGTCTTCAATCATCTGTACTTGTCCCAGAACCTTACATGAACTCGTCACCCCGAACGAAAGACGGTGGAGGAATTCTTTTCGTACGGGACCGATCGAGTGACCGTCCCTTTCCCACTCACTACGTACCTGGTCTCGGTGAGTTCGGGTGGGATGATTCCCCTCGACGGGTCACTCGGACTTCTGGGTACTTACTCTCTACCAGTGAATGACTATAAACTGTAACTATAAAACACCGACCAATATCGTAGTAACACCGTTGCGGCTCGATTATACTTTTGAATAAACACACCGATAATTTAAGAGGGAGACGTCCAGGGAGGGAGTAAGTGTCTCCTAAATATTCTAGACGATGGTCGGTCGTGTAACCATCCGAGACACCTCTGTGTCCTCTTCACCTTTTATTGGGGGAGACGGACAGGAGTCTCTATAGTGACAAATTCGCCACTATTTTGTTTATAGTGTCGAGTCGTACCGTAACGTGACATCGATTTAGCATCAGTAATGTTACCCCTCTTGGTTTGGTCAACGGTTTACTAAAACAGTCCCCAAATCTAAAGATTCGGGGTAGAAAACTCAGGACGTGTTCACACACGTACACACGACAACAAGTGACACTAGGTTCCTGACATCGGGTGGGGATACCCGGGGTACCTGACATCGGACGGTCCGAAGAGACAGGTACCCTAAAAGGTCCGTTCTTATTCCTTTACCCAACAGTACGGGAGGAGGTCCCCTAGTAGGGATAGGTCCCAAACTTGACTGCAGAGAACACGGAGGACGTAACCGTCCGTCTAAGAAATGGTGACTTGGTGGGTCCTTCGTTGTAAACGTATATACGACTGAGACTTTAAAGTCAAGTCAAGTCAAGCCAAGTCAGTGAGTCAGCACAGGCTGAGAAGCGCTGGCGTACTTAGTGTCGTGCGGTCCGGAGGGACAGGTAGTGGTAGAGGGTCTCAAGTGAGTCTGAGTGCAGGTAGCTCAGTCACTACGGTAGGTCGGTAGAGTAGGAGTCGGCAGGGGAAGACGAGGACGGGGGTTAGGAAGGGACGTAGTCTCAGAACAGGTTACTCAGTTGAGAAGCGTATTCCACCGGTTTCGTGACCTCGAAGTCGAAATTGTAGTAAGGAAGGATTCTTTAGGGTCCCAACTAGAGGAAGTCTTACCTGACCAACCTAGAGGAACGTCAGGTTCCCTGAGAGTTCTCAGAAGAGGTTGTGGTGTCAAGTTTTCGTAGTCAAGAAGTCACGAGTCGGAAGAAGTGTCAGGTTGAGAGTGTAGGTATGTACTGATGACCTTTTTGGTATCGGAACTGATCTGCCTGGAATCAGTCGTTTCATTACAGAGACGAAAACTTATATGATAGATCCAACCAGTATTGAAAGGAAGGTTCCTCATTCGCAGAAAATTAAAGTACCGACGTCAGTGGTAGACGTCACTAAAACCTCGGGGGGTTTTATTTCAGACTGTGAAAAAGGTGACAAGGGGGTAGATAAATGGTACTTCACTACCCTGGCCTACGGTAGTAGAAGGAAAAGACTTAGAACTCGAAATTCTGTTGAAAAAGTGAGAGGAGAAAGTGAAAGTAGTTCTCCGAAAAATCAAGGAGAAGTGAAAGACGGTATTCCCACCACAGTAGACGTATACACTCCAATAACTACAAAGAGGACCGTTAGAACTAAGGTCGAACACAAAGAAGGTCAGGTCGCAAAGAGTACTACATGAGACGTATATTCAATTTATTCGTCCCACTGTTATATGTCGGAACTGTATGAGGAAAAGGATAAACGTTGGTCAGACAACAAGGTCCAGGTCAAGATTGACAACGAAGGACTGGACGTATGTCTAAAGAGTTCTCCGTCCAATCCACCAGACCATAAGGGTAGAGAACTTCTTAAAAGGTGTCAAATAACACTAAGTGTGTCAGTTTCCGAAACCGTATCAGTTATTTCGTCTTTATCTACAAAAAGACTTTGAGAGAACGAAAAAGGTACTAGGTCGTCATTTATTATTATATTGAGCTATAAACGGCATCTGAGAGTATGGGTAAGCGCAAACACATATTGTACGTCTTACCGGTACTCCTTCCCTTCACAATGACAATCGGTACTAGAAAATAACGTCCAGAATATTTGTATAATTTTTACTCTATAGACGTTGTCTCTCTACGAGTGGTAACGGTACCAGTACCAGTTCGACACTACCTTCCTCGACCCCAACCACACCGAGACCTTCGAAACAAGGAAAAACAGGTGACAGACCGAGGAGAAAGGTCTCCGGTGTACCGTACCGACGTCACCGAGTCGCAACCTCTCTACTCTGACCACACGGAATGTAGAGACAACGAATGATCGATACACTGAAACCCACACAAAAGGTTAGAGAGAATACAAGGTCCAAGTGTCGAAATTTTACCCCTATGAATATTACTGACTTTCCATAGTAGTTCTAATTTCTATTAAACAGAAAGTACTCGACTTGACACAGGAGAGGTTTAGACATACAATGTCGGGATTGGGGGGGAGGAGGGGCGGGGTCAGGGCATAGAATTTTACAATGAAAACTCTCTAGGAAGATTCTCCACTAAGTCAATTTTACTCCAGGCAGTACCCAGGATCAGGTGTGTTGAGTACAGGAATATTCTTCTCCTTCAAACCTGTATCTGTCTTTCTCCTGGTGCACCCCTGTGTCCCTCTTTAGTCGGTAGTCAGTTGTTCTCTCCGGAGTCCTCGTTGGGTGGGAAGAGTGAGGAACTGGAGGGTCGGACGTCTTAACATTCTTTTATGTAAAGACAACAACTTCGGGGGGTCGGACACGATGGAACAGTGCCGTCGGGATGACTTGATTGTGTCACAGACTCTCAGTCTCGTTCTACCGTCTGATCTCCTGGAACTCGAGTGTAAGAGGCTGATCTTGAGGTTTAAGTGTTGATTAACGACTTGTTTGTGATTATTTTTGACTGATCTGGGATGTTTTTTCTATAAGATGTAGGTTTCTACATTTTTGGGACTGTACTACCATCCTTCCCCATGTAAGTACTACATTATGTTACAGACTTTGAGGGTGTATGAACCTTAGTTGTGGGTCAGCTCTCACTAGAGACGTTTAAGTCGTTTGACTGGAGGAGAGGAGGACAAAAAGAGATGACAGAAAAGGAGGAAAGGAGGAGAGGTAAGAGAGAGGAAAGAAGGTAAATAGGAAAAGGAATAAAGAAACGAAGTGAGTTTTAAATGTCTGGCGTTCGTCGGATTCGTCGTAAATACAAGTACATTTTTAAGGTACTTGTCTCCTAGGACCACCCGATGTCAGGTACTCCAGTGTTTCTCAGTGAGTACTGACTCACGAAGTGACCCCGAAAGGACCCCCGAGTTTGTCATGTCTTAAACAGATGTTCCGTCATCTGGATCCAAACTAGGGACCCAGTCCTTCTAGGGGACCTCTCCCTTTACCGTTGGGTGAGGTCATAAGAACGGACCTCTTAGGTTACTTGTCTCCTCGGACCACTCGATGTCAGGTACCCCAGTGTTTCTCAACCTGTGCTGACTCGTTGATTGTGAAAGTTTTCCCTTTACTTTCTGAGACCGTGAAAGGACCCGACCGAGTTGAGTGTCTTCTCATCGTTAGTCCACTCTATGGGTCTATGAGTACCCTGTCAGACGAAAATCCTAATACCTCAAATTACTTAACCTATAGTGTTTTTATCCCCGGGACCTCTAACGTTATCGAGTATTAATAGAAGATGAATTGGTTTTTCGTTCCTCAACTATACCTCCCTCTAATGAGTAGGATTAAGTAGGGTGTCAAAATCCCGACCTAAAGACAAGACTTTTACAGAAAACCCGACACCAGTCAGGGGTACTAGATTTAGATAGGTAGGTTTCGATCCCTCCTGGTCGTCCGTCGGGTCCTGCGGTCACCCTCTCGACGGGTCAGTAGGACATCGAAAAGGGTCCCCATCAATCTTGTCAGAAACCGTTGTTTGAAGGGAAGGGTTTTTCTACGAAAGGGACAGGTCTTTTTACTCACATTAGTCTGAACGACCGTTTTGGCAAGACGCTAAAGAACCTACTCTCCGAGACACATTTGGGTCCCGTACCAACAAAAGTATGGACCGACCACCCGGTACCCTCTTCTCTTTACCTTTCGTTTCGTTCTTACGGAGGGACCGTCGAACAGGGGCTCGGAGAGTTAGTGTGGGACTGCAACGTTTCGACGAGTGTTTGGCTCGTCAGTGTCTTTAGTCACCCTTTTGTTTCCTGGTCCACCCGTCCGACGTCTCTCTCCTACACCCTTTATTCATCCCCCAACCTTCTAGTCCGTCCTCCTGTAAGTGTCCCTCCTCACACCTGGGTCACCTCCCGGGAGACGACTTGAGGAGACGACGAGTAAAGAAGCGGAAGTTTTACTCGTTGACTCGGACGGACAGTAAAGACACTGAACCTGATGTCTGAAAGGTCTTGAGGAGTAATTGTTTATGTCTACCTCAGGTCCAGTCTTCAGTCCTCTTCCCTATTGTCCTACTCCCGCTCTCTCAGATTTACCTCCACTCCTACGTACGTCCTCCTCTACTCCTGTCCTTTCCTCCCTCCTTCCCCTTCGTCTCTCTTTCCGTTCGTTCCCCAAAGGGACCAAGGTCTCAGTCTCGAGCTAGGCCACCAGTCGTTTCCCGTCGAAGGATTACTCCGAAACAGTGGAAGGCCTACTGAAAATTCGTTCTTCACTATCGTTGGAAGGGATGTGTGTCCGTGAGAGTGGAGGTTTTCGTCCTCCTTTTCCCGAAACTTTTCCTGTGGACTTGAAAGATCCATTATACGTCGGGTCCCAGAATAATTCTCTTATTCGTTTATATCGTCGACTCTTCGACCAATAGGGAGACGTATCCCCACCGTTCTTCAGATCAAGGGTTAGGAAAAAAAGGGGGTGAGATTGTTTTCTTCTCGTCGAAACTTTACGCTTCTTAGGATAACGTCAGTTTCCGATGGCCCGGACTGTACTTTCTGGGAAAAGAGGAGTTCCGTCCTGAGATTTCTTGTGACGTCCGCACGTGTCTGGTGACAGTTCTCCTCCGACGGACGCAGTCGACGAATTATACGTCTGCCTTCCTCAGTATTTCAGTTCACGAACATTGTAAATTACACCTACTATTTCCTCGCTTTTGTGGGGCTTGTCTTCCGTTTAGACACACAAAGTAATATACACTTACCGTCCCCGAGGTGGACCATGACGTCGACTCTCGTAGGTGGTACACCCGTGTCTACGTATACACACAGTCCTCCGTGTACACACCCGTAGATATCCCCGTGTGAACTTCTACGTACGTGTGTGTTCAGTGTATACACCGAAGTATCCACTACTGGTTGTCCTCTTGACTTTGATAACCTGAAAACCTTGACAACCCTGGTATCCTTTACGTGTATACATATATACAGAAACTTAATATAACATAGATGTTTAAGTTTTATGGAAACACCTTTATATGGTGGATGTTTTCCACTAAGTACCCCGATGTAATCGAGTCACTGAAGAGACGGGACCCCTTTCGATAGAAGAATCCCGTTTTTTCTCCTCGACTCATCTGAGGATGTTAATGGGCAAACGAAGTGACGAGGTCTCAGGAATATCCTTATCAGTTATACTATCACGATTGGTAACCACTAGGGTCGGAGATTTAAGAAACTACCACTAGTAGTACCACCGAAGACCAAGACCATGTACGGACTTGTAGGGACGAGAAATAGTGTCTGTCGTGAAAACGAGAGTGAACGTTCCCTTTGGTCAGAGGGGTACCGATGGTAAACGGAAGACTAGTCTCTCTGACCGAGAGATAAGAGATTGTCTACGGAGAAGAGAATTCTTTAGACCCACAGGACGGGACCCACCCCTGTCTCCTGGGGTGTCCCTCCGTGTCGTGTCGTAGACATCAGACATCGGATTCTTTTCGTGTCCATATGACCGGAACCATAGTTGGTTCCGAGAAAACTTAATACAAGACTATTTCCGAGCTAAGGTCCCTGAACAAAGGTAGGGGGTCGATGCTCAGGAGCAAGGAGAAAGTTCCAGGGTTCACTGGTAGTTGTACACAGTAAACGTCACGGACTGTACGACCACAAGGGAGTCACTCACACGTCCTTTAGAGTCTCAGAGATATAGTGGCGGGGGGTGGTGGGGACATCCTAAAAAGATCTTCCTTTTAAGAGAAATCATTAATTTTAATTATACCACTGGAGGTTCTGTTTGTAATCTTCTTATAAGGAAAATCTTCCTCCTATCAAAACGAAGACCGTCGACTTAAAGTGGAAGAATCTCACGGAGTGACTAATACTGGACTAGAGTCTACCCCTATGTCTTCCATCCTAGTCTTAAAGGGAGACTGATACGTGGTGTACCCAAAGGAGCCACCGAGTCGTCATTTCTTAGGTGGACATTACTTCCTCTACACCCAAGCTGGGGAGTCAGTCCTTCTAGGGGACTTCCTCCCGTACTGTTGGGTGAAGTCGTATAACGGACGTCTTAGGGTACCTGTCTCCTCGGATCATCCGATGTCAGAAATCCCAACGTTTCTCAGTCTGTGCTGACTTCACTGACTCGTACGTGTGTGCGTGTGCGTGGTACACGAATCTCTTTTGTACTGGGTTTGGTGTTATGAAATATCGTGTTAACGTTGGTACGACTTTGTAAATGTGTTCTGAAGTAGTTTCCCCTACCCTTTTGTCTTCCCTTTACATTTGTATTTCGTTATCTCAAAGTCTGTTGGACTAAATCCGGGTCACGGGACTTCAAAAAGACAGAGTAAGCGTCTTTGGGATCTTTCTTTTGTTACCACGGGGTCCTTTAAGAACGGAAATTTTGATGACGAAAAGAAAGAGAATGAAGAGATGATCCACTCCTGTGGATCTCTCATATTTGGAGAACCAAAACTCTTTATAAAGGAATGTAGGGAAGAGGTGTATATCACATTCCGGTTTCCTTAAAGTTCCGAATACGTCACCTCATTACACCTGTGGTCTTAGTGATCTTAGACTCGTCGAACAATACTTCCGTCTAAGGACCTGGTATCGGGGTCTATAAAAGTAAGGTACACAGGACTCTCCTGTGACCCTTACACGGAAAAAATTTTGTTCAGGGAATCCAACTACGTAGAACTATAAAGTTTCTAGTCTTTTGATTCCAGTATCTACCCTGGATAAGTTCCATTGTACTTACAACTCGTTCCTGTAAAAACGATTACAAAGAGGGGTAATCGGTTGGAACACGGGATTAGTTGTCTGAAGTCGGCTTGGATACTCTCTTCTGAGAGCTCTCAAGGAACCTGATGTTCCTCTATGTTGGTCAACTAGGATTTCCTTTAGTTGAGACTTATAAGTGACCTTCCTGACTACGACTTCGCCTTCGAGATTATGAAACCGGTGGACTACACTTCTCGACTGAGTAACCTTTTCTGGGACTACGACCCTTTCTAACTCCCGTCCTCCTTTTCCCCTACCGTCTCCTACTGTACCAATCTATATTGGTGGCTAAGTTACTTGTACTTAAACTTGTTTGAGGTCCTCTATCACCTCCTGTCTCCTTGGACCGCACGATATCAGATACCCCAACGTTTCTCAACCTACGTTGAATCACTGACTTGTTGTTGTACCCTCTTTATTCTTAGGAATATAAACCACCGACTTGGGTCCAGGTGTACGGACTAAGGGTCTCTCCGGTTTGTCTGGTTTTGTAGTCTCAGATCTCGTCTCTTTCCAAATAACGTCCCGTAGTCGGTTCCTCTTACCTGTAGAGTGCGAGTTTTCTGGATTTGAGAGATTACCGAAAGTTCCATCCTAAAAATTTGCACTGTGAACGCCGTTACCGACGTCCCCTGTATGGAAAGAAGACTACCCAACCACCACTCCCTTCTCCCATTACTCTTTAGAAGTAATAGGTGAAGGACCAAAGTAGGTCAGACCCTAGAGACACGAACACGAGTCGTAGTTCAGTTGTAGGAAGTGACCCGACCCTGGAAACAAGGACCTCTTGTTGAACTTCCGTACATAGTCTAGTGATACGAACAGGGAACTCCTTCTTGATCCTAAGACGAAATAGTGACCTGAAACAAAGAAATAGCGAAAATGAAGTAAAGACGTAAGAGAGTGAAAGGATTAATCATTGACGAACTTCGACGAGAAACATTGAGTTCCTTTCGGGTCCTCTGGTTTCGGAAAAACATTTTCGTTCTCTACCCCCGTGTCTTGTTGAAAACATGGGTCTTCCCAGGTCGTCTCAGGAACTAAAGTCACGGGTGGTATGGGTCAAAAAGAAACTAAAAAGAAAAATCAGGACTCTTGTCCAAGTCCTGTTCTTTCCTTTATTTCAAAACCTATCTCTCCAATTAGTATTCGAGTCGTCTCCTTAAACTAAGATATCCCTGAGTCAAAGTTAAGGTTTCCTTTTAAAGAGACAAACTGAAAGATGATTCCTCGAGTAGAGATCCCAGTCTTTTCCTTTTTTTTACGGGGACTACACTCTCTCTTGATCGATCACGTGGTAAATCTTCACCACACCGGTGTCATCAATACATGAGTACACTCTTAACCTGGTATTTCTTTCCGACTCGTGATTTCTTAACTACGAAAGCTTAACACCATGACTTTTTCTGAGAACTCTCAGGGAACCAGATGTTCCTATAGTTTAGTCAGTTAGGATTTCCTTTAGTTGGGACTTATAAGTAACCTTCCTAACTACGACTTCGACTTCAAGATTGCGAAATCTGTGGCCCTCACTTCTCGGTTGAGTAATCTTTTCTGGGACTACGAACCTTTTTAAGTCTCATCCTCCTCTTACCCCACCACCTCCTACTCTACCAATCTATCGTAGTGGTTGAGTTACAGGTACTCAAACTCGTTTGAGGTCCTCTATCACTCCTTGTCCCTGTAGACCACACGACGTCAGGTACCCCAGAGTTTCTTAGTCTGTACTGAATCACTGATTTATTCTTGTTCCAGTGTGAGGGAATTGGAAATAGTAAGTCTGGGTCACTTTAGGGTTGAGGTACTTCATAAATCATTCGGGGATGGATGACGGTTCCCAGAACCTTGGGTCTGAAAGACGTCCTACCCATAATTTCCTGGACTCAAGATTTGGGTCGAAAGACGTTAAACAGATTGATCGATCCACTATACCCCGTTTAATAAAAAGGGAAGGTTCATAGTTGAAAAAAGAGTCTTTGAGACTCTAGAGAAAGGTTCAAACCTTGGGACGACTGTTCGTCTCATGGGTTGAAACTCGTTACACGGTTATGACTTTAGTCCCGTTTACTGTTTTTAATGATGATATACAATCCCCGAAACATATCTTCATCCCTCTTTCCTTCCGAGTCGGGGTAACAACCAGTAATTATCCCGACTCCGAACTATGTTCGTTCGTGCGTGGATGTCAAAGAACTGTGATAAGTGTTCCTATACCCTGTCCCTTCCCCACGGATCTTTGAAAGGGATAAAACCGTTTTTGGTAGTGTCGAGAGAAGAGACGACGTGTGTAGAGGCGAGAGGGTTCGGAGTCGATTCTGGTAAACAGTGACCCTTATTTGGAGTTCAAACAACCACATCCACTTTTCTTCTCCAAGTCCCCGTTCCCTGTCACTCACTACGTACTTTCAGGTGCCCGTCTGGAAGTCTAAGTCTTTGTGTGACCCACACCAGAGTAGAATCTTGGTATCGTACACTTTAGACCACGATCTCCAGTAGACCACTAGGACGGAAGGGTAATTGTTTCCTACTTGGACTTCAATTCTTTCCACTCAAGAATGAGTCACGGTATAGTGATTTTGAGTGGAAAAGAAGAATTCAGATAAGGTTAAAGAGAAAAAGAGAAAGATCGAGTGAGGTAGAGAGGAGACACTCGAGTACATTTGAGTGAGACATTATAAGAAAGAATAGGGAAAGTTAGAACAGGGATACTGACCTGAGAGTTGTTCCGTCCCCGACACGGAAAACACACAGGAGGTACATGCTCTGATATGGGTCTTATCTATAAGTCGCTTCTATGTAATTGAACCAGTCCCGTCACTATTGGTAGTGAATCTTTTCTTCCCTTTTACGATGTCGTTCCTACGTCCCGTGATCCTGTACATAGTTTGGACTGAGAAGTAACGTTCCTGAAGGGTCCACCACGATCAACATTTCTTGAGTAGACGGTTTCGTCCTCTGAACCCAAGTTAGGGACCCAGTCCTTCTAGGGGATCTCGTCCCGTACCGTTGGGTGAGGTCATAAGAACGGACCTTTTAGGGTTCCTGTCTCCTTGGACCGTCCGGTGTCAGGTATCCCAACTTTTCTCACCCTGTGCTGACTTCGCTAAATTGTGTATAAGTCACCTTCAAGACTACTTCGAGGTTATGAAACCGGTGACTACGTTTCTTAGTCGAGTAATCTTGTCTGGGACTACGGCCTTTTCTAACTCCCGTCCTCCTTTTCCCCTACTGTCTCCTACCCTACCAACCTACCATAGTCGCTGAGTTACCTGTACTCAAATTCGTTCAGGCCCTTTACCACTTCCTGTCCCTTCGGATCGCACGACGTCAGGTAGTCCAATGTTTCTCAGCCTGTGCTGACTCGTTGACTTGACATATCATACTGTACATACAGAGTCATAATTAGAGAAATCTATTTGAGTCGTACGAGAATGGGGTGGAGTGGATGGGGACAATCGGGAACCTACAGCGGGAGAGGGGAGTAAGCTGACGTGTCTGGTAATTAGTCGGGAATGAGTGGGGAAAATAGAGAGTGAGGTAGAACTGGGACTTAGAACGAAAGACGAGAAGTGGTTGGGACCCTTACAAAAGGAGGACCTAAGGACCCCAGACAGGTAAGGAAATCGGGGTAGACGTAGGAGTCGACTAAGAGTAGGAACCAGACCGTGAAAGACATAGAAACGTGTGATAAAGTTAGTATAGGTGGAAAGGGAACCAGAAAAATAGGGGTTCGTGTCAGAGAATCTGTCCTACCTTGTATCTCTAACTTAATTTCCTAAGATCGTGTTCACTTCGGACCTATATTCTTACCCCCGTCTCTTTGACAGTGAAGGGTTCCTATACGGACTCTTGGGTTATTTTGCTACCGGAGACGTTTGAGATTCATGGTAAAGATAGAGGAACCACATAAATACGTGTCTCTGATATTAAGAAGTGAAACGGAACTGTAAACACCTTTCCAAGATAAACAAAAAGGAAAAAGAGAGAGGAGTAGGGGAAGTGTACATAAGTGGTAGGTACGTCCGTGTGTATGAGTGGTCACGAAAAAGAGAATTCTTATGTCTAGCGTCCTTGTCTACTACTAAGTACCCCCTCCTCCTATCCTTAATAAAAAAGGACTTCTAGGACCATATAAAGAGAACTGAGTGAGGATAGGACCATACTTCTGTCGGGGTCTCGACACAAGTGACCTACTAAAACAAAGTAAGGAATGAGAGATCAAGAAATAGTGACGATTTGGTCGTTAATTTTTTTTAGTCCAGAAAAAAGAAAATTTTGTTGGGGGATGAGGACGGTGGTGGTTCCGGTGAGTTTTCCTCTAACAGTTTCAACCAAGACCGGGTCACGAAGAGACTTGTCCCCATAAGTGACGTATCGAATGTACGTATTCATCAGTTTCCGTTTCCGGTCATCAGTGACTCTCTACATAGGTTCGTTGGAACCACGATTCGTTGTCTAACCTTGAGTCGCACAAGACCAGGTGAGGTCAGTCTCGTCCGACGAGTTTTGAACCGGAACTTACTTCCCTCTTCAAATAAACCCACCTACTTCCCGATCTCCACCCTCCTCCTCTTTTCTCCCTTCTACCCCTGTCTTCTCGTCTATCTTCTTCCCTTTCTTCTCCTCTTTCCTCTTTTCCACCGTGTCTCCTTCTACCAACCCAAGTCAAGGTAAAGACTGTCAGTAATTCTACCTACTAATTTCTTTCCGGATACCAAAAACGTCTCATCTACCGGTGTCAATTCTAAAAAATTTGACAAAAAAAAAGAAAAAACCGTGCACGATACACCAACCACTTTCGTAGAGGGTTCCACAGTTTAATAAGGGAGAGTTTATGGGAACACTGAACCTAGTAGGTAACAGGTCTTTAATCATAGTGGAGTGAAGGACCGAAGGAGGATATCTTGATTTTTCGTCCGTACGTGGTCCCACAATTAAAGACTACCCTCCACAGTCCGTACTGTTACTCTTACCTTAGTAACTTTTTTTTTCTTTCTTTCTCTGCCCCTCCCAAGTCCACTTTTTCTCTCCAGTCTGGTCGTTAGAGAGATACTATCCCATCCTAACACGTGTCGGCAACCCAGTCATACTTGAGGGAGGAACGAAAGATGACAAGACGTTCACAAGAATCCTCGTGACATTCAGACAGACACTTAAGGGAGATATACCACTCTGTAACATCACGAGTTTACTAGGACGGTTCGGGTAGAACCCAGTGTGTCTAACCTCCTTTGTCGAACTGTTGGTGTAATATTAATCTGACCCTTTAGAAGGGTCTCCCATCTTATCGACCTCCATTATCCTACGGTCCGTCGTGGACCATAAATTTGGAGTTAGGGCCACAGAGAAGATGAGAGTAGGGTGGGGTGGGTGAAGAGGTGTACGAAGAGTAGGTGGCAGACAAGACTTATTCGGAGAAGGTGAGAGAGACGGAGGGAAGTAACCAACTCTCGTCAACGTCACACCGGGTCTGGCGTGCCCGGCGAATCATTTCAGAGGAGTACGTCTGATCGTCCTACTACTCCACGGTAAAATAGTTCCGAGACCTTACCCCAGTAATCTACAGTAAGGGAAAGAGATTCGGTTAAACAGACATAGTCGACGACATCCGGTAGTCTTAGAGAGTCTGAGTACCTCTCTGCAGACTTGGGACGTTTGCGAACCGTATACCGTTCGTATCGTACACGAATACTCGACACAGAGTAGGGACTAACTCTAGATAGTAGTGGTCGGTTCGGACGTTTGAGTCGATAAATATTTAAGGTCCGAAAACACCAAACGGAGGAGGGGTCCCACTAAGGATCCGGGTAGAAACGGACCTTTCATGGTCCACGTAAACCAGACCCCTACTACTCTACAGAGAAAAACAAACCGAAAATTTTCGGTCTGTTCTTGTAACCTTTATAGCTCGAATAATCTATTTCCATAAGACTTTGTCAATTTGTCACGTACATACACACACACACATACACATACACTATCTTTGATAACTCTCCATCCAAAGGTCCCCAAAATGTAGAGTGAGTACACGTGTGTGTGTAGTGTGTATTTGTGTGTTTATATGAACACTTCCTTGTCTTAAACCCCCCTTTTTTGTAATAGGTTTTGAGTACGTTTGTTGGTCTATTTTATAAAAAGAAAGTATCTTGTGATTACAGAATCATAGTACCCGTACAAAAATCGGTATACTATTGACTACGGGAATATGTAACCTCCTTAAGAGGTGGAAGACTCAGTCTTTGACTGACGGTAATATATTACTTATAGGATAATATGTAATAGTTTTCGGCAATATATTAGTGATCGGTGATATATTAGTAATATATTAGGATCTAATGGAAAGCTCAAGTCATTTCTACATACTAGGCCGAGTTAGTTGATCTGTGTGTTTGAGTATTTAATCTTTGTTTCTTTTTTTCTCGGTATGTTTTAGATAAAACAATCTCTCACCACTGTTATCGTCTAGTCGTCGTCGGTGTGGACGTGGGTTCCCGTCATCACCGTAAACACTGAACACAGGTTAAAGACACCATTTGGTGTTCTGTTGGACGCCTAGTGACTACAAAAGGAGAGTAATCGAGACACTACACTAAATCGAAAGATCGGTAAGGACCGAAACACCGGTAATTGAGAGTAAGAGACTAGAAGGACTTCTAAAACACTCGGTGGGTTAAAGGAAACCTTTTTTTTAATAAGAAGACAATTAGGTTGATTTCAACTAATGACAACCAACGTTAATTCTTGATTGACGACGTCTTTAACCGTGCTCCACATTAGTTTCTGTTGTCTGGGAGTTCAGACCTTAACTATTAGTCCAGAATAATTAAACCCCCCTTCAGTTATAGGTTTAAGGTAATATCCTATCTTAAGACTGTCACCGGACGTCACCATTTTGACGAATCGTTTACTAGTGGACACCAGAAGACATTGTACCGATAACTTCCGTTTTGAAACACTTTAGTTCACTATTCAATGTAATTTGACATACTTACCGTTCTCCTTTAGTTAGTGACAACCCACCCTTCCTAAAAAGTTTATCACGAAGTTTTATTTTCTTTCACTTACCTAGTTCGAAGATTTACGATGTCCTTTTCGTCCGTGAAAGATATTCACATGATTCTCTGTGGTTAAAGAAGGTATAATTTCTAACTCTCCATGAAGGGACCGTTAGCTAGGGACCAATCTCTGGATTCTAGAGTGTACGGAATGCCGGTTTTTTACTTTTGTGTGTTTTTTTGTCTTCGCTACAACGTTGTTTAAGTTATTTCTGAAAATTTTTTTACCAAGTGTATTTTTTTTTTTTTTGTGCAACTCTGGTAGTTTTGATCCGAATTTTAAACTAGAATATTCATAGTCCAAATAATGGGTAACATAAGTATCGAAGTGACACAAAGAGTCCAATTTCGATTATATAAATACGTCCTTCTCACCGTGAGGTTTTGAACGTTACTCCATAAATCGTATTTAGTCTTTTAATTTTTACACTACGGGAGGTTCGGGTAGACTTCGTAGTAAATTATCAGTTTTGTCGTAGGAAAAAAAGAACAGATTAATCCTACAAGGACAGAACTGACTTCTAGGACATTCCTAGAGTGAATTTACTTAATGGAACGTTTTTCTTCGATTAAAAAATTATCGGGTTGGGGTGAAAAAGAGGATTAAAGTTATGGAGATTGAACAGGACCCTTCAGTACTTCATTCCCACTAATATCTTTTTCGGACAATCAAGAGGTTTATTCGTTTGTTATTTATCCCGGCGATAGGACGTCTTTAATGTTAATGTCTTAATTTTCGTCATACATTGGTTTTTCCCGTATACATAAAAAAAAAAAAAATGGTAAAGTGGCACAGTTTAAAAAATTAATTAAAAATAACCTCATATCAACGAAATGTTTTAACATAATCAAAGATGACATATCTTTTTACTTACTCGGTATGTATATGGATACAGGGAAGGGAAAACTTGAAGGAAGGGTAAGCCCAGTGGTGTCGCGTAATTCATCTCAAGAGACACGATATGTCATACAAGAGTAATCATAGATAAAATATGTGTCATAGTTATCGTATATTAACAGTTAGGGTTAGAGGGTTAAGGAAGGGGGTGCAGGGGAACCATAGGTATATAAACAAGAGATGTAGACAGAGATGAAGACGAAATGTTTATTCTAGTAGATATGGTAAAAAGATCTACGATGTATTTATATAACTATATACTATAAACGACAAGAGAAAGACTGACATGGGACATACTACGAGAGATCCAAACAGGCACCGAGATGTTTACTGGGTTAAAACAAGGAAAAATACCGACTCGTTATAAGGTGACATATAGATGGGGTAGAAGAAATATTCTATCATATGATGTTGAAGAAATAGGTAAGGAGACAACTACCTGTCAATCAAACGAAGGTACAAGACCGATGACATTTATCACGGTGATACTTGTGATCCCGTGTACATAGAAAAACCTAATACCAAAAGAAACCCACATACAGGTCACCACCCTAAGGATCCAGTATACCGTCGAGGAAAAAGATGAAAAATACCTTGGAGGTATTGTAAGAGGTATCACCGACATAGTTAAATGTGAGGGTAGTTCTCATGTATTCACAAGGAAAAGGAAGTGTGGGTGAGGTAGAAAGTGACAAACATCTAAAATACTACTACCGGTAAGAATGGTCACACTCCATAATGATGTAACATCAAAACTAAACGTAAAGAGATTATTAATCACTACAACTCTTGGAAAAATACACAAACAACCTGTAGATATTCTTGTATGCGTAAAAATCTATCTACATTTGTTAAAGGTACTACTACGTTCGTGGAAGGTATAGTAGGTCCATGTACACTTTACAGAGAGGTTTCATTTCTTTTAAACGACAGAAATGAAGGGGATAGAAAGTCTCTCTACGATTTATGAACCTCCCAGAGATACCTAAAATCTCCATTGTATGTGTAATGAACCTATATGTATAACGAGACGTGTCTCAGTCTGTGCTGACTTCGCTGAATCGTCGTCGTCGTCGAGCAAGTATATAATTTATTGTTAGTGTTCCAATAGTTAAAACTCAATATCAAATTCATCGTGACAGCGACCTTCTAGGACGTATAGGTTCTTCTAATTTTAGGTACCCTAAAAGGTCCGTTCTTATGACCTCACCCGACGGTAAGAGAAGAAGTCCCTTAAAAGGGTTAGGTCGTTAACTTGAACCCAGAGGACGTAACGTCCACCTAAGAAATGGTAGACTTGGTGGTCTCTTCGGACGTAAATAGATATGTCCCTTATTTAAAAGTTACACAAGAGTTTCCCATGTACTCTTTACACACGTGGGAATGTAAATTCTCTACGTCCAAGCTAGGGATCCAACTCTTCTAGGGGACCTCCTCCCGTCATAAGAACGGACCTTTTAGGGTACCTGTCTCCTCGGAGTACCCGATGTCTGGTGTCCCAGTGTTTCTCAACCTGTACCGACTTCACTGGTCCGTACGTGTACATATTTTATTAGTTGGTCCTGGATGACATATTATGTCCCTTGAGATGAGTTACAAAATATTATTGGATATTCCCTTTTCTTAGACTTTTTTATATATATATATACGTACATATTGACTTAGTGTAACGATATGTAGACTTTGATTGTGTTGTAACATTTAGTTGATATGAAGTTATTTTACTTAATTAATTTTTGGTTGATCACTCGTTTTGTCACAACATAGACTGATACTCTTTTTCTCTTATTACGTCTTATATTGAATATATGGTATATAAGTATTCGTATACATGTATATAATTTAGACATATACGTATATGTACACACACAAGTATTTGTTAAATAGACCTTTCCTAAGTTCCACTGAGACATTTATATATGTTTTTCAGTTTTCTTTCAAGTCTTATAAGTTTACTTTCACCCCTTTTCTTTTTAGTCTTATCGTTTCTATTCTACAATGTTCAGGAATCATATGTACTATCTATAACATATAAACAAATCATTTGCCCATCTATTTAAACAGAGATTTGAGAGGTCGTGGGTTGAGTTCTACCTTTTGTTTCTTTCTAACGATATTAAAAATTCCTTTCAAGATTATTGTCCGACTCCTTTCTCTTCGATTATAAATAAGTCGTTGATAAGGTAAATAAAGGTTTTATTTACGATACATTTTATGTAACCAAGAATAAAACCTCTTATCCTTTGACTTCCAGGTTCTACAAAATTTTTATAAATTTTTAAAACTTAGTCAAGATTACTCTACCTACTTTGACCTCGGCTAATATGTCTCACTTCATTCGGTCTTTCTTTTTGTGGTTACGTCATATGATTGTGCATATATACCTTAAATCTTTCTACCATTCCTATTGGGACATACACTCTGTCGTTTTCTCTGTGTCTACATATCTTTCCTGAAAACCTGAGACTCCCTCTCCCTCTCCCACCCTACTAAACCCTTTTACCGTACCTTTGTACATATGATGGTACATTCTTTACTTAGTGGTCAGATACAAGCTTTGTCCTACGATCCCCGACCACGTGCCCCTACTAGGTCTCTCTACTATACCCCACCCTCCACCCTCGACCCAAGTCCTAACCCTTGAGTACATGTGGGCACCGCCTAAGTACAGTTACATACCGTTTTGGTTATGTCATAACATTTCATTTTATTTCATTTTTTTTTTTTTTAAAGAATCGACAATTCATATTAGGTTCCAGAGGTTGAGGTTTCTGNCTATACCCCACCCTCCACCCTCGACCCAAGTCCTAACCCTTGAGTACATGTGGGCACCGCCTAAGTACAGTTACATACCGTTTTGGTTATGTCATAACATTTCATTTTAT
Organism: Capra ibex; assembly: GCA_006410555.1. Lineage (NCBI taxonomy): Eukaryota > Metazoa > Chordata > Mammalia > Artiodactyla > Bovidae > Capra > Capra ibex. Next base: position 48,074,409 of record SJYO01046538.1, read on the forward strand.
TTCATTTTTTTTTTTTTTTTAAAGAATCGACAATTCATATTAGGTTCCAGAGGTTGAGGTTTCTGGTAAGGTAAAGGTAATGTTGTACGATGAACATTCAGAACAAATTCTTTCTCGGGACCTAATTTTCTTTTATTATTCACTTTTGTACAACCCACCAGTCTCGTTCTATAAGGACAGATAAAGAGAATCACCTAGGGAAGGTTATCTTCTCTGACCTATATAAGTATTTGGGGTGACACAACTGGTGTACTAGATTTCGACAAAGTCGAAGGGTACCATCATCCTCCATATCTATCTATACGGGGTCAATAAGAACGACATCCCCGAAGGGAGTATGAAGTTGACCATCTCAGACAGACGTTACGTCCTCTGGACCCAAGCTAGGGATCAAACCCTTCTATGGAACCTCTTCCCTTTTCGATAGGTGAGGTCACAAGACCGGATCTCTTAGGGTACCTGATATATCAGATACCCCAACGTTTCGCGACCTGTACTGACTCGTTGAAAGTAAAGTGAAATGAGAACGAGGTGTTCATACGTCAGTAGTACTACCTCCCTTCCTTTATTTTATTTACTATCTTGAGTTCTCATAAAGACGTCTGTCAACTTCCGTTCGTTTATGTTTGTACTATCTATGAGTCCTTTCTCCTATCACTTAAAATAAAATGAGAAGATTTCTATAGTACTTCTGTATATATGTTACGTTATGATGAGTCGGTAATTTTTTTACTTTACTATCGTAAACGTCGTTGTACCTATCTGGATCTCTAACAGTACGACTCACTTCATTCAGTCTGTCTCTTCCTTTTTATAGCATAAGAGAATATACACCTTAGATTTTTCTTTACTATGTCTAGTTGAATGATTGTTTTGTCTTTGACTGAGTGTCTGAATCTCTTAATTGAATACCAACGGTCCCCCTTTCTACTCCTCTTCCGTATTAATCCCTTAAACCCTAACTGGACATGTATGACGATATAAATTTTGTCTATTAGTCCTTACTGGAGGACATATCGTAACCCTTGAGTCGAGTTACAATACACCGTAGGATCTACTCTCCCCTTAAACCCTCTCTTACCTATGTATATATAAATACCGACTCTAATAAACGACAGGTAGACTTTGATGGTGTTTGGACAGTTCACCGATATGAGGATATCTTTTATTTTTCAATTTTTTTATTTCCATAGTACTTCTTTTGAACAGAGGTTAAAGGACCATTAATGATCGAAAGGACCGTCACTCAATGGAAGATAATTAATGGAAATAAATAACGACAACCGTCTTACTGATAACGTCATTTAGTTCGTTAATCGTCAAAGGGTATAATATGAGTCTTCTCTCCGTTGTTCTACGGTTCGTCTAATTGAAAGACGAAATAAAAAGTCAGTTGTAAAGAGAAAAGTCCCAAAACTGGAAATATGATGATGATAGTACCCTGAAACCACTCAAATCCACCTTAAGACTCCAGGAAAGTCGTCCACCCCGTACCCGGACTGTCGACCCTCCACTTTGTCTTAGTCAATACTCAGTGACCTGATAAAGAAATGAGTCTGTAACCGCTATTCTTCGTGCTTTGACGTCCAACGTCGTCCTCTATCTCTTATTACAACTGACCAGGACAAACAAAACATATCTTGAATTTGAGTACCTACGGATAGATACCGTCCTTCCGGATAGCTCCTTCCTATTTTGACAATTATCTTTAACTCCACAAGTCTTTATAAAACGCCACGTCATTCAGGAGATGTTTACTTACTCAAGACAAGGTTCTTACGTAAACATTCCGGTTAAACAAGAATTCAGGTTATATCATTCCGATGACACAGTGAGTCAGTTCAGACTACGAAACGCTGGGGTACTTGATATCAGACGGTCGAAGGAGACAGGTACCTTAAGAGGTCCGTTCTTATAACCTCACCCGACGGTAAGGGTCGGATCCATAAGTCGTTTATGTTAACTGATATATCATGACATATTGTGACATGACATTATCAAAATATTATGAAAAGTGTGTTTTCACACTTATGTATTTTTTGTTCGTGTTTACACTTGTGTGTCTATTTCGTGTTTTTTCTTAAGTAGAATGTCAAGTCACGGAACTTTTCATGTTATCCTGTCATATTGTTGACCACGAAGAATCGTTATGGTTGATGTAGCGACGACGAAAATACGAACGAAGGTCTGGAGGACCCGAACTTTATTTCTACGACATACTGACATTAGACATGCCATGAAACGTCGTTTCGTGTGTTTTCTGTTGTCTCCTACGTGTGTGTACTGTTACATACGGTCTGTGCACTTGATTGAATGTACTGACCTGTACGTTTGTGTGAAAGTGTACAAACTTTCAAGTGTCGAATTTCCAAGTATACATTCCCTGAATGACATAGAGAATTTTCAACATCTTATTGGTCCAGGACAACTTCCGTGTTAACGGGAAGAAGACCTTTTTGGAAAGGGTCAACCTCCGTAGACCAGAGGTACCAGAAGAGGAGTAATTAACTCCAGGGTCCCAGTGGGTCACTCCAGGAGTCAAGACGTGGTAAGATGCACTTACAAGTAGTGTAGTGAGATCCGTGATGAACCACAAAAGTTTCTTCTGAAAATTTCGAGGAGGACTAAATAGGTCACAGTCCAGGACGGAAAGAACAGGAGTAACGGAAACAACGTACCAAGTTATATCGGGAGGTAGAAAACTAAAGTAAGTAATGGTCTTTTAAATATTTAAATAAGACTAATCGTGTTCTCTTTTTTATTTGGTCGAGAAGGCGGCGGTAAAATTTAGGTCGAGGTGTGTTGCGAGGCGGCGGCGACGACGGCGCTGAGCCAGACGCGCGGTCGTGGAAGGCCGGCTGGTGAGGCGGCGATACCTTCTGTACTTGCTCATGTCGTTGTATCTCCTTAAGCGTCTCCCTAGGTTCTAGTTGCGCTCGTTCTTGGTCGTCCTACTGCCATTTTACAAATAACCTCCGAACTCGACCCTATGTTCGTTCTTTCTAGATTGACTTATAAACAGAGCTAAACCCCTTCAACACCTGACGTGCTAATTTTGTCTAGGACAATGACCTTCTAGTGCTCCTAAACCTAAACACGAAAAGTTCCTACGACGATCACAACTATTCCAAAACCTTGACTTTCTTGTGTTTGACCTACCGTTTAACTATCTGGGATTTTCCCGGTTTCGAAATTTTCCCTTCCTTGGGGGGTTTTCCAAAAGCACCCACCTAACTCGGGTCTATGAAGCCGCCTTGTTTAATTTCTTATAAAACCTCGGAAACCTCTCTAACTTTTATAACTTGAAGGATACCTATGTTTTTTACTTTCTTCTCCTAAAACGAAATAATGTATATGTCTACTCCTCGGTCATTTCTTTAACAATCTTTCGTCTATGGTAGTTTAACCAAGACCCTTCACACTTTAGTTTCAACGTGTTGGATTTCTCCATATATCTGTCGTTGTCGTTGTTGTTTTCCCTCCTTCTCCACGACGTCGACCACCCGCTCCACCACGATCCCCAGCTCCGGCTCCAGTCCCGGTTTTGACCTTGGTTCCTAAATTATTGATAATACTAGTTCCTATACCTTTAATGTTATCACGGATACCACCACTAGTTTTGATATCACCGATACCGCCGATACTAATATGACCCATATTGATACCCTTGATACCTATACCTGTCCCTATACGTCTGATGTCACCGGTTGTCTCGTGAATGCCGTTCCGTAGGGCTCCCCCACCGTTAGTGGTTTTGTTAATGGTCGGCATAATTTCCCCTGTGACGTCTTTTGTCCTTCTCTAACGATTTCATTGGTAGAACGTCCTCCTGTAACTTCTAACCAGAAGACAAATAGATTCTACTAATAAAACATTTTCTGAAAGATCACATGTTCTGTGTTAAACACAGGTTGACATATATCGGTGGTTAATCAAAAGAAACAAAAATGAAACAGAAAACGATAGACACAATACTGACACCTAAACACAAATATGTCTGAAATAAACATACTAATGTACAATTTGGAGTTTATTTACGAAGGAATACACTTTTTTTTTTTTTGTGGTCTTAAGAGTCAGGAAACCCCTACTCCAGACTTTAATTAGACCGACCATACCTAAACTTTTGACCACAAAGGTCTAGTTTGTCACCCATAAAAGAACGGGTGGTTCGGTATCGGAAGTGTCCAGAGTCCTCAAACAAAGTAATACTGGTTCCTCCTTCGACCCGTCTCTTCCTCCACCACGTCTCCTCCTAAAAATCGTAAATAATTCGGTGGTACTCTGAGAGAGACGTAAGGAACAGAGTAAAGTAGTATTATTGTTTGGATACTATAGTGACAAGGACTTAATGTTTACTCCTTGACTTCGAATCTTTCCGACTGAGTGAACGTGTACCAGTGTGTACCAACGTGTACCAGCATTTGTTATCTTGACTCTAGACACGAGTCCAGACAGATAAAGATTTTAGATATGAAAAGAATACGGTGGTAAGATAGTGAAGTTATTGAAGATACCGTTCGATGGAACGTCTAGGATTTCTCCGAGTTCTTAACGGACCGGTACAAGATAATCACAGAACCTGAAGACTCAGGGTCGTTTGGAGTAAGAACAAGAGAGGAAACGGGTAGAAGGACTACATAGTAATAAAAAAACCGTCGTAGGTGAATGGATCTTAAACTTAGGAACAGAAACCTTTCAAAGTAAGACCGAGTAAAGATGGAACTAGATAAGAGGGAGGAATGTACATACGGGTTAAAGAGACGACAAAGACTTCGGTTTCGGGACGGTGGGTTTTCGAGAGGATACCTTGGAGATAGAGTTTGAGTAGTAATAGAAGATAAAATTACGGAAAAGGGTACAAACGAAGGAAAGGGACCACATAGGACTGGTTTAGTGGACATTGTCAGTGGAGAACGATTACATACGACAAAAAAGTCTTCCTTAAGACAGGGACTCGAAAGGGGTAGAACAATGAACGTAGAAGATTTTATGTCTCACCGAAGACTTGTTTGTATTACGTATCGTAGCTAAAACATTCGACCGGAAAGGGACTGACCCATAAAATAAGGATCCGGGAGACCATCAGGAACGATTTATATATAGATCAGTAAAGTTACATGGAGGTTTTTTCCTTCGATGACCGATGGACTCGGGGTCATTAATTCTCTAGGATAGAAAGGAAAACACGACTCTTTTGTATCGAATGGAGGATTTAATTATTTCGGATTAAGAACTTAAGGTAGAAACAGATTTCATCACTTGACCTAAACGTGACATCTACGGTCGGGACAGAGAGGACCCGGATAAGTTAAGGTTTAAGGTCTGTTCTATCGAATAGATCAGAGTCTTCAGATTATGGTCTTTCGAGTGATTAGGTTGATCTTAAGAGTAAGGGTGTTATCCATTAGTAGGACTTTCTACATCTACTTTACGACTCGTCCACGGAAACCGAACTTTAGAAACGTCGGACGTGTCTTATTAAATTAACGTAGAATCCCTGAAACAAGGTAAAGGTCCTGTATCTCATTGTCCCTAAAGAGATATGACTACAACATTTCACGATGTTGGTAAATTCTTTTGACAATTCACAATTATACGGTCGAAACTTTTATCCGTATGGACACGAATTTGTTAAGATAAACCCCATAATAGAATACAGGACAAGACGACATTGGTGTTTTAATAGTGTTTGAACTAACAAGTCAGTGGTTCAGTTCAGGTTGAGAAGAGGTGGGGTACCTGACATCGTGGTACGACCTTAAGGGACAGGGAGTGGTAGAGGGTCTCAAACGGGTTCAAGTAGAGGTAACGTAGTCACTACGGTAGGTTGGTACAGTAGGAGACAGTGGGAGAAGAGGAAAACGGAAGTTAGCAAGGGTCGTAGTCCTAGAAAAGGTTATTCAACCGACGAAAATAGTCCACCGGTTTCATAACCTGGAAGTCGAAGTCGTAGTTAACAGGGTAACTTATGAGTTCTAACTAAAGGAAAATTTAACTGACCAAATTAGAGGAACGTCAGGTTCCGTGAGAATTCTCAGAAGAGGTCGTGGTGTTAAGTGTTAGTAGTTAAGAAGTCGTGAGATGGAAGAAATACCAGGTTGAGAGTGTTGACATGTACTGATGACCTTTCTGGTATCGGAACTGATATTCCTGGAAACAACCGTTTAAACCACCCAATTATGTTTTATTTAAATAAGAGAGTATAAAGTTTTTCAGTCTTTAGTCATAATATGTCGGTTTTAGTTCTCCTGTTGTTCTGTGTAAGAGGGACCTTCGAGATCCTCTATTGACCAGGGAACTGAAGCAGTCAAAGACCACGACAACCGTAAGGAACTGAAGGTCGCCGTAGTGAGGTTAAAGGTGGATGTACCGGCATAACGGAGAAGGAGAAGACAGACACAGTTGGAGGGAGTGGGAAGGAAAGATTCCTATGAACACCAACTAACGAAAGTTCAAGATACATCTCTAAAGTCTTACTGAAGGAGTAGAGTTCTGGAAATTGTATTTCTGGAAATGGGTTTATTTTATTGTACATAAACCCTTACAATTAGGATTACTGTTCTTAATTCTGAACTATAGAAACTCTCGATAAAAGTCGGATGATATCCGTACGTACGAGTCAACGAAGTCAGTACAGGTTGAGAAACGCTTGGATGTCTGACAATCGGGTGGTCTGAGGAGACAGCTACCTTAAGAGGTCCAATTCTTATGATCTCACCCAACGGTACGGGAGGAGGTCCCCTAGAAGAGTTGGATCCCTAGTTTGTTTGTAGAGGACGTAACGTGTACCTAAGACATGACGACTCGGTGACTCCTTAGGGTGATGTTCATATATAAGTTGTATATACGTATCTGTATAAATGGACCTCCGTCCCTGTTCTTACATATATCGTGTATAACTATTATTTGGGTTTCAACTTTTTGTATTTCTCGATAATCCTCATTTTGACTATTTATTCCCTATCAGTCTATACCTTATAGTACGTCGTTACTTTTACTTATATGAAACAAATATACAAGATAATCTCTATTTATATTGATATTATCGTGTATATTATTGGTGGACGGTAGTGGTCCACCAGTTTTGACTTTAGTCCAACTAATATAAACGTCGGTTTCTACCTCTTCGAGATATGTCCGTCTTATTTGTTTGGACCCTCGACTAACACCGTATCTGGTACTTGAGAAATTCCGTTTTAAGTCTGATTTTAACTTCTTTCATCTCTTTCGGTGATCCGGTAAGTCCATACTGGATTTAGTATAGGGAATACTAATATATCACCTTCACTGTTTATCTAAGTTCCCTAATCTAGACTATCTGTCTCACGGACTTCTCGATACTTTCTCGAAACGTTATAATATATCCTCCGTGACTAGTTTTGGTAGGGGTTCTTTTTCTTTACGTTTTCCGTTTCACCAATAGACTCTGGAATGTTTGTCGACTCTTCTCTTCACTTTCCATTTCCTCTTTTCCTTTCTATATAGGTAGACTTACGTCTCGAGATTTCTTATCGTTCCTCTCTATTCTTTCGGATGGTTTCACTTTTTACGTTTCTTTATCTCCTTTTGTTATCTTATCTTTTCTGATCTCTTGAGAAGTTCTTTTGATCTCTATGGTTTCCCTTGTAAAGACGTTTCTACCTGTGTTATTTCCTGTCTTTACCATACCTGGATTGTCCTCGTCTTCTGTAATTCTTCTCCACCGTTCTTATGTGTCCTTTCACACTCGGTGAGTCTGCACAGGATAAGAAACACTGGGGTACTTGACATCGGAAACGGTAAAAGAAGAGGTCCCCTAGAAGGACTCGGTCCCTAACTTGGGCCCAGAGGGTGTAACGCCCACATAAGAAATGGTAGGTTCAGTGGTTCTTCAGGACATTCTCATGTCATCCCTTCGGGACATTCTCATGTGTCTTCTTGATATGTTTTTTCTAGAATTACTGGACCTATTGGTGTCACTGAACTAGTGAGTGGATCTCAGTCTACAGGACCTGATGTTTCAGTTCACCCGGAATCTTCTGTAGTGATACTTGTTTCTATCACCTCCACTACTTTAAGGTCGACTCGATGAAGTTTAGGATTTTCTACTACGACAATTTCACGACGTGAGTTATACGGTCGTTTAAACCTTTCTAGTCTTCACCGGTTTCCTGACTTTTTACAGCCAAAAGTAAGGTTAGGGTTTCTTCCCGTTACGGTTTCTTACAAGTTTGATGTCGTGTCAAGTGAGTAAAGTGTACGGTCGTTCCCTTACGAGTTTTAGGAGGTCGATCCGAAGTTGTCATACACTTTGTTCTTGAAGGTCTACATGTTGGACCTAAATCTTTTCCGTCTCCTTGGTCTATAATTTAACGGTTATAGGTAGCCTAGTGTCTTTTTCGTTTTCTTAAGGTCTTTTTATAAATGTCGACGAAGTAACTGATATAATTTCGGAAACTGACACACCTAGTGTTGTTTGACCTTTTAAGAAGTTCTCTACCCGTATGGTCTGATGGACTGGACGGAGGATTCTTTAGACATACCTCCAGTTCTTCGGTGTTAAACTTGGCTTGAACTTTGTTACCTGACGAAGGTTTAACCCTTTCCTCATACAGTTCCGACATATAACAATGGGACAAATAAATTGAATATACGTCTCCTGTAGTACGCTTTACGGTCCGACCCACTTCGTGTTCGACCTTAGTTCTAACGGTCCTCTTTATAGTTATTGGAGTCTATACGTCTACTATGGTGGGAATACCTTCTTTCACTTCTCCTTGATTTTTCGGAGAACTACTTACACTCCTCTCACTTTTTCGACCGAATTCTGTCGTAAGTTTTTCGATTCTAGTATCGTAGACCAGGGTAGTGAAGTTCCGTTTATCTACCCCTTTGTTACCTTTGTCACTCTCTGAGAAAAACCCGAGGTTTTAGTGACGTCTACCATTGACGTCAGTGTTTTAATTTTCTGCGAACAAGGAACTTTGTTTTCGACACTGTTCGGATCTATCGTATAATGTTTCGTCTCTATAGTGAAACGGCTGATTCCAGACATATTAGTCTCGACACCAAAAAGACCATCAGTACATACCTACACTTTCAACCTGGTATTTCTTCCGTTTTACGGTTTCTTAACTACGAAAACTTGAAACCACAACTTCTTCTGAGACCTCAGAGAACCTGTCGTTCCTCTGGGTTGGTCAAGTAGAATGTCCTTTAGTCGTGACTTACAAGTAACCTTCCTGGCTACGACTTCGACTTCGAGGTTATGAAACCCGTGGTCTACAATTCTCGGTCGAATAATCCTTTCTGGGACTACGACCCTTTCTAACTTCCGTCCTCCTCTTCCCCTACTGTCTCCTATTCTACCAACTTACCGTGTTGGTTGAGTTACCTCTATTCAAACTCGTTCGAGACCCTCTATCACTTCCTGTCCCTCCGGACCACACGACGTCACGTACCCCAACGCTTCTCGGTCTGTACTGACTTGTTGACTTGACTATGACTGTCAATTTATTGTATTTGAATTTCAACTAACTTTCTTTAGTCTACGTTTTCTTATATCTGACATACTATAATAAAAAAGTAAAAGTAAAGTAATAAAACATATTTACACAAAATTTTTACTAAAATAAAAAAATACGTAAATCCAGATACGGACTGGAAGTGACGATATACCCGGGAAGAGATCACCGACCCCTCACCCTCAATGAGAGATCACGACCACTTACCCGAAAAGTAACGTCACCGAAGAGAACAACACCTCGTGTCCGAGACTCCGTGTGCCCGGAGTCATCAACGTCATGGACCCGAGTCATTACCCCCAAGACCTGAGATTTCGTGTCAGAGTTATCAACACCACATACCCGAATCAACGAAAATCTGTACACCCTAGAAGGACCTGGTCCCTAGCTTAAACACAGAGAACGTCACCGTCCACTTAAGAAATGGTGACTTTGTGATCCTTTGGGGTGAGGGTAAAAAGATTAAATTGGACATTTCAGGTGTTATTAATTATTACATGAATATATATGTAACGAAGTAATCTTAGAGTTGTTGACCCATCGTATTAATTGTATGAAAGGGTAAATGTTTACACCTTTAAATTCAAAAATTTCCGGATGGAAAGAAAATAATCCCGAAGGGACCACCAAGTCGACCATTTCTTAAGTGGACGAACACCCTCTTGATCCAAGTTAGGGATCAAAACCTTCTAGGGGACCTCTTCCCTTTCCGACGGGTGAGGTCATAAGACTAGACCTCTTAAGGTACCTGACATATCAAGTACCCCAACGTTTCTCAGCCTGCTACTGACATTTCTAAGTCGTTATGGCGATATATATATATATATATATATATATATATATATATATATATATATGACTATATATGTCTATTTATGACTACCTTACTTACTCCAGGAGAATAACTCCAGAAGAATACAAAGAAAGATTAAACACGAAATAATTTAACTTTATATAAACTAGATGTCATAACTTAATCAAAGTCCACACGTCGTGACACTAAATCAATATATATAATAAAAAGTCTAAGAAAAGGGAAAAGTCAAGTCAAGTCAAGTCAAGTCAACGAGTCAGTACAGGCTGAGAAACGCTGGGGTACTTAGCGTCGTGCGGTCCGGAGGGGTAGGTAGTGGTTGAGGGCCTCAAGTGAGTCTGAGTGCAGGTAGCTCAGTCACTGCGTAGGTCGGTAGAGTAGGAGTCAGCAGGGGAAGAGGAGGACGGGGGTTGGGGAGGGTCGTAGTCTCAGAAAAGGTTACTTAGTTGAGAAACGTACTCCACGGGTTTCATGACCTCAAAGTCGAAATCGTAGTAAGGAAGGATTCTTTAGGGTCCCGACTAGAGGAAGTCTTACCTGACCAACCTAGAGGAACGTCAGGTTCCCTGAGAGTTCTCAGAAAAGGTAGTGGTGCCAAGTTTTCGTAGTTAAGAAGTCGTAAGTCGGAAGAAGTGTCAGGTTGAGAGTGTAGGTATGTACTGGTGTCCTTTTTGGTATCGGAACTGATCTACCTGGAATCAGTCGTTTCATTACAGAGACGAAAACTTATACGATAGATCCAACCAGTATTGAAAAGAAGGTTCCACATTCGCAGAAAATTAAAGTACCGATATCAGTGGTAGACGTCACTAAAACCTCCGGGAGTTTTATTTTAGACTGTGACAAAGGTGACAAAGGGGTAGATAAAGGGTACTTCACTACCCTGACCTACGGTACTAGAAGTAAAAGACTTACAACTCGAAATTCGGTTGAAAAAGTGAGAGGAGAAAGTGAAAGTTCTCCGAAAAATCGAGGAGAAGTGAAAGACGGTATTCCCACCACAGTAGACGTATAGACTCCAATAACTATAAAGAGGACCGTTAGAACTAAGGTCGAACACAAAGAAGGTCAGGTCGCAAAGAGTACTACATGAGACGTATATTCAATTTATTCGTCCCACTGTTATATGTCGGAACTGCATGAGAAAAAGGATAAACCTTGGTCAGACAACAAGGTACAGGTCAAGATTGACAACGAAGAACTGGACGTATGTCTAAAGAGTTCTCCGTCCAACTCACATCAAGAGACACGATAGATCATCCAGGAACAACCAATATATAATATATATATATTATATATAAACTATATATTATCACACATATACAATATGGTAAATTATTTCAAGTTTTAGTCCCTTTTACTTCGAGTTCATGAAACCTTACGTACATAAATTCACGATTCTTATACATGACCCAGCTTATCACTGCAAGGGCTTCAGTACAAGAGGACTGTGCACCTTTACAGTGTAAAAAAACCTTTATCAGAAACTTCTACATCAAATCTATTCTACTCCAGTAGAACGTGATCCCGTTCGGGTTTAAGTCACTACTTACAGGAATATTCTTCCGGTACACCTCTGTGTACCCCTTCTACAGTACACTTCTGTCCGTCTTTAATTTCACTATACAGATGTTAGGTTCCTTACGGTTTTAACGGACCTCGGTGGTCTACGATCCTTGTCAGTCCCTTTTTTTAAAGGGACCTCGAAAGTCTTTCTCATACTGGGACGGTTGTGGAACTGAAGTTTAAAGATCAGGAATCTAGACACTCTTTTATTTAAAGAGAACAAAATTCGGTAGGGTAAACGTCATTAAACAATACTGTCGAGATCCTTTGATTATATCTTATATTTCATTTCGTTTCTTCACTAATAGTATTTTCAACCCTATTACCGACGGAAATCGCCCCACCTACCCAATACAATACTCCTTCCCCGGACTATTGTAAGATAAAGAGCTGTACCGATGATAATTATTATCCGTAACTATTACTAAATGGTTTAAGGTGTGAAACAAAAGGAAAACAGAAAGACAGAAGATAAAAAGTTATATTTTATATGTGTCAAAAGATTCTCTAAGGGTTCGGAGGTATATCCTTTTGAAAGGGTAACTCCAACTCAAACGTTTCTTTCGGAGTTCCTTTGTCCAAACACCGTAGTCACTTGTCTTGTTACCTCAAACCGACATAGGTAGTTCCTCTAAGTCTCTGTGTTCCCGGATAGTCTTTAGATAAAGAGTAGAACCCTCTTTTGAGTAGTATTATCTTTTCCGGGTTCGGACGAACGAGGTCTTTCCTTTTAAGATCCGTTCAAAACCATAAACAGTTGGTCGGGACAGAGGAAAGATTATAGGTGGTATATATGAAGAGACTTAGATACCTATAACTCTTAACTCTCTCAACCTTCATCTTTTGTTTAAAAAAATATTTTTATAGTAGATTCTTCAAAACCTCCCCCTAGTATTCTCGTAGAAAGTCTATAAAAGCTATCGATCTTTAAAAGTTTTTCCTCCTTCACAAAAGTAAAACTTTTTGTGACTTACCGAAATTACTAAATTCCCAGAATACGGGGCCCTCTCCGATCTTACAGTAGACCTACCGTCTGCACCACGAACTGGATTTGACAAACACTCCGACTCCCTGGACACCAGGTCCTCGTGAACCCTCCACCACTTCCCTTCTTCGTCCACTTTCAAGGTATAACGACCGAGAACTTTCTCCGTCTTCTGTTTCCTATACTGTCTTTAATGGGAACAGTTAACTCCAAACCCCCCTAAGGTTTAAAAATAAGAGTCCACGAAGGAAGTACTGATTCCACCATTTCTTAGACGGACGTTTCGTCCTCTAGACCCAAACTAGGGACCCAACCCTTATAGGAACCTCTCCCCTTACCGTTGGGTGAGGTCATAAGAATGGATCTCTTAAGGTACCTGTCCCCTCGGACTACCCGATGTCAGGTACCACAGTGTTTCTCAACCTGTACTGATTCGATACTTGTGATGATAATGATTTAGAAATAAGAGTGATCTTGAAATGTCCTCAGTCAGGAGACGGTCCAGTAATCTCGACTGTTTTTGTCCTTCTACTCCTTTTTCCGCTCACTTCGTACCATTCTTTTGTCACAAGAATCAAAACACCCGTCATAGCTCCGACCAATTTTTGAGGAACAGGAACCCTCGTACCAGGAAGAGAAAGGGTGTTTTACTCCCCGTACGGATCGTGTGTCTTCCAACGTGGGTAGTTGCCTTTTCTTTACTTATACATGGTATAAGGACGAGAGATAGTTCGTGAAATATAATCAACAAGGTGATTTGAGAGTATCCTTTGGATGCGGATAAACGATAACTCTTATAGTCGGTTTCTGGGTTAGTGCAATAACGGTTTTAGGATATTGAACTGTAACCACCTCGATCCTACATTTCGACTTCTTCCGTTACCGTGGGGTGAGGTCATGAGAACGGACCTTTTAGGGTACCTGTCTCCTCGGACCCAGGTACCCCAACAATTCTCTCAGCCTGTGCTGACTCCCGAAGTGAAAGTGAAAAGTGAAAGTACGTAACCTCTTCCTTTACCGTTGGGTGAGGTCACAAGAACGGACCTCTTAGGGTCCCTGTTCCCTCGGCCCACCCGACGGTAGATACCCCAACGTGTCTCAACCTGTGCTGACTTCACTGAATCGTCGTCGTCGTCCTACATTTCGGACACGGAGGTCTCTTGGATAGTAGAAACGATATACCTCACTACACTCTATTTCGAACACCTCTCTCGGGTCACTTTTAGAAATCCACAGGATCCTTGATTTTGGTAGGACATTGAGTCATTTCGGTTACGATTTGATTATATTCAGGTTCCTTCGGGTTGTGTTTAGACTACTGACGAGACTATTGACTTTACAGTTTACAGATTTAGAAGTGGTTGGTTACTAAAACCCACGGGAAGGAAACGAGAACAAGATACTTATAAGAGTCAGACAAAAGGTCCACTGGGTCATAACATGTACCGTCGTTCATTCCATTTCATATTTAACCGTTTTTCTTCCGTGTCATTGACAAAATAGTGGTACTAATATGACACATATTGACGAACGACATCATAATAAAAATAAACTGTTCCAATGAACAATTCTGGTTCATCGTCTCTCCATTCCGACCCACCACTGTTGTACATGTAAGTAAACCCCTAGGATCTGGTTACAAGACAACATGATGTTTATCATGTCACCTAAGGTTAAATGAAAGTCGGGTCGACACAAAGAATTTAAGGACCACCTTCGAGTGGGAAGACTGTCCACTTAATTTATCAGAACAAGTCCGAAGTCTCTGTTTCGTCTCCTCCGGAGACTGGAGCGAAGATTGGACGGACCTGTGACGGGACTAACACTCACTGTTGGACGAGACTCACGTTCGGACCTCCGCGACCTTAGAATCTAATCAACCCCCTGTTCACAACTCTGACAACTCGGGCACCTTCCCCAGACCGGTTGTTTCTGGGTCCAAATCGTTGCAAGGTTCAAAATGTGTTGTTTTGGTTGTCGTAATTGCACTTTGATCTCGACGTTAAGAGAGAGTGTCTGAGTACTACTATGGTCACACGCAGGACCCTAATATTAGCCCTTGGGGTCTGACGTTAGAGACTTCAGAGTGGGTACCGTGCCTGTACGACGATCGCTGGAAAAGGGTTGACCCTGAGGTCTACTCGATACTGTGCCCTGAAGGGTCGCAACAAATTCAGACCTACAACCAGTTTTGGGTTAAATCACTACATAGGAGACGAGAAAGATAAAGAGAAAAGAAAGTTACAATCATGTGACTTTTATTCCATCTATTAAGAGATTATTTATAAACATAATAAATAAACATATCTTCGTTATACTACATTTCTTTGTCTCCTATGGGACAATATAACTTAAGAAGGAAAAAAAAAAAAATTTAAGTCATGAACTTTTGTAGAAATAAGGGAACCTATAGAAGAATATATTAATAGACAACTACCAGTAAATCTAACAAAGGTACAGAACCGATAAAATTTATCACACATCTATTTGTTGTTCCAGAATGACATATCGTGTCCCTTGAAGGACGTTGTTACTTTTTTTGACCTTTCTTATATATATATATAACCCCGAAGGTACCACTGAGTCTACCATTTCGCAGACGAACGTTACACCCTCTGGGTCCAAGCGAGGGACCCGATCCTTCTAGGGGACCTCTTCCTTTACCGTTGGGTGAGGTCATGAGAACGGACTTTTTAAGGTACCTGTCTCCTCGGACCACGCAATATCAGGTACCCCAGCGTTTCTCAACCTGTGCTGACTCACTGAAGTATGAGTATATATTTAAGTCTAACTCAGTGAAACGAGATGTCTTCTTTAACTGTGTTATAACATTCAGTTAATATGAAGTTATTTTAAAATTTTTATTTATCTTATTTTGAAATAATTAAGGGAGAGGAATTAAAAGTACACTTTACAAGGAGGAGATTGAAGAAATCAACTTATGAGTTAAATAAAAGTAGTAAAGTTTGATTTTTCACATTTGTAAATTCTAATTATTAAAGTAAAATTTATGTCAAACCCGATATAGGGTATCAAACTGTACTTTACAAATGAAACAATAAGAAAACATGTATCAAAGATTAGTGTACCAAAAGAAAGAGAAACTTGTTTCTCCATTAATCCTTAAAAAGTACCGAAAATTAATAAAATGATACCTAAAATTTTATATTTGAACGATAATAAAAGATCATAATAAAGAACAATAATAAAAGATCATAGTTGATATATAATAATTATTTTTATAGTGGATATCCTTAACAACTTTAAATAACTTAAAAAACGGATAATTTACTATTTTCAAATATTTCAAAGTATTCGTGATTTTTATTTTCTGTACAAAATGTGATTATACGACTTGTCGAACTTTAAATACACGTCTTAAGGTAAAGATACATTATACGAAAAAACGGAACTTAAAAGTAAACAGATTATAATTGCGCCAGGAAACTTTCTTTAAAGGAAACCATATACAGATAAGTTAAGAAAAGTAATAAGTGTGAATCAAAACAGTATCAAAACACAACAAATCAGAAGAGAATCACTTTGTTAAATGAAATGACAAACCCGGTTAGAGGTTGAGACTGAATTAACTTCTCAAATTATATAAATTATGTGCACATACCTATACTCTCTGGTATTTCTTCCGACTCGTGACTTTTTAACTACGAAAGTTTAATACCACGACCTCCTCTGAGAAGTCTTAGGGAACCTGACGTTCCTGCAGTTTAATCAGTTAGGATTTCCTTTAGTTGAGATTTATAAGTAACCTTCCTGACCACGACTTCGACTTCGAGTTTATGAAACCGGTGGGGCTACGACCCTTTCTAACTTCCGTTTTCTTCTTTCCCCGGCGTCTCCTACTCTACCAACCTATCGTAGTAATTGAGTTACCCGTACTTACACTCCTTTGGGGTCCTTTGTCACTTTCTGTCTCCTCGGACCGCACGACGTTAGGTACTCCAGAGTCTCTCAGCCTGTGTTGAATCGTTGACTTGTCGTCGTTGTGTATGTCAATTTGATAATAAATGTCTAAGTCGGTGACGGCATTAATTTTCAAGTCAGAATGAAAATTTTAGAGTAGTAAACCTCAAAAGATACAACAAAGAAAAGAAAAAAAAATGAATTACGGAAACTAATACACTAAATATAAATCGAACCAAAAATAGTACGGATAATAAGAATTTAATATATTGAATAATGTAACTACTAAACGAACACTACAAAGAGTTTTCGTAAAAGATTTAGATAAATAGACATTAATAGTTTCACTTTTTACTTAGTCATAATATAAACATATAGGGAGTCCGTTCTCAAACCCTTATAAAAAATAAATAAGGTAAGAAAGGGAAAGTGGAAACGTGTAAAAATAATTATATTAAAACAATCATATTACATTATATTAGACAATTATTTTGACGTCGATGAAATAGTCAAAGTTTATTAATTTAGAATGTTATATTTAAGAGGGAAAGTTCTCTGTGTAATTACGTACGTAAGGAAAGCTTGGGCTAAACTTTAAAATTCTGAATTAAGATGCACAATGACCAACATACAGTAGTGATAAAGAAGATATGACACATACACACACAAACACACCAGTCAATAAGTCAGTACAGGTTGAGAGACGTCGGGGTATTTGATATCGAGTGATCCGAGGAGACAGGTAGGTACCTTTAAAGGGTCCGTTCTTATAACCTCATCAAAAGGGTAAGAAAACGAGAATTAAAACAAAGGTCCTATCATTACATAAAAGTTCATTAAAAAACGATCTTCATATAGACCCACGATATAATAGAACCGTCCACGTATAGACGGTTCTTTTTTCTTTAATAACTTCGTATCAACTGAGTGATATAAAGTCCACATATCGTTTCACTAAGTCAGTATATATATATATATATACTTATATATATACACTTATATATAAGAAAAAGTCTAAGAAAAGGTAATGTCCAATAACGTTCTGTGACTTATATCAAGGGACACGATATGTCATCCGGGATCAGCCAATAGGTAAAATATATATCATCACATACAGACAATTAGGGTTATGGTTTAAATAGGGGGGAGGGTGGAAAGGGGAAACCATTGGTAGTCAAGTCAAGTCAGTGAAGCAGTACAGACTGAGAAACGTTGGGGTACCTGACGTCGTGCGATCCGAAGTGACAGGCAGTAGTTGAGGGTCTCGGACGAGTTTGAGTACAGGTAACTAAGCCACTACGGTAGGTTGGTAGAGTAAGAGACAGCAAGGGAAGAGGAGGACGGGAGTTAGAATGGGTCGTAGTCCCAGAAAAGATTACTCAGTCAAAAAGCGTAGTCCACTGACTTCATAACCTCTAAGTCGAAGTCGTAGACAGGAAGGTTACTTGTAAGTCCTGACTAGAGGAGATCCTAACTGACCATTGGTACAAACAAATGATACACACAGTCAGATAAAGACAAAATATTTATTCAAGTACACATAGTGAAAAAATCTAGGGTGTATATTTACTATAGTATACTATACACAGAAAGAGACGGTTCTTTTAAAATTATTGATATTTTAATAATCTTTTATCCGAGGGAGAGAAACATTAAAGTACATTCCAACGAGGTAATGAAAGACTAAAAGTTACAATGTCTCCTCTTAAGACTCCGGTCATACTAGAGTGAGAAAATATTGACATATTAATTTCAATAAAAACCAACATTCTTTTCCTTTTACTGACTAATTGATGATACCAGATTTACGAACATGGGGTGTGGGACAATTGTAGAATTACGGGGTACACTACCATAAACAACAGCAAACAACAAGTCAACGATTCAGTACAGTCTGAGAAACGCTGGGTAGCTGACGTGGTAGGGTCTGAAAGGAGAGAAAGTGAGAGTGGGGTCAGACGAGTTTAAGTACAGGTAACACTGTCACAATCCTCCACGAATCCAGTTCTTCTAACTCGGGAGTGTTTACTCTAATAAAAAATTTTTTCTCTCGGGTCTCACTAAACAGATGGGAAGAAGGCACACTTCGGTCTGTTCTTCAGTGGTCGTTACTTGGTCTTACACCTGGCAGTGGTCCCCCACTAATAAGACCATAGAACTAGAACTTGAAGGGTCAGATGTTGACACTCTTTATTTAAAGACAAAAATATTCATAAATCAATATTATCGGGTTCACCTGACTCTGAATTCTTTTGTTCCATAAATAACTTTCCTAATAAAATGTCTTAACTTCCTTCTCGACTTTAGGATTTAAACCCTTTCAGTCCTTTCTTCCATTAATGTTCAAGAAGTACTCACCGTGATGACCATTTCTTAGACGTCCGGTTACGTCCTCTGCGTTCTCTGAGTCCAAGTTAGGGAGGTGACCCTTCTAGGGAACCTCATCCTTTACCGTTAGACTAGGTCATAAGGACGGACTTTTTAGACTACCTGTCTCCTCGAACTGTTCGATGTTAGGTATCCCAACGTTTCTCAGCTGTGCTAACTCGGTGACTCGCGCACGCGCGTGTGAGCACGCGCGCGCGTGTGTGTGTGTGTGTGTGTAAGCATCTAGAAACATCCCACTAGGATAATTCCATTAAATTGAACTTATGAAAGTTGTTAAGTGACTAAGTTTCAAAGAGTAAAGATCCTCTTTTTTTAGTCTGACCAGGTCGAATTCGGTCGATATAGTATTATAGTTTGTCGGAACCTTATTGTACCTTACGGTTAACCGTCCCCTGGATCACGACATAGGATTCCTGTACGAGTCGTTCTCCTTTAGTAAATCTAGGTCCTCAGTTGAACTGACCACGGGTGGTGTCATTAATCGAAAAGACACACTGTAAAATATCCTTAAAAATAAGGAAAGACAATAAATTCCTCTTTCTTTCGGTCTATCCAAATCTTAGAGTCCAAAAAGAAATCAGACTTTATAGAAGAAGATCGAGTCATTCAGATAACAAAGATAAAAAACAGTAAGACTATAGAAGAAGGTTTTATGTTCAACAGGTTTACGTTAGAGGTGTAGACATTAAATAACCACTGGTAAAAATACACAAAAAGAAAACGTCGGGTTCTCCCTGAGTCAACTAGAGATGTGATTAATTCACTAAAAAAAGTCACAACTAAAGACAAAAAATCCCAAGGTTTTTTCTTCAAAAATTTACTCGAAAAGAAAACTCTATTAAAATTTAAAATCTTTTCAACGTTTCTATTATGTTTCTTAAGGATATACGGAAGTGGATCAAGGAGGTTTCCAATTGTAGCATATAATACTACCTTGTAAACAGTATGACCCTTCAACTGTGATTATTCACATAGTCAAAGAATGAAGACACCATTGTCTGATAGTCCTTAGTAGAGGAGACTCAAGTCCACAAATTTAACTTCCATTACCGTCCAGACGTAAGAAAGGCCTCCAGATTCCGGTTTCCAGATTCCAGATGCTGGGTCTATTAGTACTACTACACTAGTGATTAAATCTCGGTCTGTAGAACCTTTCACTTCAGCTCACCCGGAATCTTTCGTAGTGATACTTGTTTCGATTACCTCCACTACCTTAAGGTCAACTCGATATAGTTTAGGGTTTTCTACTACACTTTCACGACGTGAGTTATACGGTTGATTAAACCTTTTGAGTCGTCACCGGTATCCTGACCTTTTCCAGTCAAAAGTAAGGTTAAGGTTTCTTTCCGTTACGGTTTCTTACGAGTCTTATGGTGTACTGCGTGAGTAGAGTGTACGATCATTTCATTACGAGTTTTAAGAGGTTCGGTCCGAAGTCGTTATGCACTTGGCACTTGAGGGACTACAAGTTCGACCAAAATCTTTTCCGTCTCCTTGATCTCTAGTTTAACGGTTGTAGGCGACCTAGTACCTTTTTCGTTCTCTCGAGGTCTTTTTGTAGATAAAGACGAAATAACTGATACGGTTTCGGAAACTGACACACCTAGTGTTAGTTCACACCTTTTAAGACTCTCTCTACCCTTATGGTCTGGTGGATTGGACGGAGAACTCTTTAGACATACGTCCAGTCCTTCGTTGTCAATCTTGACCTGTACCTTGTTGTCTGACCAAGGTTTATCCTTTTCCTCATGTAGTTCCGACATATAACAGTGGGACGAAGAAATTGAAGATACGTCTCATGTAGTACTCTTTGCGACCTGACCTTCTTTGTGTTCGACCTTAGTTCTAACGGCCCCCTTTATAGTTATTAGAGTCTATACGCCTACTGTGGTGGGAATACCGTCTTTCACTTCTCCTTGATTTTTTGGAGAACTACTTTCACTTTCACCTCTCACTTTTTCAACCGAATTTCGCGTTGTAAGTCTTTTGCTTCTACTACCGTAGGCCAGGGTAGTGAAGTACCCTTTATCTACCCCTTTGTCGTCTTTGTCACAGTCTGAAAAAAAAAAAACCGAGGTTTTAGTGACGTCTACCACTGACGTCGGTACTTTAATTTTCTGCGAATGAGGAACCTTCCTTTCAATACTGGTTGGATCTATCGTATAAGTTTTCGTCTCTGTAATGAAACGGCTGATTCCAGGCAGATCAGTTCCGATACCAAAAAGGACACCAGTATATTCCTACACTCTCAACCTGACACTTCTTCCGACTCGCGGCTTCTTAACTATGTAAACTTGACACCACAACTTCTTCTGAGAACTCTCAGGGAACCTGACATTCTTCTAGGTTGGTCAGGTAAGACTTCCGCTAGTCGGGACCCTAAAGAAACCTTCCTTACTACGATTTCGACTTTGAGGTCATGAAACCGGTGGAGTACGCTTCTCAACTCAGTAACCTTTTCAGAGACTACGACCCTCTCTAACCCCCGTCCTCCTCTTTCCCTGCTGGGTCCTACTCTATCGACCTACCGTAGTGCCTGAGTTACCTGCACTCAGACTCACTTGAGGTCCTCTACCACTACCTGTCCCTCAGGACCGTACGACGCGACCCCGGGTCCCCCACCCCCAGCGTTTCTCAACCTGTGTTGACTCGTTGACTTGAATTGACTTGACTTCCGGTTCACATGAAGGATCGGAAAAGGTTAAAGATCTCCGACTGTCGAAACAGAATGACAGGGAAGAAGGTAGAAGTTTCGTTTAGTGGGGTTGGAGACGAAGACACAGAGTAGAACGTGAAAACTGGAGGAGTGGAAGGAGAATTTTCTTGCAAACACTAAGGTAACCTGAATGGGTCTATTAGGTCTTATCAAGAAGTAGTGTTTTAAGAATTAAATTAGTGTGGACGTTTTAAGAAAAACGATACATTCCATTGTCAAAGTCTAAGGTCCCTAATCCTACACCTGTAGAACTCCACTGTCCTCCACCTTCCGTAATAAGTTGGATGGAATCTTGTATCACAATCAACCAAATCAACACAGACTGAGAAACGTTGAGGTACCTGATATACATCGGGTGGTCAGAGGAGATAGGTACCTTAAGAGGTCCGTTCTTATGACCTCACCTAACGGTAAGGGAAGAAGTCTCCTAGAAGGGTTGGGTCCCTAACTTTGGTCCAGAGGACGTAACGTCCGTCTAAGAAATCGTAGACTCAGTGATCCCTTCAGTGTCTTATATTGTAATAATAATTGCTTTGAGGTCAATAAATTTACAGTAATTAAAAAATGAGTACAAGGAAAAGACTAGTCTCTAGGTTAGGTCCTATAATTTTACGTAAATCAGTGGTACAGAGAGGTCTCAGAGACCAGACACGGTCAAAGAGTTTTTATTTTCTAAAATTAAAACGAAGAAGTAAAAAGTCAAAAGAATATTAAGAAAGGTTACAATAAAGAAAAGGAAAATTTAAGTAGACCAATATAGAACAGGGTAAACCAGGAATGGAATATTAAAAGACGGAGATAAATAAAATGAAGAAAAGAAATAGTAAACGAAAAAAAAACCTTTGGTTAATAAAACGTAAAGTAACTTTTACAGTTTCAAAGGACTTAAAAGAGAAAAGTAGGACGTCATCTACAAAAACCTCATCACGAGGAGGAGACTCAGTGGTCCTCTACGAAGAAACTGAAACAAGAGTGACATCGAGACATATTCGGATTTTCTAAGAGTGTAACCGGTTGTACGTCCTATATACCCAATATGAGGACGATTACCTTCTTAGTGAAAGAGACTACTTCTTGTACTTCTGCACCCAGAAACTCTGAACTCATTGTACTGTTTCTTACTCTTTTAAAAAAGGACACACGAAGGTTCACAAAAGGGACCATCGAGTCGACCATTTCTTAGGTGGACGTTACACCCTCTGGACCCATGTTAGTGACCCAACCCTTCTAGGGGATCTTTTCCCTTTCCGATGGGTGAGGTTATAAGACCGGACTTCTTAAGGTACCTGACATATAAGGTACCCCAGTGTTTCTCACTCTATACTGATTCACTGAAAGTGAAAGGTCCACAAATACTCTACTTCGGACCGTTCCAAAAAGAACAACATTTGAGTAGATGAAATAAAAATCTCTACCAAGGAAGTTACCCAGGGAAAACAGTTACTTCACAGAGAGTCGTATATAAAGTAACAACAATCTACCGAATCAGGTAAGTACGGTGATATTGTTTCATGGTACCTGACCGACCGAATATTTCTCTTTAAGTAAAGAGTACAATACCTTCTCCTACCGGTTCTAGTTCCAGGACCGTCTAAGGTCCAGACCATTATTAGGTGAAGCGCCAAGTATCTTCTGACAGAAGATCGACGCGGGAGGCCACAGGCCTCCTCTTTCCCTACTCTGAGGTCGGGGTACTGGAGTACCGAATGGGTGATTTCCTAGGTGGAAAATTATGATAGGGTAACGACCCAATCCAAAAATAACCCTCTCCCCTGTGTCTATAAGTCAGGTATCGTAATCTCCATTAAGAAAGACACAGATTCCGTATCCTATGTCTTCAGACCTTGAATCCCTACTTCCACGTTTAAACTTTCAATAGTTCGTATCTCTACCACAAACTGGTATGTCCCGACTGACTATAGTGAATCCCTCCTTTATGTCAGGTTCTTAACTGTTTTCGAGTCGGAACTCGTAGTCCAATGTGGTACACAAGTGTCGGATGTGCTCTTTCCGGAGTGAGTAGATTACTTTATGATCGAATTATACTCGGAGGACTTACGACGCCATTGTAAAATCCACCTTTCTTAATAAGGTCACACCGTTGTTTGAGATTTCAGTCTCAACCCAAGTTTATTACCGAACCAGTGTAGATCTATATTTTGGACTTTCTGGAGTGTAGAGACATCGATTCGAAAACGTAGACACTCTACCCAAATACTCTTCCGAGTGATGTTTCCTAAAAAATTCTCGAAACGTCTATGTCTTAACTATAAGTTATTTACCGAGTACAAGCTTCACATATTAACTTTACAAAACTGTACACATACGTGAATATTCTCATAGTAGTACTAGTTCTATTACTTGTATCAGTAATAGAAGGAAACGTCACGGTACAGTTTGAGGTGGGGGTGGGAAAGGGGTCCGTTTGTGACTACACACAAGACAGTGATATCTAAGTAAACGTACAAAATGTTGAAATATATTCACCTTAGTACGTTATACGTGAAAAACTGAAGAAAGTCAGTTATATTAATAAGACTCTAAGTAAATGTAATAACATATATAGTTATCAAGTAAGTAAAAACAGTGACTTCAGGTCAATTAATGGACAAAAAGAAAATATTTAGTAAAAAACTATAGTATAGATTCTTTATAAACTGAATTTAGGTTTTAGTGTTGATAAAAGAGAAAAGAAGATCTTTGACATTCAAATCTAAATTGTAAATCTAGAACAGGGGTTCAAAAAGCAATTTAAGTTTATTAAAGATTAAACGTAAAGTTAAATAAAAAACTAGATTCGTACTGAGTTTCCTTGTTAAATCATTCGTTTACGACGACACCGACGACGACAGTGAAGTCAGTACAGGTTGAGACACCTGTGCACACCCTGTGCACAGGGTGGTCCGAGGGGACAGGGACCCTAAGAGGTCCGCTCTTGTGACCTCACCGAAGGTAAAGGAAGAGGTTACGTACTTTCACTGTTCACTTTCACTTTAGCGAGTCAGCACAGGCTGAAAATCGCTGGGGTACCTGACGTCGGGTTGTCCGAGAAGGTAGGTACCCTAAAAGGTCCGTTCTCATGACCTCACCCAACGGCAACGGAAGAGGTTTATAGAAAGACAATTTACTAAAAAATAGATTAAAGTGTTACCAGTCTCTAGGATGAACCATACTGAATTTAAGAAAATCTACATAACTCTGTGAAAATTATTGGGTCTTATGTCAGATCAAACCATTTATAAGACACACGTGAACTCTTCTTACCATGAGACGACAACCTATTACAACCTATTTTATAAGATATTTACATTTAATCCAGTTCAACCGATTATCCTAAAAAGCTCAGAAAGTATAAGGATCACTAAAAGAAAAATGAACAAACCAGTTAATAACTCTCTTCCCATAACTTTAGTGGTTTGTATTTCACCTAAATAAACAGTCAAAAACGACGTACATAAAACCTTGAGACAATAATACACGTATTTGTATATCTTAACAGTACAGGAGAACTACTTAATTGAAGAAATCATACAATTTTTATTGAGAAGAAAGGACGATTATAAGAAAAGAAACTTTAGACACACAGACTCTCATTACATCGATGAGATCTCAAAAGAAAACAACAACAAAACAAAAAACGATAAACAAACGATAAATAACTTAGACACACGTTACGTCCTCTGGACCCAAGTGAGGGACCTAACCCTTCTAGGGAACCTCCTCCTTTACCGTTGCGTAAGATCGTAAAAATAGACCTTTTAAGGTAGTTGTCCCCTTGCACCACCCCTGTCAGGTATCCCAGTGTTTCTCAGTCTGCACTCACTCGTACATGTTTATGTGTACCGAAGGTCTAGTTCTCTTTCTTGCGAAAGGGTAAGATAAGATAAGACCGATCGTCCTTACGATCTATATGAAAGACAGTGGTGTAAGGACTTGTCTAGGACTGTTTGTCCTCTGAAAAGTTTCCTCTCGGTGTCTTTTCATACCTTAGACCTTCGTTTTCGGATCCTTTTGTCAATTATTTTGTCGCGTTCAAGTCAGATCTCTTCTTGTTCGTTGGTAGAAAACCATCGAGTTCCCGGGAATATACTTTCTCCTTCAACTCCCACTGAAATCCACCTTCCTGATCCTAGTTACCCACCTACAATACAATATCCCTTAGAATAAAACCGAGTTACCATTATATCGAGCAAAGAGCTTACCAGTTTTAATCACTACATATTTATAAAAATTTGTGGAGAACAACAAAACAAAACAAAACAAAACAAAAAAATTACTTACGGAAGTTGGTACCACCGAAGGGACCACCGAGTCTACCATTTCGTAAACGGATGTTACGCCCTCTGGGCCCAAGCTAGGGACCCAGTCCTTCTAGGAGACCTCTTCCTTTACCGTTGGGTGAGGTCATGAGAACGGACCTTTTAGGGTACCTGCCTCTTCGGATTCATCCGATGTCAGATACCCCAGCGTTTCTTAGCCTGTGCTGACTCGTTGAAGTGAAGTTGGTACCAAACTATTTAAGTTACAAAACAGTTTTAAGTTACTGTATACGACATCATAAAAAGAACAATTAAGTTATTTCAGGTAAAATTTAAATTTACAATAGTAGAGAGAGGAAGGGGAGTCGAGCCCAAACCGAATCGAGTCCTAGAATTCACACTTCCCGGATATTAAACACGAAAACGAGGGAGAGATCCAACAAGGACAACGACAATAACGACGACAGTCTCCGACTATATTCTCCTGTTTTATATAACCTTCTCCACCAGAACTGACATACCAGGGATCGAACTAGACCAAGAAGACGATAAACGCCGTAGGGATTAGGTCACTACCGACACCTTTAACATTCGGATCCAAAAACCCCCAATCATAAACCAAAGGAGTCATTAATACCTACGGAGTCTCCCCTCGAGAGTACAAAGGACCTTCTTCCTTCTTCGTCCCTCGAGAGTACGAGGGTTCGGCAGAAGTATCCCGACTGTCACAAGAAGAAGAGTAAACTTACAAGTCTACCTAAGGACTTTGAAGACTCAAAAAGAACCTCACCTTTGACAGGGTAAAAAGAGGGTCCTCTTGGTGGTGGGGGTGTGTATCAGGTATAATTTAAAGGACTAAATCTGGATAAGATCGTTCGGTGAAACATATTCTTTACAGGTCCTTCCTTAGACCGTGGGAGACATAGTAGGATTTGAAGTTTTATGAGTACAGTCCAAGGGAAGTAGTGAGGACCCGTCGTGGTGACACCTGAACTACATAACATATCGAGTCATTCGTAGGTCGAACCCTTACTTTCGAACCACAGGTAAGGACGTCCATATCGATGTGACTAAGAGGACTTTGAAGGAACGTATCGGACCACACATCGATTTTGACTCAATTTCCCGTATGTTGAATTTATTAAAGTGTAAGTCGAAGGAAAAAATCGGAGAAGAATATATTTACCCACCTCATCCTTGACCGTTGTATGAGGTAATAAGAACGGACCTTTCAAGGTACCTGTCTCTTCGGACCGTCCGATGTCAGATACCCCAGGGTCGTAACTTGTTCTGACTCGTCTTACGTACGTGAGTCTCTATGACCCTTACCCAACACTCCTCGTTACACCTTAATCTCTGACACCATCCACCAACGTTCCGACGGAGTAGTAGAGAAATAATCGAGCCTGGGGTTTACACCCTCCGAAGAAGGTCTTGTGATTCCTGTCAGAGGAGAAAGGAAAGAGATCAAAACCCGAAACCAGTAGTTGAGGTACCTTTGTTGGATAACGAATCCTTATCCCGTGTGTAACCTTCCAAAATGTTATCAATTTCCACAGGGATCTCTCTGACTTGACCGGACTTTTCATCTCTCGAAGAACTAAAAAGTGGTTCACACAACACTTACCTTAATCACAAGTATTTCTTATACTTTTCGATCGTGGAAGTTGTAGAAAAGGGTAAGATTGTAAAGATCTATATTTGTCCAACTCAAAACAAACAAACAAAAGACACTCCCCCTTCAGTCCTTTTTTATTGGTAACTTAAGACTTAGGAGCATAGTAAATTACTGAAACATTTGTAAATAACCCATGGGCAAATCACGGTCCACGACAATTCTGTGATATTGTGTGACTATTTTCCGTTTTTATCTTCAGTTCACATTATCTTTATCTCTCCATGGAGGTTGGGTTGCTTGACGGATATAAGAGAAAAAGGGATCTATAAAAGAGTCACTCTACGATATAATGTATCCGTTGATACACGATATATTTCTTAATATGTGATCCCGTATCGCGGACGGTAGATCCTGAATACTATTTTAATCTCCATTCTGATTATGTATCCATAGGTAAAATATTTTTAGTTTACTGATGTGGAAATGAACGTCGGGGTTTCAGTAAGTAAGTACCAACAGTTGTTCTAAGATGTCTTTTACTTAAACTCCTCTGATAGTTACTTTGATCTTATCAGTCTCCTTCGAGTCATCTCCTCTACTCTGAGTTCGTATACTTTTTAGAGTCTTATGACAGGGGAGGGAAGAAGTCTTTCTCGGACTTCTCGGTATTAAAGTTCTCAAGGACTTAGAAGGCACCCTTGTAGGCTAAGAGATCTATTACTCTAAAACCTCTTTTCGCATCGTAAAAGGGAGTACAAACCCATCCTCTTCGGTTTCTCAAATTTTATTCTAAAAAGGTTCTATCAGACACCCACTACACTTATCGTTGAATTGGTCGAGACAATAATAATTCATCTCTAGTGAAATCCACTCACCTTCACCGACAAGATATTTTTACATTAGAGACTCAGTAAGACACTCGTGCGTCCGGGCTCACGACTCGGAGTTCAAGGTTCATGTGTGAGGAGAGGTCATACATCGTTTACACCGTTATAAGAATAATATGACAGGTAGGAGGGGCTGAGGGTAGACACAACACTCGTTTCTGACCTTTCACTAGAGAACAGGTACTTGACCTTTTCATAGACCTATTAAATAAAGTTACTATAGACCTTCATCTGTTCTTAGTTTCGACAGACTGATCACTATAATTCACCTTGGGGGGAGGTTTCCATGTTAATGTATAAAACAACCAATCAGTGAAACAGCACAGACTGAGCAAACCCTGGGGTACCGGTTGAGAAAACACTAGGGTACCTGACATCGGGTGGTCCGAGGAGACAGGTACCCTAAAAGGGTCCGTTCTTATGACCTCACCCAACGGTAAAGGAGAGGTGGTTAATGTGTATGAATAGTGGATTAAAATAGACTTACCTACTCTCTCCTTGGAGATAGGTTTTATGACTGGAAGATATCGTCAGTCCAAGGTGTCACGGACTTTGAGGTTACGATAGTTGGAGAAAACAAAAGATACCTGTTCGTTTATTAGGGAAGACTTGATGATTCCTCTCCAATCTGGACGAACGTGATCAATAGAACCCCTCTTTTCGGATCCTTCATGTCACTTCCGTTGTACAATGTCAGACTCTTTTTGTAGTTAAGTGAATCTTATATGGAGAAACTCTTCGTAGTATGGTTCAGCCGGACTTTTATCTTAAGTTATGGTTACGTCGGGCTATCCTGGAAGATTCCCCTACAAACCATTTAAAATGAAGACTTTCTGTTCTTTCTCACCTTCGACGGGTGGNGGGTCCTTGGGAGAAGAGACCTCTTGAAGGTGCCCGGAAGATCTGTTTCTTACAGAGGAAGGAACCCCGAAGACGTCAAGAAACGAATAAGGAAGTCAACTGTGAAAGAAGGGGACTCGTACATATATTCACCTCGTACAAGTACTGGTAAAAGGACGATCTGGTACTAATAGTTTCTAACATTTCCGGACAGACACCAGGCCTTGGAATGGAAACAGTAGAAACACAGAAGGTTAACTAATTGTGAGTAAGTAAGAGAATGGACAGTACTTCAATAGTCCCGTCTACTAGTAAATCAGATTATGTTAATAGATAGGATTCGTCTAGGGACGAATCCTCTTCCGTGACCGAGGGATGAGGTCATGAGAAAGGACCTTTTAGGGTACCTGCCTCCTCAGACTATCCGACGACAGGTACCAAACGATTCTCAGTCTGTGCTGACTCGCTGGAGTGAAAGTGAACAATGAAAGTACGTAACCTCTTCCTTTACCGTTGAGTGAGGTCACAAGAACGGACCTCTTAGGGTCCCTGCCCCCTCGGACCACCTCAGATACCCCAGTGTGTCTCAGTCTGTGTTGACTTCGCTGAATCGTCGTCATCGTTCGTCTAGGGATTTTTGTGTAAAACTAGGATTAGAGTGTCTTGAAGGTCTTCTCTTTCTAAGTAAATTTTTCTTCAACCATTTATAGATCTCCAACCATTTCGTTTTATTGTCCGTTACAGAGAGGGTGGTTGAGAAAAAAAAAAAAGAGAGAGAGAGAGACAGATCCCGATAACCCTTTCGGAAGTGTCTCAAAAGACTTTCAAGAACTGATACTTTATCTTTGACGAGATCTCGAGGGACCGTTAGTACTCCTGAGAGGACACTCTCTACTACTAACCGAGGTTTGTCGTACTGGTCCTCTTTCACCCCGGACTCTCGGCCCACACTGTGAGACATTTACGACCAGGCTCCCGGTCCCTTTAGCCCTTCTTCACTAATTCCGTCAACGCTCGGTTGGTCTTTCATCATCAATCTGAAGGTTAATCGACCCTTTCACACCAAAGTTCACCAGGTACCTGAGAAATTTCTTACTATCTGACAGTTGACTATCTGACAGTTAGGAGTCCTTCACAAACTAGTTCCCGTTGTTCTGGAACCCAAAACCCAACCCACCTCAAATACGACTTGAGACATAGGATGAAGATCCTCCTATTAGTTCTGGTGGTTTGTCCTCCTGTTTCCTGACGTACTGACTATCTTGTCCGAGAGTATTTGTGACTTACTTACATACATATGTCAATTCCCATTTCTACTTCCGTCTTCTGAACACGGTATCTGACTCTATTGAGTCGTATACTTCTTCCCCTACTTTATTTTCAACACATAGAACCTGTTTAAACAGTAGTTCTAACTAGGATTTCTATACCTAGACCGACAGTTCGTTTTCTTGACTTCCTCATTCCGGGTAAGGGGAGTAAGAACATAATTCACTCATTGAATTAGGACCACGCATGTTCCAAGAGTAACATGACGGCGAAGTCAGTGGTAATCTGAGCCTGACTGGGGTTGGTCTGACCCTTCTACTTGTGGACACCCATGAGTCCACACTCATCGGTTCTTACTTTGTCCTTGGTTGTCCCGTGTTACGGACTTCGTTTACTAATTTCTCACTTTTACCCTAGTTAACCGAAAAGCTTCTAATTGTGTACCGACGACTCCAAAGAGGAGGGTGACTTAACTGGTGGGCAGGACTCTCACATAGTCACGTCGGGTTCAGGAGTTGTCTTTTTAGGTTTAGGTTTCTAACCAACAAATTTCGTGACCACTAAAGTTTTCTAGCTCGTGGTTTCTTCTCCAGTGACTCCAGAGTGACGATTCCCAGGTTAAACAATCGAACAAAAGATTATAGACTTAAAATCTTCTTCACCGGTCTCTTCAATGACGATATAAGTGTCTCTGTGCACCCTAGGACCTTCGAGAGGCAATGAACGGGACGAACCAACCTATTTATTTCTTCGGATGAATGGAAAAACACGCATAGTACCATTGTGTCAGTCATTCATCTCACGGAAGACGTCTGGGGAGGACTAGGTGAGACGAGTGAGGGGAGGGAAAAAGTGAACGAGACACGGACCCCTGTCCTGTAACCGAAGGTAATTGTCCAGGGGACGTCCTACTTAAGTTGAAGTAACCTACTGTTCTCCTTCTCCATAAACAAGGGAGCCGAGGGAGATAGGAAAACCCGACCACCACGTACCGAGTGAACGGGTCTCAAGAGTTCACGACAGACTGTGTGTTACAAAAGGTCTTTGACGAATGGGGGTGAGGGACATGGAAAAAGTCCGGATCACCCCGACAATCTCAGGGTTGCAAACAGGGTGGATTCATAATAGATATCTCAAAAGGGACTTTGGATGGATGGGAACACATCTAACAGAAATGTAATTTGAAACAAAGTTGGTAAAATTACCTGGTAAGTAAAGGTACCTGAGACGGACCATCAGACTTCGTATCCGTCCTAGGGGAGTACCCGGTCAAGTGACACAATCGGACAGGGTGCACCCGGACAGGACGGACTACTCGGGGTGGAGAGTCTTCCTTACTCTGACCCTTCCCGAATCACTTTTAGGTAAGTGTGTCGGACATTTGGTGGAATTATGTGTGGGAAGACATGGGTTCGCACATTAGCAGTGGTAAACTATTACTTTCAATATCGAAACGGACAAATCACAAAACGTGAGTTTACGAATACCTCGGACTTAAAGGAGTTGATATTTGAGATCTACGGTCGTAGACAGAGTCTCCCAAGATTTCTCCTATTGACTCATCCTTGTCGGACTCCAGTGGTGGTTCATTCATCATCTTTGTCTTAAATTTTGATACTGAAGACTGACCTTTGGGTTTCCGGAAAGGTGGTTTGGTGCACGGAGACCTGTCGTATAGTGGAAATATGACGACCGTTCGTATCAAAACTGACTTGTAGTCCCTCTATCGTATACGATTGGACATCCAGGAACCCTCCCATACTTTCTTTGTCTTCCCGAAGGACGTGAAAACCTCAAAATTTCATGAAAAACAAAAAAGGTGACCTACTTTTCCTGTCAGTGCACAAGTATTTGGTAACGTGGACGTTTACCTTCTAGTATTCCTTGGGTCTCTCATTTTGTTGTTATCACTAGAAGTGGCAACATGACTGACGACTAGTACACTCTTGAGAAAATAGCTCTCAAATAATGAGAAAATTACTCTTTTGATAAGAATTTTAGTCGAGGTACTCCAACTATAGCAATAGGTGAGACGTCTTTTTATCTTCACCTTTACACCTTTACGTCAGTGATTTGTCTCAGGTTTTTTACGTTGGGTCAAGACAAGTAAAGGTTTTGGACCCCGGACCTCGGAAGGGATGGTATAAATACAAAATAAAGACGAGATAGAAGAAAAGGTCTTTTCTATCCTCAGTGTTTTCTGTACGAGGTCCCTTGATAAAGCAACAAGAAAAACTTCATGTAATTCAGAAGGTTTCTATGGGCTCGTAATCCTTCACTGGTAAAGATGTAGTGTTCACCTTCGACCACCACAGGAAAAGTAAATTTGATTCGACTGAAGGGGACCTCCACTTTTGAGGGGTAACGACTCAAAACTTTCTTATTACTACAGACCTGAAGTATGAGAAACCGTGTAAGACCAGGGGGAGGGTGTGACTCCTCCTGGTCCGATTGACGAGTCCGAACCCAAAGATGTGTACAGACCGGAAAAGATGACTAATTAGTAACCTTTCTCTACTGATCGTTAACGGCGGGGGTACTATTAATGGTTTAAGCATGTACCCCTCCCCTCTCTAAGGTGCTCCCGAAGTATTTATAGTTTACCCCGAAGACGTAGAAACGTCCTACAAAACTACAAAACCGTCGGAGACCGGTGTAGAGTTCAGAGGAAATTGGACCATGAAAGTATCAGGTCCCATAACCTGGTTAGTCGTCTCTTCTACCCTCTCGACACCGACATCCTCTACAGAGCAAACACCACCTACCGTGTAATGTGTGGTTCCTGGAAAGAGAGACGTTTAGGGAGGAAGAAGAGGTACCATGTCTCCAGGTACCCCTTTTCAGCTTATTCGAAAGAGACCAAAGATGAAAAAACCCCCGGTCCCAGTTGGTGAGGACGACTTTTGTCACAAACCTGAGTCTCGCACTCTATTTAATGAGTCTCGTCGTCTGAGGAAGTACATTTATTAAATCGAATTATTTATTCACTTTCAGATGGCAGACAAACCACCGGGGCCGTCGAGTAAGTAGAGGACAGAGGAGTCGAGCAGTTCGACACGGGGCGACGGTCCAGAGGAGGCTCCGACTACCGGAAAAGGACAGGACAGTGTTGTTTGTCGTAAAACCTTCTCTTTCGGGAAAGTTCACAAAAGAGGAACAGAAGCGTCAGTGGGTCTTCTCAGTAACTTTGTTCGTCGGTTAAACGTCGTCCCGGGACACACCCCCCCGGTCCAGTCCCCGACCCGGGGAGGACTGACCTCGTCTAGGA
The DNA here is from genome assembly GCA_006410555.1 of Capra ibex. Taxonomy (NCBI): domain Eukaryota; kingdom Metazoa; phylum Chordata; class Mammalia; order Artiodactyla; family Bovidae; genus Capra; species Capra ibex. The sequence continues at coordinate 48,108,446 of SJYO01046538.1, forward strand.
GTCCCTCTTCTGACCCACCTTCTGTTCCCTCCCCCCTAGGTCCCCCTCGACGTTTCTTTGGACCCCTTCGAACCCTTCTCTAGACTCTCCTACCGGTTGTGACCCTGTCCTTCTTTGTCACCCGTGATTTATGGTGGACCTCCTCCTCTCCGTTCTTCCGGTAAGTCGATTCGTCTCTGACCGTAGTCTGTCATGGATTGGAACACGACCCTCAAACCCTCAGTACGTGGGTCCGAGACTCGAGTGGTGGATCTGTTCAGTGAGGGTAAGGGTTTGGGTCATAGGACGGAGGACATTCCTCCGTCCCCTTCGGTGGATGTACTACAAGGTGATTCCGTCCTCTATCTACAAAGGGTCCGATCTGTAACCCGACGGGAACACCGAGTCTGTCATTTCTTAGAGGGACGTTACTTCCTCTGGACCCAAGACAGAGACCCAGACTTCTAGGGGACCTCTTCCCTTACTGTTGGGTGAGATCATAAGAACTGACCTCTTAGGGTACCTGTCTCCTTGGACCGTCCGATCTCAGGTACCCCAGCGTTTCTCAGCCTCTACTGACTCACTGACGACGACGACGACGACGATTCAGCGAAGTCAGTACAGGCTGAGACACGCTGGCGTATCTGTCGTCGGGTTGTCCGAGGGGGTAAGAGGTTCGTTCTTGTGACGTTACCCAACGGTAAAGGACGAGGTTACGTACTTTCACTTTTCAGTTTCACTTCAGCGAGTCAGTACAGGTTGAGAATCGCTGGGGTACCTGACGTCGAATGGTCCGAGGAGGTGGGTACCCTAAAAGGTCCGTTCTCATGACCTCACCCAACGATAACGGAAGACAAAGTGTCCGATTCGTAGACGTTGACCAGCGGAGAAAGATCCTCGTTCTTTTTCTACCTGAAGTTCGATCTGTGAATTTTGATCGGAGGACAAACGTAAAGGACTTTGTCCTTCACCCACCCCAGGCCCAATCTATAAATGTCCGTCGGAGGACAAACGAGAGACTTTACCTTCATTTGTTGACTTTGTCCCATTTATCGGTCCGAAACGGAGGACACCTGTGGTTGTCAGTACCGTCTTTGTCTCTCACCCAGTCGGGACAAACTCATTTCCTAGTCCTCTAGTATATAAAGGGGAGGAACCCTGTTCCCTCTGTAAAGTGTAAGTTTCTGAGGAACTCCCAATGTTCCTCCCCCGTAGTTGGGTATTATACACTACGATTCACACAGGGTATCCGGAGTTCCGACCTTAGGTAGAGCTTTTTTAAACGTGTGCGTACAACCCCTCTCAGAATCCCGTCCGGTCCACACTTTTATAATTATCTTTGGTCCAGTAACGGATTTTCATTTGGTTCAGGACCTTCTTGACGGAATAAGTTTACTGAATTGACAGAGAAAAATCACGAGGAGGAGTGATCTCCCCTGTAGGTATGGGAAAGAGAGTCCACACGTAGAGACAGAACTAAGACAGAATAAATTTATCTAAGAGACACACAAGAGGTGAACGACAACACAGAGTTTATTATTTGAAGTATGTACGTAAATAGTAAAAACGGAGGCACCATTTACGTAAAAAGTCACCCCCGTTTTTAAGTCCCTTTTTTTCGAAGATCGGAGCTTGAGAACGACCAGACCACCAATCCTAAGGACCAAGGTAGGTCCGATGGGTCCAAGTTAAAGACCCGTCCGTTAATTCTAGAGAGGAGTTTGGTGACGAGTGACGACGCAGTGACTCTAGTGATGATTCACGTCCGTCGCCCCTCAGAGCCCGTGTGTCCTGAGTAGCCTATGGGTATTATTGTATTCCTCACCCTCCGTCCACCTACCCACGTGACTACAAGAAACTCGAAGAAAACCGAGATTTCGTGACACTGGGTAGAGGGGATTCGAACTGTCTCTATCCTTCGGGTTCTCATATGCGTGTAGGTAATTTTTTATTTACAAGGACAAACTTCTCAACAGTCTCGACCCGGTAGGTAGGAAATTATCTTATTGGTACACGAGCGAAGACTCTGGTGTCTACCGACGACAGGGGTAGTCGACGGGAGGTCCTGGTACGGTTCCTCCCACGTCCGTCTCTGGTCGAGACCCGTCCCTTTAAGTGAGGATGTGGTTTCTCCCGACAAGGGTGGTCATGGTTAGGGTCGGGTGTTGATGTTAGGTTAATTTCATTAACAGCGGATTTGCCGGGATCGTCTTCTGTCCGCCGTCTGTTCCTCCCGTCTCCCTCCCCTCGTCGTAGGAAGTTCCTTTGGCCTACCGAGTTTTTACGTTCTTTGTTAAAGAGATCTACCTTTTACTTACGTTACTTAGACTCACGCCGTCCTTTAGAATACTCTTTTATTCTGAAACCCTCCTAAATAACTTTCTGTATTAACGTTGTTCATATAACTAAAATGTATCTATTCTTTTGTTTACAACCGTCCCTAACTTAAACCAAATAATGTAAATAAAGGGGTGTCTCAATTACGTAAATTTCTGTATCAAATAAAAAGTTTACCTCTTTGTAACAAAAGTCTCTGGAAATAATCCAAGGACGACCAAAGGGACTGAAGAGAAAGGTTCTTTTAACCAAACATCCACTCGACCCCCTCCTTTCTGTACTCCCAGGAGGACAAAGACCCTCCAATGTCTTTACGTTCGACAACCATGAAGGGTTCATCACATCTTAGTGTCCATCAGTGAAGGCAAGACACAGGACTGAGGGTGGTCCTCCCCTCGGTGACCGTGATCCCACGTCTCTCTTCAGTCCTGGTACTAATGTAGTAGTAGGAGGAGTTCTGTGAACGAGAAACCTTCTTTTCGATACTGTTTGGATCTTTCGTATAATTTTTTGTCTCTGTAGTGAAACGGTTATTTTCCAGTTTCGATATAAGGACATCAGTACGTGTCTGCACTCTCGACCTGCTATTTCTTCCGACTCGTGGCTTCTTAACTACGAAAACTGAACACCACAACCTCTTCTGAAAACTCTCAGGGAATCTGTCGTTCCTCCAGTTCAGTCAGTTAGGATTTCCTTTATTTGGGACTTATACCAGTACAGTAGTCAGTCTTTGGAATCCCTTTGTCTTTGGTCCCCGGGACCGAAGACCACAAGGAAACTTTTAGGACGTGATTAGAGTTTTAACGTAACGACGGTCCGACCCAAACGTCACAATTACTATTGATGGTAAAGACTACCGGATGTTAAACGGTCCGTGATACAAGTAGGAAAGGTACCGAGGTACTCCATCGATATTAGAGAATAAAAAGTCCACACTTATACCCCGGAGACTCTAATTCTTTGAACTGTCAAATTTGAACTAGACAAATTAAGGTGTCCGACACTCGAATTGAAGGGGAGACGAGTTTCAAGAGTCAAAACACGGTCAAGAATATGGTTCCGTAGTCAAGGATCAAGACACGTACCTTTCTTTGGTTCTAGAGGTTTAGGGTCGTTCCTACCGAGGAACTTAGACCACCGACACCCGTGCCGACCTAGACTCCTCTCCGTCCCTTCCTCCCTGTGTCCGTCCTTCCTACCTCTAAGGTGACGACGTGAGACTGGGACGAGGGACTCCTTGTTATAGTTACTCCGGTAACACAATCCGACCCAGTTGACTACCGGTGTGTGTACGGTAGGAGAAGGATAGGATTATCACATCGGTAGGAACCTGAAGTCCAAGTAGGAACACACTTCGGTTGTAAACTATTGTTAAACCGTTATAATCGTCATGAAACCCCAAATGTTCCACGATATAATATATATATATATATATATATAGATATATATAGATATATAGATTTACCGAAGGGTGCACCGTGATGACCAATTCTTGAACGGACGGTTACGTCCTCTGTATTCTCTGTACCCAAACTACGGACCCAACCTTTCTAGAGGACCTTCTCCCGTGTCGTCGGGTGAGGTCATAAGAACGGACCTCTTAGGGTACCTGTCTCCTTGGACCACCCGATGTCCGGTGCCCCGACGGTTCACAGTCTGTGCTGATTTCCCTGACTCGTGCGTGTGTACGTATATATATACATACGTACGTAAACCGACGAGGTACGTTGTCCACTTTAGAATCAAGAAACTGGTCTTGAGTTAGGACGTGGGGGACGTCATCATCTCGTTTCTAAATTGGTGACCTGGTGATCCCTTGTAGGTCGACAATACAATAAAATTGGTAGTAAAATAAGAAGTGAAAGATTCCGTATTCTAAACGTCTTCCTCTTTGACTCTAAGTCTCTTCCATTCACAGAAGAGATTTGGCTGTCTCGGTAACCGTCCTTCTAGGTCCTGGTTTAGGTCATAGAGGACTTCTTCGGGACTCAAGTTACTTTGTGTCCAGAGTGTTTGGAGTCGTCCAAGGACGACTAAGTGTAGACTTGACTTCTGCGTCGGGGTGGGAAAGCGTCCTTACGTCCCCGTGGGTATTTCATAAAGGTAGGGAGTGAACAGACTATCGAAACCGGTCCATTTAATAAGTCTTAATTAGGATGAACGAGGATTTAGGGGGACGTCGAAAAGTGTTCATTGATTATGAACAGAATTAGTGTAGGCTCCGTGGCGAAATATACGGTGAACGTTGTTGTACAAGTTAATACTAACTAACCTTAAATTCAAGACTAAAGAGAATCTTGTATTAGTCAGGACTTACCCTTTAAAAATGTCACTGTTAATTTTATTACTTTCACTTGAAATTTACTGTAAGTTTGCTACAGTGGACCCTTATTGAGGTGTCACGGCCGGAGGTCGACGTAAGACCCTCGACCCAATGAGTCGTCCGAAGGGAACGTAGAACGTGATGACACTTACGTAAACCACCCCATCCTCCTGACCCCAATTGGGGAGTGACCGTCGAAAATTTTGGGAGACGTGCAACGGACGATGAATTAGTACACAAAGGGACCCGACTAAATATAAATGTAGATTTTCCGTTCAATTAACACGTTTAAACATTTGTCAGTGGTTTATTGAGGTGCCTCCCTTGAGGGAACGAAACCCTTAGTAGAAGATCCTTTGTGTTTCTTCATACTTCTCAGAAAGATTCAGAACCTAGACCCGGGAAACTTACGATGACTAGACTTTGTGGTTCGGGTACGACTCCAGGAGGAGGTTCCCCACCGAAGGTTTTGGTAACGACGATAACAAGTCGACGATTCAACACAGGTCGAGAAACTTTTGGGTACCTGACTTCGTGTGGTCCGAAGGGACAGGTAGTGATAGAGGACCTCAAACGAGTTTAAGTACAGTCACTTTCGGTGGGTTGGTAGAGTAGGAGACGACAGGGGAAGGGGAAAACGGAAGTTAGAAAGGTTCGTAGTCTCAGAAAAGGTTACTCAGCCGAAAAGTGTAGTCCACCGGTTTCATAATCTCGAAGTCGAAGTCGTAGTCAGGAAGATTACTTATAAGTCCCAACCAAAGGAAATCTTAACTGACCAAACTAGAGGAACGACAGGTTCCCTAAGAGTTCTCAGAAGAGATCGTGGTGTCAAGTTTTCGTAGTTAAGAGACCACGAGTTGGAAGAAATATCAGGTTGAGAGTGTAGGCATGTACTAATGACTCAAATTATGTTTTATTAGGTAGGTTACCCCTCGGTCTACGTAGGTATAATAGAGATAATTATCTCTTATACACACCATACTAGAATTCATAATAAGGATAAACTTGACGATGTGTGTTTTTATTTTAAGGTAGATTGGAACGTCCTTTAATACAGGTGTAGAATCTGAGAATCTTATTGAACAAGAAGAAGGGCTGGGTCCTGTTGTCCTGTGGACACGGTTAGTCTAACGGGACCGTAATCTCCGAAGACTTCAGATCAAAGTAACCTAAGGCAGAGATTGTTTAGTAAAATAGAAGAGGTGACGGAGAAGTAGTGGGTGATCCGAAGGGACGTCCAGAACAAATTTAAGTATCAAACGGAATTGGACCTTACGGAAGTAGGGAGACACATACGAGTCAGTAAGTCAGAGCAGACTGAGAAACGTTAGGGCACCTTCCATCGGACGGTGTGAGGACAACAAGTATCTCAAAAAGTCCGTTCTTAGGACTTCATCCAATGGTAAAAGGAGGAGGTCCCCTTAGAAGGGTTGGGTTCCTACCTCAGGTACAGAGAACGTAGAGAACTAACCGTCCGTCTAAGAAACGGTGATCGCGATGGACCCTTCGAGTAAGTAAGGAGACTGAGGGAACATAGGGTTTGACGGGTAGGAATTTCGAGTCGAACAAACAGGTAGAAGAGTTACTGTGGAAGGAACTGTTATAGTTCGGTCGGGACGAGTGAGGAGAGGGACCGATAAGGACTTGTAACGTAAATCAGATCGTGAAATAATTCTACAGTCGTCAGAATAACACAACCTAGGTCTTTGATGGAACTTTTAGAACAAATGAAAATTATTTCATAGTCAATCTGTCACTATTTCTATCAATCACTCTATTTTTTGTTTTTGTTTTTAACCGTCTTTTATACAAGAACAAAACACCTTAGGGACTTTCGTATAAAACTCAAGTAAGGGAAGTAAATTGTCGACTTTTTCCGAGTCTACAACGAAGTGACGAAGAGTTACTGAAATAATGTTTGGTAAAGAAGGGTGACCCAACATTCGTCTCTAGGACAAAATATGAAAAAAAAAAGCATAGACAGTGTCATAGGTTCGTATCAAGAGTCCTCGGTCCCGGTCGTAGTCAGTCCCCAGTAGTCGTTTACTCACCGTCAGTAATGTTTAAATTCCCCTGAGATTGTTTCCATGTAAATGTTTCTACATCCACACCGAATTCCTTTTCGTGTCAAGGACCCAAATTGTTGATTTCCCCCCGTAATGACGGGGACCAGTACTTCCTCTTCTTGGAACCTTTCCATCGACAATCTTCCTCTAGATTATTTATGGCTCTACGACCCTTTCTAACTTCCGTTTTCTTCTTCCCCCGTGGTTTCCTACTCTACCAATCTATTGTAATGACTGAGTTACCTGTACTTAAATTCGTTTGAGGTCCTCTATCACCTCCTGTCTTCTCGGACTATCCGGTGTTAGGTATCCCGACATTTCTTAGTCTGTCTAAATCGTTTACTTGTTGTCGTTAGATTACTTTTAAATTTGAACCATTTCCCTTCCCTTTATAGAAGATTAGTCGTCAGAGTCGACCTCCCTCTGATCTGTGTTTATAGGACTGTAATTAGACGAGGGTGGTAGACTAGAAGTTGACCACGGAGGGTACCCGGTTTGGGTCACCTTTCGACCTCCTCTTCCCGATTGCACTTAATGGTAGGGTCAAACGGCTCTTGATTCTTCAAAGGACCCTACGTCCTGTAAGTGACAATTTGGACTTCACAGAACCAGTTTCATTTTCTCAACCAGGAGGATTGTTCTCTCGTCGATTATCTCTGACCGGAGGACCCGTACTACGTTTTACACCTCTCACTTAAATGTACTCTTTAGTCCTCTATATATTTTACAATCAAAGAGTCAACACAGGCTGAGAAACGTTAGGGTACCTGACATCGGACGGTCCGAGGAGACAGGTACCTTAGAAGGACTGTTCTTATGACCTCACCCATCGGTAAGGGAAGAGGTCCCCAGAAGGACGGACAGGGTCCCTGACTTAGGTTCAGAGGACGTAACGTCCGTCTAATAAATGGTAGACTCGGTGGTCTCTTCATCTATATATGGTACCCTGGTGTCATTTATAAATATTTAAACCTATTTCTTACTACTAATAACTATAAAGACTAATAACTATAAAGACGTACAAAAAGAAGGACTAAACACTGGAATACCGGTCCAGTTCTCTTATCCTCTCTTGTTATTCTGAAGGACCATGTAATTAAAGGGATCAAAGTCGAGTAAAGGTGGTCCGAACACCTACCTAACGAAGGTGGTACGACTGGTAAAGTCTGTCTAACAGGAAACAAGAAGTATGGGTCAGTGTGTTGACACGAAGGGGGTTCACGGACGGACGTTACACGGTCGATGACACGATTCACATCTCATAGGTGGACCTTTTATCACATCCTATTGATGAGAGCTCTTCGATGGTCCGACGTTCTCTTCTACTTTCACTTTCACGTCACTTTCACAATCAGCGAGTCAGTGCCGGTCGAAAACGCTAGGGTACCTGACATCGGGTGGTCCGAAGAGTCAGGTACCTTAAGAGGTCCGTTCTTATGACCTCACTCAACGGTAAAGGAAGAAGGCCCTCAAGAGGACTGGGTCCTTAGCTTGGAGGTAGAGGACGTAACGTCCGTCTAAGAAATGGTGACTCGGTGCTCCCTCCTTTGTTCCAATACAATTGATTCTCAATTGTTGTAGTTTAAAATATCCATTGCTTATTTCCCTTAGTTATCAAAATACACTACTTTGTAACCTCTTCAAGAAAATTAACCCGACGTCAAAGGAGTGAAGATATACTTTTAGAACCCATTTTCACAGAATCCAGGGAGATCAAGGTGTTAACGTACTCGTGTAGATACACCAAACTCCCTCAGTCACGTCAAATTGTCGTCTCCGTCTTTGATCTGAGCCTCACTTATTACCAGGACAATGGTACTGAGTCACTAATGTCATACAATGATACTAAGTGATTAAGAGTACCATTAGTAAACTTCACTTATAACTAGTGGATTCAAAATGTACATTACTTGAAATCCCTCGAACACGTGAAAAGGGTACCACTGTATCGGTCACTGAGACAGGCAGGCTGAGGTTGCGGGTACGTACGGGAAAATTGATATGGTTCTTCGAAATTTTCTTCCTCACCAAAATTAATAACATCTCCTTTCTACTATTAGTTTCAGAATTTAAAAAGAATTGGGGTTTCGAAGTCTTGGGAGGAAAGGTCCATAGTCTAACGTTTTTCTTCTTTTTTGGTACTGACAAGTGAGAAAGGACATAAATGTCAAAAAGAGTTATACTGAAACGTCAAGGAAGGTATTTATTGACTTCAGATAAAACGAAGGGGAACTTAGACTCGAAAAGAACACTAAACAAAACCAATTGTGTCATGTCACCTTCACTTTATACGGTCAAAATATTCGAATCCAGAGTTCTCTGGTTCCTGTTCAGGTGAGAGGATCTTGGGAAGAGTGATGGGTATCCTTCCTGGAGTTCGATCGGACGACCTTTCTAGTGTCTCTCGTGTCGGTTTGGTAAGGTAGGCTCCGGTAGGACATAACATGTTGAAGGTGGGTGAGTCCTGAAGGAACCACCGAGTCCGTCATTTCTTAGACGGAAGTTACGTTCTCTAGGCCCAAACTAGCGACGTAGTCCTTCTAAGGGACCTCTTCTCTTACCGATGGTTAAGGTCATAAGAACGGACCTCTTAAGGTACCTGTCTCCTCGGACCACCTGATGTCAGGTACCCCAGAGTTTCTCAACCTGTACTGACTCACTGTTGTTAAAGGTGAGTTCAGTCTTCTCCTGACATTTGAGTATTCACTCGGGTTGACTGTACTTTTATTGATAAGTCGGTTTAGATCGGGTTTAATCAACAGACGTGTTAGTACTCGATTTATTTTCAACCAATAAAATTCTACTTCAAATCCCACAAAGCTTACGTCACTTTCAATTGACTAAGTGAGAAATGATTAAGTCAGGAGTAAGGTAGTAAATCTCCCTCAGTCTGTATATTCAATTCGAGGGAATGGATCCGGTCTACGATAGGATCTGGGATTGTTGGGAAATTATTTTCTAGTAGGGAGAGTAAAGGAAGAGGAGTTGATCAACGATTTGTGTTTGAACCTGATCTTACAGGTAAACTAAATAGAAGATCTAAGATAAGTAACAAGTTCATTAAAATATAAAAGTAGGTAAGACAGGTAGACAAACAGAGGTCAAGAATGTATTCTTTTGATGACTATGATCAACTCATAAATATCTTTAAGTATCTTTATAAATTGTCCTTACCAGTTATAAACCCTTTTATTATTGAAAAATAAAGATTGAAAAGGACTACGGAAATTTCTGTAATTTGAAAATTTTGTTTTTGTTGTTGTAATATAAACTTATATACGATGCATAATATAATATGTATTGTACGTCATTATTTTAGATATTGTTTTAGTGTTTCAATTCCATATGACAACATTTAAAAGTGTGATAATATGTAGACAGTCACATTATAATTCATTGACATTTGACATTCTTTGTTTCCACTTATAAAATAAAGGATTTTGTTGATAATTTTTATGTAGTCATTCATTTGATTCACATTTACCCGGTCCATGAGAATAATTTTGAAAGTTTCAATAGTCTTATTTGAAAAAAATTATAGGTTGACGTATGACAATCCGAAGGGACCACCAAGTCTGTCATTTTTTAGTCGGATGATACGTCCTCTCGGCCCAAACTTCGGACGCAACCCTTCTAGGGGACCTCTTCATTTACCGTTGGGTGAGGTCATAGGAACGGACCTTTTAAGGTACCTGTCTCTCCGGATCTCCCGACGTCAGGTGTCACAACGTCTCAGTCTGTCCTTACGCACTGACTGTGAAAGTGAAAGTGATGTATGACAATTGTTTTTGATTTAATTTATATTTCTATGTCTACCCGGTTTTCGTTTCACTATCTCTTTTTTTTCTGTGTGACTCTTTTGTGGTTTATTCTTTCAACTATATTATAACAGTTTAAACGGAAATTAGTTTCCGTAGTGGTTTCCGTTTCTCTTTGTAAAGTATTACATTTCGTTAATGTAATTAGTTCTTCTGGATCACTAGGATTAACAAATATATGGATTATTGTCTCGAAGGTTTTGCACTTCGTTTTTAGTCATCCTGACTTGCCTCTTTATCAGGTGTTAGAATCAACTTCTTCAAATTGTGAGGAAATCTTTAACAGACGGGTCCACTCTTTTTTTATATGGAGTCATTCCGATCTCTTATAAACTTATTACGACAGTCGGTTGAAATGTATTAAATATTTTATAATTAACTGTTATTGTATTGTATAATAAAAGTTTAGGAGTACTATATAAGTGGTTTTATGTAGTATATGATCCGGTATTTTGTTCAGAGTTATGTAAAAACAGACGATAATATTGTTCTAATAAAATACTATTTCTGTTTTACTTTAATTTTTAGTTATTTTTATAGGTCTTTTAGGTGTCTATAAATTTTCAAACCGTTATATTAAATTATTTTGGTATTCCCTATAATCTTACATGTGACTTGGTGGTCCCATCCTTTAGTATACCATATTATCCAACTTATTACTGGAGAATTTCTACACGTACAGGATTGAGGATTTTAGACATTTAAACAACGGAATGTGTGATTTTTCTTTTTCACCCCTGAGTCTGTCATCTCTTAGGTGGCCATTACTTTCTCTGGGTCCAAGTTAGGGACCCACCCCTTCTAGGGGACCTCTTCCCTTACCGTTGGGTGAGGTCATAAGAACGACCCTCTTAAGGTACCTGTCTCCTCGGACCGTCCGATGTTTGGTACCCCAGAGTTTCTCAATCTGTGTTGACTTGTAGAAACTAAAGTGAACTGTGTCGTTTTCTTAAAACGTTTACACTAATTCATAGAACGTCATTTCTCTTATAAAATTTAATAGATTCACACGAGTCCCATTGATGTTCCCAGGAATATTCTCCCTTTATCCTCCTAGTCTTAGTCTCTATTCTTAACTTCTTATCTTCGATTCTAGGTTCACCTCTCTTCTACCACATGACAACCGAAACTTCTACATTCTTCTCCGGTGTTTGCTTCCTAACATCCGTCGAATAGTCTTGACCTTTTCTATTCTTTTTGTTAATAAAGGATCTCGAAGGTCTTATTCACGACCGGACGGTTGTGGAACTACAATCGGGTCACTTTAACTAAAACTTGAAGACTGTAGGTCTTGACATGTTATTACTTAAACGAAACAGAATTAGGTGATTTAAATATTATTAAACAATGTCGTCGTTATTCTTTGGTTATGAGTTTTTTAATCTTCAATAAACTTTACTTTATTAATATGTTTCTTTTTAGTTCTTTGAATTTTAACAAATAAACTTATTCTAATTCTTTTAAAATTTAGGGATTCTTCTGTCTAGTTCCTTTATTTCCTTTTGGTTTTTAACTTTTTAGTCCCGAAATTTTTCTCTTAACCTCTTCCTTTACCGTTGGGTGAGGTCATAAGAACGGACCTCTTAGGGTACCTGTCTCCTCGGACCACTCGATGTCAGGTACCCCAGAGTTTCTCAGACTGTACTGACTCGTTGATTGTGTGTTTTTCTCTTATAGTTATCTTTCAAATGTCTATAATTTTCGTATTATTCTCCTTCAATACATATTCATATAAGATTCTATATATATTATATATACGATTTACGGTCCGACCTACTTCGTGTTCAACCTTAGCTCTAACGGTCCCCTTTATAGTTATTAGAGTCTATGTGTCTACTATGGTGGGAATACCATCTTTCGCCTCTTTTTGATTTCTCGGAGAACTACTTTCACTTTATCCTCTCACTTTCTCAACCGAATTTTGAGTTGTAAGTCTTTTGTTTCTAGTACCGTAGACGAGGGTAGTGAAGTACCGTTTATCTACCCCCTTGTTACCTTTGTCACTCTCTGAAATAAACAAACCCAAGGTTCTAGTGACTTCTACCACTGACGTCGGTACTTTAATTTTCTACGAACGAGGAACCTTCTTTTCGATACTGGTTGGATCTATCGTATAATTTTTCGTGTCTGTAATGAAATGGTTGTTTCCAGGTAGATCAGTTTTGATACCAAAAAGGTATCATCGGTACATACCTACACTCTCAACCTGATATTTCTTTCGACTCCCGGCTTCTCAACTACGAAAACTTGACACTACAACCGTTTCTGAGAACTCTCAGAGAACCTGTCGTTCCTCTGGGTTGGTCAAGTAGGATTTCCTTTAGTCAGGGCTTATAAGTAACCTTCCTGACTACAACAACGTTTATTGACTGAGTAAACTTTTCTGGGACTACGACCTTTTCTAACTTCCGTCCTCCTCTTGCCTACTGTCTCCTAGTCTACCTGTCCCTTCGATCGTACGACTTCAGGTACGCCACCGTTTCTCAGCCTGTACTGACTCCCTGACTTGGACTATATGATTTTTCCCGAAGGGTCCACCGTGATCACCATTTCTGGGACGGACGGTCATTTCCTCTGTATTCTCTGTGCCCAAGTTAGGGAGCAAGACCTTCTACGGGACCTCCTCCCGTGTCGTTGGGTGAGGTCATAAGAACGGGTCTCTCAGTTAGAATAACTGTCTCCTCGGACCGTCCGACGTCAAGTATCCCAATGTGTCTCAACCTGTGCTGACTTCACTAAATCGTGAGTGTTTGCGTACGTATATGATATTTCGAACTGTTGTTACTACTTTAGAGATTTTAGAGAAAATTTTTGTGTTAGATGGTTTTGACTGTCTTTTTTTTCAACTGGACCTATCAGAATGTAAATAATCTTTTTAACTTAAGTATTAAATTTTGACGGGGTGATACTTTCGAAGTTCGGGTCGACCAAGAAGACACTTTAAGATAATTTACAAGTATTTCTTTATGAATATAATGTGTTTGTGAAAGTGTTATCCTTCTCTTCTTTTGTAAAGAGTTAAACAAAATACTCCCGTCGTATTGGAATTATAGGTTTAACTGTTCCTGGAATGTTCTTTTATTTTAATTTCTGGTTGTAGTGAGACAGGGGACCTCTCCCCTTACCGTTGGGAGAGATCATAAGAACGGACCTCTTCAGGTACCTGTCTCCTCGGACCGCCAGATATCAGGTACCCCCGTCAGTGTTTAACAACCTGTCCTGACTCTCTGATTGTGAAAGTAAAAAAGTAGTAAGTAATTGTATTTACTTTTCCATCTTCTCGGTTTTGAAATGGAGATGGGTAGAAGGTAAAAGTCGACCCTGAGACTTTTTTCTGTCTAATTGTTCTTCTTCTGTCAAATAATTACTCACGTGTCAAATAATTAATACGTGCCTTTTTATAGATTCGTTTTTTATTGAGTTTCGTCGTCGAAGCTTGAGACCCAATATGTCGTAGAAGTTCTTTCTTGTTATTTAACATCCCTTTACCGTCCTGTATCCTTTCGTTAAAATCCGAAGGTTTCATATTCTTCAAAATCCGTCGCTTGACACCTTTCCATTTATATACCCTCCCCCGATTACCTTATTCCAAATAAACGTCTAAGGAGACAACGGGAGACACTCGACTATTCTTAGACAGAGGTTATTGTCCTTTTGAATATAAAACACAAATTCGTCTTTTCCCCTACCCCCGATAAAAAACGTAAAAGACGAAAAATTAACGGAAGTCGAGTTTTACTAAAAATACAGTTTTTCTGTATGAACCCCTACTGTATAAGATCAAAAGAAGTTTTCGTTTTAAGGATTATTGACAATCATTTAGCTTAACTTGTTACGTATTTTACACATTATAAAGTACTATTTAACTCCAAATAGGGTCCTTACGTCCAATCAAATTCTAAACTTTTAGTTAGGTACTTTGACTAGTATATATTTTTCTCTTCTTGTGAGTATTTCTGAAAAGTCATCGACGTTTTCCGTATATTTTTACAGTCGTAATTAAGTAATATTTATTTTCATCTTTCCTTGAAGAAGTTAGACTATTTGTATTACATACTGATTCGATATTAATAAAAGTAAAAATACCACTTTATAACTTTTACAAGTCCTAGTTCTAGTCCTTGTTCCGTACCTATAAGTGAGAATGGTGAAGATAAGTCAAGTACGACTTCCAAGATCGGTTGCACTAATCTTTTTCCCCTTTTCTCCCGTACTCCTAACAATTTCTTTATTTCGACGGATAAACGTTAACTATTTTTAACACATGTATCTTTTAGGATTTCTTAGAGGTTTGTTTTATTTTGTTTTTATTTTTGATTGTCCAAATTATTAACTTAAGTCGTTCTAGACTCTTCTATTCTATTTATATGTTTAGAGTTAACACAAAAATATACGATTGTTTGTCGTTATCTTTTTTAATTAAGTTTTTAGTTATGGTAAATATTCCGTAGTTTTTATATCTTAAACCAGATATGAAGTGTAATATATTTTTAATAGAATTCGACCTAATATCTAGATCTACATTTTTATTTTTGATATTTCGAGGATATATTCTTGTCCTATACAAACATTCGACCACCATCCATTTCTAAAGAATTTCTAGTACTATTTTTAAGATTTATATTTTTTTATTTCGTTTTTTACTTTAAAGTATTTTTAAAAAAGAGTAGTTTTTCTTTAAATTTTTACTATATGTATCGGTGTCTGATCCTCCTTTTTTCCATTATATTTCCGTAAATTAGGTATTATATAGTTTCTAATGATGGTTAAGTACTATTTTTCTATTTTTTTGATTACTTTATCTATTCTATATCTTTTATAAGGGTTTTTATACAATCAGTTATTTATGTACTACGAGTTGTAGAAATTATAGTCACTTTATTTTAATTTACATTGTATTCTAAGGAGACATGTGAACGATTATGTCGATTTTAATTATCAAAATTTACAACTTCTACGTTGTACAGTCTATCTACACATTTTACCATGTTGGTACCACCTTTTGACACTTAAACGGTATTAAGTCATTAAGATGAGAATCCATAAATGGGTTTTATTTAAAAAAATTTACGTGTGTTTTTCTGAACATATTCTTGTAAATATTATTTACAATAAGTATTTTTCTCGTTTTTAATGGGTTATTTATGTATTAATTTGATATTATATAAGTGTGTCACCTTATACTGAGTCGTTAATTTTTATTTGAATATGTGTGGTATTGTATATATTTAGAATTTGCGTAGGATGACTTACTTTCTTCAGTTAGTAGTCAAGTCAAGTCAGCGAGTCAGCACAGGCTGAGAAACGCTGGGGTACTTAGCGTCGTGCGGTCCGGCGGGACAGGTAGTGGTTGAGGACCTCAAATGAGTCTGAGTACAGGTAGCTCAGGCACTACGGTAGGTCGGTAGAGCAGGAGACAGTAGGGGAAGAGGAGGACGAGGGTTAGGGAGGGTCGTAGTCTCAGAAATGGTCACTCAGTTGAGAAGTGTACTCCACCGGTTTCATAACCTCAAAGTCGAAATCGTAGTCAGAAAGGTTACTTGTGGGTCCTGACTAGAGGAAATCTTGCCTGACCAACCTAGAGGAACGTCAGGTTCCCTGAGAGTTCTCAGAAGAGGTTGTGGTGTCTAGTTTTTGTAGTTAAGAAGCCGTGAGTCGCAAGAAGTGTCAGGTTGAGAGTGTAGGTATGTACTGGTGTCCTTTTTGGTATCGGAACTGATCTGCCTGGAATCAGCCGTTTCATTACAGAGACGAAAACTTATACGATAGATCCAACCAGTATTGAAAGGAAGGTTCCTCATTCGCAGAAAATTAAAGTACCGACGTCAGTGGTAGACGTCACTAAAACCTCGGGTCTTTTTATTTCAGACTGTGACAAAGGTGACAAAGGGGTAGATAAAGGGTACTTCACTACCCTGACCTACGGTGCTAGAAGCAAAAGACTTACAACTGAAATTCGGTTGAAAAAGTGAGAGGAGAAAGTGAAAGTAGTTCTCCGAGATCAAGAAGAAGTTAAAGACGGTATTCCCACCACAGTAGACGTATAGACTCCAATGACTATAAAGAGGGTCGTTAGAACTAAGGTCGAACACGAAGAAGGTCAGATCGTAAAGAGTACTACATGAGACGTAGCTTCAATTTATTCATCCCACTGTTATATGTCGGCACTACATGAGGAAAAGGATAAACCTTGGTCAGACAACAAGGTACAGGTCAAGATTGACAACGAAGGACTGGACGTATATCCAAAGAGTTCTCCGTCCAGTCCACCAGACCATAAGGGTAGAGGAAGTCTTAAAAGGTGTCAAATAACACTAGGTGTGTCAGTTTCCGAAACCGTATCAGTTATTTCGTCTATATCTACAAAAAGACCTTCAGAGAACGAAAAAGTTACTAGGTCGTCTACAACCCTTAAACTAGAGATCAAGGAGACGGAAAAGATTTTGGTCGTACTTGTAGACTTTCAAGTGTCAAGTGAATGACNAGTGGTAGACGTCACTAAAACCTCGGGTCTTTTTATTTCAGACTGTGACAAAGGTGACAAAGGGGTAGATAAAGGGTACTTCACTACCCTGACCTACGGTACTAGAAGCAAAAGACTTACAACTGAAATTCGGTTGAAAAAGTGAGAGGAGAAAGTGAAAGTAGTTCTCCGAGATCAAGAAGAAGTTAAAGACGGTATTCCCACCACAGTAGACGTATAGACTCCAATGACTATAAAGAGGGTCGTTAGAACTAAGGTCGAACACGAAGAAGGTCAGATCGTAAAGAGTACTACATGAGACGTAGCTTCAATTTATTCATCCCACTGTTATATGTCGGCACTACATGAGGAAAAGGATAAACCTTGGTCAGACAACAAGGTCCAGGTCAAGATTGACAACGAAGGACTGGACGTATATCCAAAGAGTTCTCCGTCCAGTCCACCAGACCATAAGGGTAGAGGAAGTCTTAAAAGGTGTCAAATAACACTAGGTGTGTCAGTTTCCGAAACCGTATCAGTTATTTCATCTATATCTACAAAAAGACCTTCAGAGAACGAAAAAGTTACTAGGTCGTCTACAACCCTTAAACTAGAGATCAAGGAGACGAAAAAGATTTTGGTCGTACTTGTAGACTTTCAAGTGTCAAGTGAATGACGACTTCGGACCGAACCTCTTAAAACTCGTAATGAAATGATTGTATATTCTACTCACGTTAACACGTCATCCAACTCGTAAGAAACCGTAACGGAAAGAAACCCTAAACTTACTTTTCACTGGAAAAGGTCAGGACACCGGTGACGACTCCAAAGGTATAAACGACCGCATAACTCACATCGTGAAAGTGTCGTAGTAGCAAGTCCTAAACTTTATCGAGTTGACCTTAAGGTAGTGGAGGTGATCGAAACAAGCATCACTACGAAGGATTCCGGGTGAACGGAAGTGTAAGGTCCTACAGACCGAGAGCCACTCACTAGTGTGGTAGCACTAATAGACCCAGCACTTCTAGAAAAAACATGTCAAGAAAACACATAAGAACGGTGGAGAAGAATTATAGAAGACGAAGACAATCCAGGTATGGTAAAGACAGGAAATAACTTGGTTAGAAATGTACTTTACAAGGGAACCATAGAGATTAAAAGACCTTCTCTAGAGATCAGAAAGGGTAAGATAAGAAAAGGAGATAAAGAAACGTGACTAGTGACTCCTTCCGAATGAATAGAGAGGAACAATAAGAAACCTTGAGACGTAAGTCTACAAATATAGAAAGGAAAAGAGGAAACGAAAACCGAAGAGTAGAAAAGTGTCGATAAACATTCCGGAGGAGTCTTTCGGTAAAACGAAAAAACGTGAAGAAAAAGAACCCCTACCAGAACTAGGGACAGAGAACATGTTACAGTACTTGGAGACAGGTATCAAGTAGTCCGTAAGACAGATAGTATAGATCAGGAAATTTAGATAAAGAGTGAAGGTGACATATTAGTATTTCTAAAACTAAATCCAGTATGGACTTACCAAATCACCAAAAGGGATGAAAGAAGTTAAACTCAGAATTAAACCGTTATTCCTCAAGTACTAGACTCGGTGTCAGTCGAGGGTCAGAACGAAAACGACTGATATATCTCGAAGAGGTAGAAACCGACGATTCTTATATTAGTTAGACTAAAGCCACAACTGGTAGACCATTACAGGTACACATCTCAGAAGAGAACATAACAACCTTCTCCCACAATTGTCATCTATACACACTATGGTAAATGTACTGCAAGTTCTTGTTTGTTTTGATCAAGAGATTTATCTGTAATCTTATTACTACCCGAACCCCTCCTCCCTCTATCCTTTCCTTTTGTGCCCTTAAAAATCCCACTATTGTTACGAGATATAAAACTAACTTCACGACCAAGTTTTAAATAACTTGACGTAAGAATTCTAGACATATAAAATAACATATGTCAATGTGGAATTATTGTTTTCACAGTAGGTTTGGTTTGTTTTTGAATGGTTAGAGTAGGGACGTGAAAGAGAGTTTCACTTCTAGGGGAGACTTGATGTAAACGGAGAAGTAAACTCGGACACGTGATTTTGAGGGGTTCCGGTTAGGGTTAATTGTCATGTGATTATTTCGGTCCCAAAACTTGTAGGATCTTATTCTTCTGTCTGTCGCGATATTCCTGACACTACAATTTAGTCCTCATCTTTACAGGTCACTAACTAATAGGATCTAAAAGTTTGTCTCAACACAGATTTCTATTCTCAACATCCGTCAGTAGACAGGTTCTTTGTCTGAGCCTCCTTCAATCGTCTTCTAAGTGTATCTTTTTTAGAGTAGATCTGATAGAGAGGTTCCTCTATCCCGTACGTAATCGGCTCCGAACTTAAAGTGACACTACGAACGTGGACTTGTGTGGGGAGGAGTTCGTTGTTTTATGTTTCTTCGATATACCATGATTTTTATTGACACACGGACGGAATCCATCCCATTTAAGACCTGTTTTCTATGTTTCTGTGGTTTTTTTTGGGTTTACGATGAAGACTTTATTCGTTTCAGTCTTCCAGTCCTCGTTTTCGACCCAAGACATGTACGTCAGTTATGTACCTTCCTCACTCGTTTTGTTGATTCGGTGGGGAGGTTGGTCTGGGGACCTGTGTCAGGACGGGAGTGGGACGTATTCCTTGTTCGAACGGGCGGAGGGGTCCCTCCTCTAAGTTCATCTCTTTACGTAACAAAAATGGTGTCCCGATACTAAATTTTAGGACAACTAGTGTGGTTGTAACGTTCTTTAGTGATTAAGGGTTGATTCTGACTTTCACACTTCCTTCTTTCCTCCCGTTAAACTTCACGGTATGGGTGGGGAGTTGGGTCATGGTGAGTTTAGTTCAGGTAAGGCCGAAGGAGGGCGAAGGACGAAAGTAGGAAGGCCGAGGTATCGACAGAAAGGATAAGGGACATGAAATCCCAGGACCAAACACTAATCAGTAAGTGTGGTTCCACTATTACTCACTATTTTTTAATTACTGTTAAGTTTCACAATTACCAATAAGTTTAGTTGATAGGTGGTCGTTATATGTTCGATTAAGTGAACGTTAGGCAGTCTGAAAATCGGGTTTCCTTATCTCGTCACCCGTAAGGTCCGACCGGCTATTGAGTCAAGGTAACTGGTTCGTGGCCCGTTTACGGACGGAGTATGGTCTAGTAACGGAGGACCACACATGTTCCTATTGTGGAATGTGTGGAGTCATGTGAGAGTCACATTCGGACCGAACCCTGAAAATAAAAGGACCTAAAGTTACTATTGTCGTTTACATGTAAATTACTCGAGGATGACCCGAGGTCTGTGTCCATTCACAACCCCTACGACTCCACTTATTCCGTAAGCAGGACGGAGAAAAGTCGACCGCGACACAATAGAAATGAAGAGGGACGATACACATAGGTGAGAATTAACTTTACACCGTATTTGAATTAGGCACCATGAACTTACGCACATACGCACAAACTCTATGTCCTAGTCTTATTTACTAGAACAATGTATTTCACTCGTTTCTCTATACTGGCGTGTAGACACGAGTGTACCCTAACGTATGAATGATCACCTCTTCTCTCTATGATGATAGTACTTGACACGAATCAACGAGTCAGTACAGACTTAGAAAACGGTGAGGCACCTGTCATCGGGTGTTCCGAAGAGACAGGTACCCTAAGAGATCCGTTCTTATGACCTCACTCAACGGTAAAGGAAGAGGTCCCCTAGAAGAGATGGGTCCCTAATTTACGGGTAGAGGACACAGAGGATATGACGTGCGCCTAAGGTTAGGTATATGTTTTTATACTTGAGACTATTCTCTTCCCTTTTACTTTTTCAGATTCTCCATACAATCCACAAAAGGTACATGCGTGGGACTCCGTTACTAGACCATACTCCGTCTGTATATGGACTACGAACCAGCTACCTTGATAACCGATGGGACCTTACAAGTGGTGAGATAAAGAAACCCAATTTTAAGACTACCTAAAGTTCACTTAATCGAGCACACAACGACCACCAATCAACTAAACTTATTGGTAATTATGAAACTTAACAGTAATAAAAAAATAGTAGGTAATAGTGAAACGAATTCACCCCAACCTCTCTGAAGGAACTCCGTCACTATAAACCCGAATCTACTCTTTCTTCTCCAGTCTCGGTTACTCCCCTTGCTGGTCTCCTACTCCAGTTAGATCCACTTCCCTTACCTTTCTTGATCCCAGGACTCCTCTCCCTGGAGTCGTGTATACTACTTGGTCCCTTCCAGACACACGGGTCTCAGCTCTCACATCTCCTGTACAACAGTTCCTATTCAGACCTCTCCATCCGTCCTAGGTTCAGACCACCTGGCATAATTCCTAATTGATAGGATTGTAATTATCTATTGTTGGTTTCCTGAAATTCTTTTCCCCTGTGTTCCACCTTGTGACATTTGCACTTATCTAACAAAGGAAAAACTCGGAACGGACACACGAGTCGACGAGTCAGGACAGACTAAGAAACACTGGGGTACCTGCCATCGGGTGGTCCGATGAGACAGGGGTCCCTAAGAGGTCCGGTCTTATGACCTCACATCACCCAACGGCACGGGAGGACGGCCCCTAGAAAGGACTGAGTCCCTAACTTTGACCGAGACGACACAGAGGACGTAACGTCCGCCTAAGAAATGGGTGACTCGGTGGACCATTCCGGGGGAAACTCGGAATTAGAAGACATTTAATTCTTTCTAGATAACCTACTAGAAAATTAAAGAAGACAGAGAACAAAGTACTAAGACATCGGGTGTCTATGGTGTGGGTAGGAAACCCCTAACAATAGTCGAGTCAGTGTCTGTGAAGACTAAGAACGAGACCCGTACAACATCCTGACGCGAAGGGATCCAAAAACCTCAATCCGCACCGGTTACCATACGTTTGTTTTCACTGGACTCTTTTAAGATCTACCTTTGTAATTCTCGGTTGTACACTAAAGGGTCGAGGTTCGACCGGTAACACTGGTTATAAAGTTTTTACCTTATAACCCAGACCTTCACTCCTATTACCCCTCCTGTTGAAAGTTTGTTGGACGTTACCTGTTCCTTTCACTACTAGATTAGTTGATTTACTTGTGCATGCAGAAATAACAAACTTCGGTGACTCTAAATCCCGACAAACAGTCGTGTGGTGACAGTCCGTACATGTTAGTTGTGTATAGTGGTTTCTGAGACTCAGACAACAAACCAAGTACCATATGTCAACTACGAGTTCTTTATAAAATTTTATACTGTGGGAAGGTCGCTTACAAAAGTGTAGAAAGTGAAACATGAAATAGGGTAGAGACTCTACCTTGACTGGAGTGAGGACCTTCACGTTCTCGACCTCCGATTAGTCTTCTACTGTTTCACGAACTGCGACCGTTTCTCGAGAGGTCTACGATTTATTGTCTCACCCGACCGTGCCCGAGGACCGGGACCGTTCTTGTGTGTACCTTTCAGCAACGGTTCGGGAGGGAGGTCGGAAGGAGGTGGTAAGACACTTTTTGGGTCTGAGGTCTCCTTTGACAATCCAGAAAGTAGGACGACACTACTCTCGTTGACATTAATTCGGGAATGTCTTGGGTGGAACAAAGAAGTCGGGGACCCCCTTATTTTCCTGTCGGGACAGTAGACTCAATCCTATCCTCTACGTCGTTCTCAAAGTAGGGGGACATAGAAAACGGAACGAGTTGAGGACCGGTAGAAACTGTACCGAAACTCGGTCGGTGGTGAGAGTAGGGTCGACGGTGTATGTGAGTGTGAGTGTGTGGTGTGTGTGTGTGTGTGTGTGTGTGTGTCTCAGTGTGTGTGCGGACGTACGAGTCAGTGAAGTCTGTACAGGCTGACGTTGGGGCACCTGACATCGGATGGTCCGAGGAGACAGATACCCTAAGAGATCCGTTCTTATGACCTCACCCAACGGTACGGGAGGAGGTCCCCTAGAAGGACTGACTCCCTAGCTTGGACTCAGAGGACGTTCGTCTAAGAAATGGTGATTCGGTAGTCCCTTCGAGGGGGCACGGGGTGTGAGTATGTGTGTGATAATGAGTGTGTGTGTAAGTGTGGCGTGGATATATTCGAGTGTGGTGTGGGTTGTAACGTAAAAAGAGGAATACCTATAGTGGTAACGACGATTCATTTTTACACGAAAAAAAAAACCAATAGGGTCTCAAGTAAAATCGGACTAAGAGAGGGGATGTCTTCTCTAGGACTCGACACGGGACCCGGAGGGGAGGGGGTAGTTCGAACCTTAGGGGTGACACACGAACTGACTCCGGAGTGACTCCGTCTCTTCCCCTGGTCACTCCACGATTCTCCATCTACCTTCACTTTGAGAGTAAGGACCGAAACTTATCGTAGGGTCATCAGGACCCCTACCTTACAGATCACGGACTTCTCCCTCCCACTTACTACCTGTCTCCCCCAAATCCCTCCTCTCGTCACGTTGACAAAGGACCCTTTGTTCGGACAATGGAGGAGGATCAATGACAGGTAACAAGTGGCGACTTACGAAGTAAAAGAACTAACTCTCCGGGACACGATAGTGTCGGGGAGGGGATGGAGGTGACCCGAGGTGGGTCGTGAGGCGTATCGAGGGGTACGAATGGAGATCCGTCGTCGTTAGTCTAGTGTAAGAGTACTGTTTAAGATCTTCTTTTACAACAAATGTCTGGAGTCTTGAATCTTCCTTTCCCACAGTCCCCGAGGGAACGTTCAAACTTGGTCCTTCACACAAGGACGTGTATATCTCGGGGCGGAAGGGTCCGGGAGAGAATGTCAGGAGTGACCCCCGTGAAATACCGGGAATCGTAGTCACCCTCACTCCGTCTCCGGGTTACAAAACCTGGAGGGACAGGTGTTCTCGAAGGGTCCACCACGATCCTGGACGGTCACCATTTCCTGGACGGACAGTCACGTTCTCTACATTCTCTGGACCCAAGTTAGGGACCCATCCCTTCTAGAGGACCTCCTCCCGTGCCCGTACGACGCACGATTTGACGAAGTCAGCACACACTGAGAAACGTTGGGATACCTAACATCGGGTGGTCCGAGGAGACAGGTACCCCTAAGAGGTTCGTTCTTATGACCTCACCCGCCGGTACGGGAGGTAGTCCCGTAGAAGGGTTGGGTCCTTTCGTGTAGGTGTTATTGGACAGGAAGTTGAGATCCTATCTGGTCCTGGAGGGACCTCCAGGTCACCAATTCTGAGACCTGAGGGTTAAGTTCTCCGTATCGAAATTAGGGACCAGTTCTTTGATTCTAGGGTATACGGTGCGAAATACCGACTTTGTTTTTTACGTTTGTTATTTTTGTTTGTTGTTTTTTTTAGGGTGTCAAGATCCTATCTGGACACAGTGAGGACGGTGTTGTGATCACCAGACGGAAACCCAAGTCCTTGATCGGGTTCGAAGTCTAAGACGTGAGACGTCTACTGCTTCTACCCGATCCCCAGAAAAGTACGCCACGTAATAATGGACGACCGAGAGTCTTCTTATCCCTCAGGGAACCTTAAGACACGTAGTAAAAAACCACAAACAAATCAGTATGTTTCACCTCCCTCCCCTTCCAGGTACCGGAGTAGTCCAGTAAAGCGGGTCTTCAGAGTCGTAACCTCCTTCTAGGTATATCTAGTTACCCTACTCCCCACCTCCCCACCTCCCGTCAGTCGTTAATTGAGACTGAACGTGGGAGCTTCAAGTCGTTTTCCTCTAAGACCCAGACAAAGTTCCCTCTTGGTTGTCTTCAACTTGTTCTGCACGTCAACCCTGTGTCCCGTCGTGGGTCCGTCTGTCCCGTTCAGGGAGACAGAACTCTTAGTCCTTATAATTATAGATGAAAGAGGAATTGTGAAACCATCTCTGTTACGACATCCAAATATATGATGAAGGAGAAGGACATGTGTGTCTTTTGATGTAAAGGGTCCGAGGGAACTTCAATCTAACCCAGATGAAAGACCGGCTCTCCTACACCCGTTCCGTAATTAAGTTCCGAAGGGATTCAGGCTGGGATTGTATATAAAAGAATTAAAGAACCACTGGAATTCCGTATCAACATACACTATAGTTCATCTTTATTTGAAAACAACACGATTCGGTCACTTCAAACATACAACGGTAACTGTCCGGATCTACAGAGACTCATTACATTGAGAAGTTGGAAGTCTACTTTGTGTCACTTTGAGATAAATATTTACGATGATAATTTATATCTCATCTATTATAGGTCGGTCCCACTTTAGAGGACCACAGTAGTTACCAACATAGGATAAAGGTTGGGAATGAATGACACACTGGACTCTGTTCGACGAATTGGAAAGACAAGGAGTAAAAAGAGTGGAAATGAAGTAGTTCAATAACATAGTCAATCACTAACAACACATTGTCTGACGGAGTCTTGAGGTATCGAATTCTACACATTCATAAATAATAATGAGTGTTTAGACCGGGTCGACCCATCTATACCAGAACGAGGACATAGACACCCGTCCCTTAGTCGAGACGACTAGAATCTCCTCGGAGAGTGTGTACAGGACCCAATTCCGAACAGATCACCGGAGTCAGTCTTGTTCACCCGATCTTCGAATAAGGTCTACCAGATCCGAACAAATGTACCGTTCTAAGGTTCTCTGTCTACACACCTTCCGAGTTTTAATCGTGTTGTAGTAAACATGGTCTGATAAGACCAGTTTCTTTCATATTCTAAGTTCTCTTCCCGTTTATCTGAGTTAGATAAAACTCCCTCCCCTCCTTTCAGAATAACGTTTCCCACTCCTATTCTCCTTAGACAATTATCCACGACAGTTACGTTAGTTAGAGGAATCAATAACACTCTTAATTTATAAAATTACCTACCTTTTATGAATCTTATTACAAACTCTACGTGACATATAATTATCATTTACGGGTTGTATGTAAGTGTGAACAATAGAATGATGGAAAAAGGGAATATTTGAAAAGTGACTATTTTTTATTAATTTGTAATAGTACACACGGAATAATTTGTTCTAATAATTGGTAAAAAGTACTAAAAAATTTAAATCCCAAGTGTTGGTAGGATTCTGATCTAAAGACTTAATAAACAAAATATTTACTATTTCGATTCCGAATCTCTCAAACGGATTCGATGTTCGAACAGTCACCGTCTTTGTCCTAGTTTGACTTTGGTACGAGAATCAATGATTTATTTATAGGGGGTATCCGAATCTTTCTTGAAGTGAAGAATGGAGACATTCTCTTCCCGACCCGAAGGGGTCACAGAGTCACCATTTCTTAGACGGACGTTACGTCCTCTACTTTCTCTGTACTCGATCTAGGGACGTAGTCCTTTTTAGGGACCTCCTCTCACACCGTTGGGTGAGGTCATAAGAACGGACCCCTTAGGGTACCTGTCTCCTCGGACCACCAAATGACAGGTATCCTTACGTTTCTCAATATGTGCTGACTTCGCTTGCTTGTGTGTACGTTCTTTTCCCGAAGGGTTTAAAGTATCTTTAGATGAAAAGAGAAAACGGGTAAACCAACTGGTACCCGACATCCCTAATATTCGTGAGTCGATACTTTTCTTCACTCTTTATCCTGTTCACAGGTCTCACTGTTGTCCTGGTTTCAGGAGGACAGAAACAGTTGTCGGTTTGTAAACCCTTGACTCCGACCCACTGGTTATCATTTACGGTCCACGACGAGGGTGAAAACACGAAGAGTTGTGGGGGTTTTCTAACGATTTATTTCAACAAGGGTCCCCAGTTCCACTTGTAGTTGGATGAGGAGAAGGGGTGTTGTCCTACAAAGTTGTTAACTTTTGATTGAAAAGTTTGAGAAAAAACTCTAGGTCCTCAGGTGCCGACCCGACTCGTACCCGAATCTCGAGACACGTACGAGTAGAGAGAGGCCATAGTCACAATCGAGTACGGAGTGAAGTGGAAGGAACGGACGGGGTCGACGAGTATAGTTCCAACCGGAGGTCGAGATCCTACTTGAGTAAGATTCTATCCCCATCCATATTTTGGGAGACTTTCCACGAACTCACGTTTAGAACGATAAATTCGTATAGTCACACCCAATGTATTCAAACTCGGATTGAACAGAGTAAGTATTGAAAAGAAGATTGATGTTACAACTAGGTTTTGTAGGAGACCGAAATAAAGATCAAGGAAAATCTTGATCTGCACTTACCTTACAGTTACCTGTACTTGGACTCGTTTGAGTTCCTCTATGACCTCCTGTCCCTTCGGACCGCTCGACGTCAGGTGCCCTAACATTTCCCAACCTTTACTGAATCGTTCACTTACTATTGTTGTTATTCTTGACCTCCGGATATTTAGGTCACCAACAGACGATAACCCTTAAGACGAAGAGGATGGGTGTTCTACATTAAGAAGAGTTCCCAATTGAGGCCCATCTACTCTGTTTAGACTTCGTTATGTACCTAGATCGTTTTTTATCAAGACACTAGTCGATCGATTTAGATGGTTCTCGTGTCCTCAATCTCTCTGTCATACTCAATGTCAGTAACGATGGAGTCTAGATCTTGTTCCTACGGTAGTGGACGACCCCAAGACTTTAACGTAACGGTCTGACGGACGACCTCAAACGATGGGAAACTTGTGTTAAGTGACTTGATCAGTCGACGGGGTGTTGGGTATCCCACGTCAGGGTCTACAACCCAATTAAAAAGTTCAACGGCAAACGTCGGTCAAAAAGAGAAGCTACCACGTTTAATGGGAGCATGTCTCCTTCAGACGACTCTCAACTTCAGGTAACTCAATACTGGTTTGTGTTCCAGAAACTATTGAATTAATCTCACAAACTACTGGAACCCATAACAGGAACAAGAGAGAATTGAGATACTTAGAAGTGTGACCACTATTCCTAACTTTGACTTCTATTCTCAAAGAAAAAAGGAAAATTTTCTTCTTCTTTTTCTCTTTTGAGTTTTTTGTTGTGTTTTTTAATAAATCCTGAGAGGGAGGATCCAAACGGAGAAGGATCCTTTGACTACTAATGGATCTATATCTTTCTTGTTCTCTTGGGTGGTCTCGTGTCCCCAAGGGAGTCTGTCGGACACACACCTAAAGTATAAAGGTTCACGGTCGAGACACTGGAATCCTTTGGATGAATTAAAGAGGTACAGAGTCCACAGAGAAGATATTTTTACTCGTACCATTCTCAAGGATAATGTTTCCAACAATACTCCCAGTTTCCTGTCACAAACACATTTTGTGAGTCTTATACACAACCTCATATTTATAACAACAACAACAAGTCAACAGTTCAGTACAGGCTGAGACACTGAGGAACTTGACGTCGTATGATCCAGAGAGACAGGGAGTGGTAGAGGACCGTAAACGGGTTCGAGTACAGGTACATTAACTGAGTTATTAAGTAAACCATCAACACTCTATCACACGATTCCTGAAATGATGTGTAGAGTACATCAGACTGAGAAAGTCTACTCAACACTCTCAGGACCACAGGAGTACCCTTTCCACTCCGTCCCTGCACTTTCTATACCAAGATCCGTTGGGTCTGTCTTTCCCCGTCTCGGTCCGAAGTTTGGTATAGTTACGAAATAGGGTCTCCTTCATGGAACTTGTAAGGAGGACTAAGTCTCCTTCAACGGAGTATTTGTGATTTGTTTTGACTTTCCCTCTTGACTCTACGTTGGGGTGATCGACAAGTCAGAACCGGAACAGGGAAGTGGAACCGGTACTTTTCTCTTCCAAGGTCTTATCGGATCTACATCTTTTCGGGACCAGAAGGGTAGT
Organism: Capra ibex; assembly: GCA_006410555.1. Classification (NCBI taxonomy): domain Eukaryota; kingdom Metazoa; phylum Chordata; class Mammalia; order Artiodactyla; family Bovidae; genus Capra; species Capra ibex. The sequence goes on from SJYO01046538.1 coordinate 48,137,254, forward strand.
GAGACGTCTCGGAGAGGTCGTGACGTGGAGGAGGTTAGTCGACCGTTGTGTACCAGATATACGAAGAACCTAGAAGAAACGAAGACGGGTCTTATGTACTCAATGTGGTTTTCGAGAAGGAGGGATTCCCTTTTGTTTGTTTGTTTTTTGTGTCGTCGAGACTCTCCAACGAGGAACCAAGGAATTCAATGGTAAGATCAAGAGGTCGGTGTAGTTGGGGTCGCAAACTTTATAAATCGTTCACTTCTCCCTGAGGTGATTCCAAATCCCCTAAACCAATTTCACTTATAATGTACCCATTGTTTCTATTTCTCGTCGTACGGATGTATTAATCGTCTTTGTATCTTATTTCAACCGTCCAAATGAAAGTTCGGGGTCTTGGATCACGGTCCCCGTCGGACACGGGACGGGGAGGGGAGACGAGGAGTCTGTCTTTAGACACACGGTAGGAGGGAGGCTTCGGTCGAAAGTCTTTGGACCCTAGAGATAGAAGCGACGTCTTTTTCTTAAATAATTTTACAAGTGACGTGGGACTTAACTCTTTAGTCGACGGGTCTTAGGTACTAGTTATACAACAGAGATCCACTACTTCACAAAGGAACCTTACGCAGGGAGTACAAGGGAAGTACCAAGTCTCGAGAACTCTAGACCCGATCTAAGTCGACAGCCCCGAGACTGACGGTGTCTGAGAAGTAGGAAACTCGGAGTCTCGGGAGGTCCTATACGGGTCGTGTCCGAGACTATACCGGAGAGGGGTGGTCACTGAGTCGACAAGTATCCCCTCTGGTTCGTTTACTATGTGAACCTCGAACGTACGAATCAGTGAGTCAACACAGGTTGACAAACGTTGGGGTACCTGACATTGGAAGTGGTCAGAGACAGTTACCTTGAAAGGTCCGTTCTTATGACCTCACCCATCGGCAAGGGAAGAGGTCCCCTAGAAGGTCTGAGTCCTCATTTTGGGTCCAGAGGACGTAACGTCCACCTAAAAAGTGGTACACTCGGTGGTTCCTTCGGGTATGAACCCCACTCTCCCTATGGGACAACAAACAAAGGCAAGTAAGGTCCGAGTACAGTTTACTTCTATGATCACATCCAGTCGGGGGAACCGTAATTTTAAGGGGTCGGTCGAAGAGGAGAGGTGAGTACGAGACCTCCTGTGTGTGTGACGACTCTACGGTATGGTGAAACGAGTACATAAAGGAACATTAGAAGTACCCACACCCGACAGAAGACAGACCCCCAGGTGAGACGGTGGGTTAGGAGGAAGGAGAGACCGTAGGGGTGGTGAACTACGGTGAGAATACTGTTTTTATTGGTACAACTACAAACGGGACCCCCGGGAAAACACACCGTTGGAAAATTCCCACGACTCTTCAGGTTCTTACCCCCAAACGATGACCTCAAACGATGACTGGGGAGGGGTGGTCAGAGTCACGAGTTTTCAAACCGATAACTGAAGATCCACTCTCCTCTGGTAACCAGTGTTAGTAAAACCTGTAGAGGGACTAAAGAGTGGAAGAAGGGTACCGACTCACGAATGTCGGGGACCTGTTACCAGTTGGTTCACCCATTTACTCCACGACTCCAAAGTCCATCCTTCTGTTCCAGTGTTTCGATCGGTACCTCTCACAAGACCGTACAGTAATCGACGTGATCGAGATTCATATCTCATCCTTGACGTTCAAGGTCACTAAAGAGGAACGGAACTTACGTCTACACACATAACTCTCCCCCAACTACAGATAGTCGGGACTTGATATTCTGTCCANTCACGAATGTCGGGGACCTGTTACCAGTTGGTTCACCCATTTACTCCACGACTCCAAAGTCCATCCTTCTGTTCCAGTGTTTCGATCGGTACCTCTCACAAGACCGTACAGTAATCGACGCGATCGAGATTCATATCTCATCCTTGACGTTCAAGGTCACTAAAGAGGAACGGAACGTACGTCTACACACATAACTCTCCCCCAACTACAGATAGTTGGGACTTGATATTCTGTCCACGTTTTTTTTTTTTTTTTTTTTTTTTTTTTTTNCCACGTTTTTTTTTTTTTTTGTGGATTTCGAACAAAAGAACCAGTCTATAACACTTACGTAATGTGTGGTCAAGATTTTGAGTTACCGAATAGTGTTGTTACCAAGTAGAAACGTAGGTGGAGACATCAAACGACCTCCCCTACGCCCCCCCTCCGACTGGATGTGACCTAAAACGTCCTTTCCAAGAAGAGGTCTACAGACAGTAAGAGGATCTTGGTCATGTAAGAGTATCCCTGTCTTCTCAGTGTTCTGTCCTTCACTTTATCCGTTCCGGGTGTTACTCCGGTACTATTATCATACCTTCGATTTCCCCACTCTTGACCCCTGTTGTTAAGTCAGGTGGCTTAAGTTATACGTAATGAAAACGAGTAAAATGGATGTAGTCTTGGTTGTCTCTACTTTAACGGATGGGAAGAAGGGTCTAAAATCGGGTGAGAGGTCCGACAAAAGTTGTATACCCTCACCTAAAGTCCTTCGAACTTAATTTCGTTGTGTGAAGCGTAGAGTCCCATCTGTAGACACGGGAAACTAGTTCCGACAAGTCCCGGACCCCGAGTGTCCTGACTCGTCCCCGACCGTCCTGTGGATGGACCTGTCGACTCGTTACCCTCCCCACTACACACGATCTACGAGCAGGTACGAACGGGGATTGATCGTGACAGTGACGTCCGTTCACTAAAAACAAGTAAAGCTAAAAGTGACTAAGACACTCACCTCCTATTCTTTTAGAGTTAAAAGAGTTAACAGAGTCGGTTGTAAGATTTTTGACTTTAGTACCGTAGGTCGGGGTAGTGAAGTACTGTTTATCTACGCCTTTTTTACCTTTATCACTATCTGTAATAAAAGAACCCGATGTTTTAGAGACGTCTACCACCTACGAACGAGAAACCTTCTTTTCGATACTGTTTAGATTTGTCGTATAATTTTTCGTCTCTGTATTAAAACACTGTTTTCAGGTATATCAGTTTCGATACCAAAAAAGTCATCAGTACATGTCAACGTTCTCGACCTGGTATGTTTTTCGACTCGTGGTTTCTTTACTACGAAAGTTTGACACCAAGATCTCTTCTGGGAACTCCCAGGGAACCTGTCGTTCCTCTCGTTCAACCAGATAGGATTTCCTTTAGTTGGGACTGATAAGTAACCTTCGTGACTACGACTTCGACTTCGAGGTCATGAAACCAGTGGACTACGTTTGTCGACTGAGTAACCTTTTCTGGGACTATGATCCTTTCTAATTCCCGTCCTCTTAACCCACTGTCTCTTACTCTACCAACCTACTGTAGTGACCAAGTTACTTATACTCAAACTCGTTTGAGACCCTCTATCACTTCCTGTCCGTTCGGACCGCACGACGTCAGGTACCCTAGTGTTTCTCAGTCTGTGTCGAATCGCTAACCTATCGTCATCCCGACTCTTAAATCGTAAAGTGTAGAAGGGATAGAGAAGACCAGAACTAATAGTTTTAGTGATGTGATAAGAACACGATCTTTAGAGACAACAAGAGAATGTAATACCCTAAAGAAATCCGGTATCTATCAACGGGTAAAATCCGACAGATCTTATGATTAACTCTATAGAGGATGGTATATATAAAGTGTTACTTCCTTCATCCTCCATGGAAGAAAACACACACAATCAACGAGTCAGTACAGGTTGAGAAACGCTGGGGTATCTGACACCGGGTGGTCCGAGGAGACAGGTACCCTAAGAGATCCGTTATTATGACCTCGCCCAACGGTACGGGATACGGTCCCCTTTTTTGGACAGAGAATACAGAGGACGTAACCGTCCATGTAAGAAATGGTGGTGGACCCTTCACTATAAGTATTTATTTAAGGGAAGGACCGATCACAGTCTAAGTCTTCGAACTTTGGTTCTGGGACTCATTATACAGAAAAGAAGACGACAGGACAGTCGGGGAATTCTTTCAATCTGACGTCTCCTCTCTCAAACTCCGGGTGTGTAGGGGGAGACCTTGACAGGGTTCCTGTCTCTACTCTGGTCGAGAAAGTTAATATGGATTAGTGAACTCGTACGTATGAACTTTACGACCAACCTTCATTAAGAGAGACTGAAAGGACACCTTTCATTCTGAGAGGTCTACCTAAAAAAGATATACTGATTCCTGAGGGACCGAAGGGACCACCGAGTCTATCATTTCTTAGCAGGACGTTACGTCCTCTGAGTCCAAGTTAGGGACTCAGTCCTTCTCAGGGACTTTTTCCCTTACCGTTGGGTGAGATCATAAGGTCAGACCTCTTAAAGTCCCCGTCTCCTCGGACCGTTCGATGTCAGGTACCACAACGTTTCTCAACCTGTGCTGACTCTTTGATTGTAATGTGATGTGTTGCTGAGGGGTTCCTTCTCAGCCGAGTGTTGACGAGACAGGAGTCAAACCAGTTCGTTCGAGACTTTTGGAGACACTGAATAGATTTCTCCTGGGAACTCGAAGTAGATCCTTGTCACTAATGGGTTGGTGACAATGGCACTGACCTCTGACGGGAGGGGTACCGTCGAGACGAGTCCGGTGTCGCACCACACCCTTTCTCCAAAGGTTGTTATCGTACCGTGAGACCCGTACACTCGAGTAACTCAAAGAGTAGGAGTAGGATATAGGTGAGTCTCCCTGGTGTCCGATCACCTCTCTACTTAGGACCACTACGAGTCCTAGGACCGCTCCCTCTTTGTGTCCCGAACCCCTTCCAAACCTTCCTGATACCCAAATGGTGAGTCCGTCCAACCCCATGTGTATCCTGTTCGTCGGTTAATAGTTTTCCGAAGGACAAGGGTTTTACTCTTGAAGGGGAGAGGTAGAACCCTAAGACGACGTGCACCGTAAACTGTTAGGTTTCAGACCCCGACACAGAAGGAATAAAAAAAAATTCGATAAACAACAACAACGAAATTATAAATAAATAAATAAACCGGTGCGACTCAGAATCAAAACCGTGCACTCTAGAAGCTAGAAGTAATATCGTACACCCTAGAAATCAACGCCGGACTCTTGTGAATCAGCTCCGTACGCCCTAGATCAAGAGACCGGTCCCTAACTTGGGTCCGGAGGACGTAACACCCACGTCTCAGAGTCAGTGACCTGGTGGTCCCTTCAGGGACACGTCACAGAAATTTGTCACACTAGTCGTTATCCCCACCCCGTCAAGTAACACGTCCCGTCAGGGGACGTCACATTTAGTAGATTTTGGGAGCGAAAGTCGAGTAATTTACTATCATTGAGAAGACTAATAACACGGTCGGTCTTTATAGACATGGTAAAGATATACGGGGAGTTCCCACCATGGTGGAGGACATCTCTCGTCCACTCAAATCCTTAATTTCTGCGGAAAACCAAGTTACGTTTCTCACGTGAATTGTAAGACTCTAAAACAAATGACAATTGTGATTCAGTTAAAGTCTGACGATCTGAGAGATGTCACCTTGTATCTTAGTAAACAACAGTACTGTGACTTCTCCAAGTAAAACTATCTTTTGGAACTCCTATGTTAAGCGTCTAGTCGTGGAAAAGTCACTTGTCCGAAGTCACCCTTATCTTCCATTCTCCTATGTCTACTTTCAGGACCAATGGGTCCAAATTAACAGGTCTCGGTATCTCACTCCACCCGAAGGGACCCCCGAAGGGACCACCATTTCACAGACGGACGTTATGTTCTGTGAACTCAAACTAGGGATCTAGTCCTTCTGGGGACCTCGTCCCTCACCTCTGGGTGAGGTCATAAGAACGGACCTCTTAAGGTACCTGTCTCTTCGGATCGTCCGACGTCAGGTACCCCAGTGTTTCTCAGTCTGTATTGACTTACTAATTGTGAAAGTGAAAAAAGTGAAAAGTATATCACTCCGTCTCTCGGATCCACCTGTCTACAGCCCTGGTGACCCCCTTCTACCGGAGAATATTCTATCGTGGAGGGTGAAAAGGTCGGTTGAGGGTTGATTCTGAGTAAACTACCGACTACTGACACACCTAGTGTTATTTGACACCTTTTAAGACTTTCTCTACCCTTATGGTCTGGTGGACTGGACGGAGAACTCTTTGGATATACGTCCAGTCCTTCGTTGTCAATCTTGACCTGTACCTTGTTGTCTGACCAAGGTTTATCCTTTTCCTCATGCAGTTCCGACATGTAACAGTGGGACGAATAAATTGAAGATACGTCTCATGTAGTACTCTTTGTGACCCGACCTTCTTCGTGTTCGACCTTAGTTCTATCATCCTTCTATATAGTTATTGGAGTCTATACGTCTACTGTGGTGGGAATACCGTCTTTCACTTCTCCTTGATTTTTCGGAGAACTACTTTCACTTTCTCCTCTCGCTTTTTCAACCGAATTTCGAGTTGTAAGTCTTTTGTTTCTAGTATCGTAAACCAGGGTAGTGAAGTACCGTTTATCTACCCCTTTGTCACCTTTGTCACAGTCTGAAATAAAACGTCCCGAGGTTTTAGTGACGTCTACCACTAACGTCGGTACTTTAATTTTCTGTGAATGAGAAAGCTTCCTTTCAATACTGGTTGGATCTATCGTGTAAGTTTTTGTTTCCAGGCAGATAAGTTCCGATATCAAAAAGGTCATCAGTACATACCTACACTCTTGACCTGACACTTCTTTCGACTCGTGACCTCTTAACTACGAAAATTTGACACCACAACCTCTTCTGAGAACTCTCAGGGTACCTTACGTTCCTCTAGGTTGGTCAGGTAAGATTTCCTCTAAGCGGGACCCATAAGAAACCTTCCTTACTACGATTTCGACTTTGAGGTCATGAAACCGGTGGAGAACACTTCTCAACTACGTAACCTTTTCAGGAACTACGACACCCTAACCCCCGTCCTCCTCTTCCCCTACTGTCTCCTACTCTACAGACCTATAGTAGTGGCTGAACTACCTGTACTCAAACTCACTTGAGACCCTCAACCACTATTTGTCCCTCCGGACCGTACGACGCTAAGTACCCCAGTGTTTCTCAGCCTGTGCTGACTCACTGACTTGACTGACTGGTTTCTAATGTCTCAATGTATTCAACTAAACGGTAGTCTCGACATGGATCTCTGTATAAGTCCTTGACAGTAGTACTGGTCTTGTCATATCAGTTTTCAGGTTACTCTTTTTAGGTCTTACCAGTTCAGACGACACACTGACTTACAGATTAAGAGGTTAATAGACGTAGTTTTGTCTTTTAAACTAACTGTTTATAAATAACTTATGACGATAACTAAGTCACAAACGAAGGGACGTTTAAGCATACAACTTAGAATTAGGGGTTGTACTAACGGCAACCTTCACTACGGAAACCCTCCACAAAACACAGGTCCAGAATCAAATATTTCCACTGTCTCACTACTGTACCTCTTCAGTTACGGTAACTTTCTTTACAAATTACAATGTCAAGGGTATCTTTGTTCTCCGTCCAAACAGTGCACCCCTGTTTCCTCACGGTTAATCAGTCCTTGGTCTTCGTCTTCATTCCACTTCCAAATTTTGTACCAGAAATAACCTCAAAGGTACCCGTTCCGTTCCGTCCCGTCTCATTGGCTAAATCCTAACCGATCAAACTTATTAAAACTATCCAAACGTGATATTCACACGAGAAAAAATTTTTTTTTTACATCACCTCACATTCACGAAATATTACACAATTAAAGACGACATGTTACTTCACTTAGTCGATATGTATATGTATATAAGGGAGGGAGAACCTGATTTTGATATTAATTTTTTCTGTGTACATGGTGTTACAAATTACAACGTATAAATGTTATGGGTTCTGAACACGTGTACACGACAACGGAGTCAACATAGATTGAGAAACGTTAGGGTACCTGACGTCGGGTGGTACGAGGAGACAGGTACCCTAAGGAGTCCGTTGCTATGACCTGTACCTTCGTTCGATTTACGGGTAGTTGTCTACTTTCCTATTCCTTCTACATCCACACCATAGAACAACGTACCGTGGACCGGGACCCTACTAAGTCCGTCTCCATATAACGGAGGAACCTACGTGTCCAGTCTGTCTCCGTCATACCAAGACCTAACCAACAAAAGTATAGTTTCTGTTCGAGGACAACTCGGGAACCGATAGAGATTCTTAATCGATGGGGGTCCTTCCCTTCCACTCAGAGGGACTTAGTCCTTCCAAAAATTTCTACCGTTTTATAGTATTATGTGTCTTTTAAAATTTCTTACTAATTCCGTTCTTCACTGACACAGTATTCCCACCTCGGGATTACTTACCCTAATCACGGGATTACTTACCCTAATCACGGGAATACCTTCTCCAGGGTCTCTCGGGTGACGGGTGGAAATGACACATTCCTGTGTCGTTTAACTACAGAGACACTTGGTTAATTACCAGAGAGTAGGGTGTGACTTAGAGAGTCAAAGAACCCTGAAAGTCGGAGATATTGATACTCCTCATTTAAAGATAACAAATATTCGATGGGACAGATACCTTAAGACAATGTCGTCGACTGGACTGATTCTGTTTACGGAAAGTACACGGTCCCGGTGGGATCTGGGAGTCATATGTGTCTACCTTTTTGTTTCGACTACAGGAGTACATACATTGAGAGTCTGTTCCCATCGTTCGTACATTTGTTCCGTAATTTGATGGAGTATTTACACCCCAATACACACTTGATCGCTCCATCTTACTTCCTTCCTCTATTATAGTCCTACTGGGAAGATCTTCTCAAATCTTATTCTCTAAAAAAAACTGTAAACTGTCAATTCGTCCCAACCTATTAGGTCCGTTTCTCTTACCGTACTTGTTTTCATTCACACACACAGAACCCCCCCCACCAACAATTACGTCCCCTCTTTCTGCAGACCTTTGGTGTCAACAAGAACAGTAAAAAATTAGTAACATAATCGAGACTGACTTTTTGTTTTATAGTTGACGTACCGATTTTGTCCCGAAGGGACCACCGAGTCTACCATTTCTTAAACGAACGTTACGTCCTGTAGACCCAAGTCAGGGACCCATCTCTTCTAGGGAACCTCTTGCCTTACCGATAGGTGAGGTAATAAGAAAGGACCTCTTAAGGTACCTGTCTCTTTGGACCGACCGATGTCGGGTACCCCAGAGTTTCTCAGTCTGTGCTGACTCACTGATTGATGTGATGATGACGATGTATCAATTTTGTTGTCTTTAAATAAAAAGTGTATTTATTTTCGACCTTCCGTCAAAGACCACTTCGGAGAGAAGGACCGAACGTTCGTTAGGTATTATTACCAAAGACGTTCAGAACTCTTATTTAATTAGAAAGTGAGGACTATCCACAAGGTGATCACTCGGTTGACCGACACAACCTGAAGTAATCGGACGTGGGTTTTGTGTTCGGTATAAGAAAGAGTCTATTTTTGGGTCTTTCTTAATAAGACTCATCTCTGGGACACGACACATCCTTGTTCCTACTCTAAACCTTGGGTTGGGTCTATGGTCATCGTAGTGGTGGTGAACGGACCAGGACCTCACATAGTTCCTCTACTCCTTCTTTCCTGCTCAACGGGACCTCTACGGACCGTAGGTTTTACTTCCGTTCAGGTCAATCACGACGGAACAAACACGGCGTCCCCCCCGGGGACCTTCAGGAAGTAAGGATTAATGGGAGTCTATTGCTTACTTATGTTACCACTTACAATAATCTTATTAAATGACAAGTAGTTCTTGTTCCCTGTTAATCTTATTAAGGGATAATCATAAGTGTACAGGGGAGTACCTTCTATGAGGGTGGTGGGACCCGAGGGTCCCGAGGGCAATGTCCTTGGCCTAGGGCGAGACGTCGTGGTCCGATGCAGGTTATTCCAATAATCCGTTCCCTTCAATAACCGACACATTAATTGATACATTAATTGAGTTTCACGACTTACGTTAGTCGTGGATTAGATTATCTTTGCACATTAATTTAACGTAGAAATTAGGGACCCTTTCAGAGACGTAACCCCACACCCTTAGTTGGACCGTCCCACGGGGGTCCAGAGGTAATAGAAGTTAATCTGTTAATTAACTATAAGTTCAATGGAAAGAGTAAGTTTGGATTAACTTAAAGAGGGATGAGGGGTACTCCACATTACACAAATATTTCTACGAAAAGAAGTAAGTGACGGACCTCTTGAGTGTTGTCTCGCCAGTAGTGGATCGAGGGAGTTGGTGAATGGGTCTATAATCTACGGTCGTTCACAGGGGAAATTCTCTAACTAACCAAGAAACGAAAAAGGAGGAATAGAAACATAGACTTGTCACTATTGACCGACCTCTCGTCGAATTAGACACTGATTACTTAAAAGGGAGGAATAACCCGGTTTCTGTCCGTCAACAACGGTTGTAGAGGTAAAACCAGAAAAGCAAGAGGAAAGTGAGACGGACTAAAATTACGTAAGAAGGAGTTAAAGGAGGAACAGGGGACTTCACGATGGAGGTCGTGGGTCGACTCACGGAGACGTGGGTGAAAGGAGGAATTTAGGTCGGGACCCTCTCGGTTTTCGTGTTCACTGACGAAGGTACGAAGAGATGTTTCTGTTCCGAGTGTCAGAGTCTTGGGTTTGTTGGAGGGAGTCCGAACCAAAAGAGGATCACGAGCTCTTCTGAGAACTCTCAGTCTGACACAATACGGGTTCAGCGTTTTAGAGGGTTACTGGTGGTCCCTCGGCTATAGGTTACGTTTTCATTCTCAAAAATAATGGTTCGAGCTCGACCCCGAGGGTGGCTATGACTGCGTCGTCGATATCCCTCCTCGGGACTCGAGACCCAATGTAACAAATATATCCCATAATAGCGTCCTTTTTAAATTTTTTGCCCTCAGAGGCCCAGACTAACCAGTGGAAGACCACTTCCCAATCCACAACTCAAGACTAACCAAGAGGAAAGGGCCCGAACTGAGCTTAAAGGGCCCGACCGGTTCCCAAGACTAACAAAGCGTCCACCACCCCACTCCAGTCCCCTAAAGGTTTCCGAGAAAACGACCTTGGAATGTTTTACCTCATCGAAACTAAGAAGTTGACGTTCCTCTAGTTTGGTCGGTTAAGATTTCCTTTAGTTGGGACTTATAAGTGACCTTCGTGACCACGACTTCGACTTTGAGGTCATGAAACCGGTGGACTACACTTCTCGACTGAGTGACCTTTTCTGAGACTACAACCCTTTCTAACTCCCGTTCTCCTCTTCCCCTGTCGTCTCGTACTCTACCAAGCTACCGTAGTGGTTAAGTTACCTGGAACCAAACTCGTTTGAGACCCTCTATCACTTCCTGTCCCTTCGGACCACACGATGTCAAGTACTCCAACGTTTCACAGAATGTGTTGAACCTCTGACTTATTATTACTGTTGTTGTTGTCTCCTCTTTCCCCGACCCTCCCCTCTCAGAGGTACCACTACCTCTACGTCTTCTCTGTGTACCTCTGAGTCCCACTTTACCTGTCTTTCTGTTACCGTTTGTCGTGACACCGTTCTCTCCTCCCCTCTCCACCCCTTACACCCCTCTTCTTGCTTTAGTTAACCTCTTTTCCCCTCCATCTCTCTTTTCTCTCCCTACATTGTTTTCTTCGTTTACTCTCTTTCTCTCTTCCCCCTCCTCTTCTGTGGGAACAAATTATCTCGACAGGAGTTCCTGTGTTTCGCACAGACACTCGGTCGGTCGTAGTCGGCGAGCCCTTTCTAGGTACTTCCGAGCTGATAGTTTGTCTCCGAGGCTGACCTCACCTTCGAAGACTAACATGACATGTGGACTATCGGATTAGATTTTACTCTTAGAGTCCTTCCGCATCGGTAGAAGTTTTTCCGAAGGAAAGAATATTTCGTCTTTTTATTTATTTTGAAAGAGGTAGGGGAGACGGAAGTCTCCAAATTGTTTTCACGGAAGTAAGTCTCTGTATGGAAAAGAGGTCACCGTTAGTCGAATTTATACAGGGTAATAGTTAGACGGATGATGACATGTAGTCGCCCACAACATGGTTATGTATCAGTTCACACCTATTGTATGAGTATTAACACACAGACAAATTTCTTTGAAGTCAAGGGCCTCTCCCCTCTCCTTTTGGGTTTCGGTTACTCTATCTCGGACACGGGACTCGACACGGGATTAGACGTTCGGTCGAGACGATCCCTCCCGTGTAAGTATCTCTCTAACCCGAGACTTCTGATCCAGTCCTGACCCTTCTCTTCCGACTGACCCCTCCTAACATCTCCCCTTGAACAAACTTGAGTTAATATCCTAGTCTATCCCACTAACCAGCCACCTCTCATCCTACAGTCCCGGATGACTGAGGGGGTTTAGAGGGAAAGAATGAACATGACGACCCTTACAGTCGTAATGAGTAAGTGTAAAGACAGTAGGTTACTGGAATGTCAGTAAATTTTTTATTACTATGGGAACGGTTCCGACAAACTTAGAACTTTATAGTTACACACATAGACTAGAAGTAGTGTCTCCAACACACATAGACTAGAAGAGGGAAGGTAGAGACGAAAGAAGGGTATATTGGAGAGGGTCTCGACTTTTCACACCATTTAGGAATCAGGTTAACCTACTTACCTTACTTCGTAGGTGTGTCCAATTTACTCAGAATCGAAAATTTCGGATCGTTTCAGAAAATAGAGTAACCTAGTCACGTCCTAAAGGGTCCACCGTGAGCATTTCTTGAGCGGACAGTCACGTCCTCCTCATTCTCTATGCACAACTTAGGGACCCAGTCCTTCTAGAGGACCTCCTCCCAGGTCGTTGAGACCTCTTAGGGTGCCTGTGTCTCACACCACCCGATGTTGGATACTCCAGCGTCTCACCCTGTGCTGACTTCGTTAAGTCGTGTGTACGTTTCAGAAAGTAGAGTGACCTAGTGGTATTTTTACCGTGTTTCATCGGTTCCAAGTCTTACATTTCCACCGAACGGATTTCGGTGTCTAGGTCATTCCCTACCTTAAAGGTGAATCGAGGGTCGTCTCGTGTCGGTGACCCGTCTACGTGGTGGGTGTAGAAGGTCGGTCAACTCGGTCTTCTCTCTCGAGTCGGGGGACAAAGATGAAGGGTAAGTCTAGACTCTGTCCGGACCCTGGACCCTGGGAAACATCGTCACGACGTTACGAACGTGGATCTGTGTGGAGAGGAACTCGGGGGTTTATGTTTCTTTGACACTCTGATTTTTCTTGATGTACGTGCACGTCAACCCCGTTTAAGACCTGGGCTTTTTATGTGACCCAATTTTTTGGGTTGATGATGAAAGCTTCTCGGACCTCGTTTTTGCCCCATAGTCTTCGTTTTCGTCCCAAGACACGTACGTGAGTTTTAGTGGATTCCCGTTTTGTGGATTCGGTGGGGTGACGGGGGGGAAGGAAGGAAGTGAGGTATATTCCTTGGTCGAGTGGGGACGGAGGAGGCCCTCGTTCGTTCGTTCCCTTAAACAACAAACAGGAACGAGGTGAGACGAAGTCGTCCTTGGGGTCTTTTCTGAATGGACTTAAAGATCAGACCGGAGACTAGTAAAAGGTAACTAATTCCTTCAGTTCTTGGGACGAGTCATTGTCAAGGTCTAATGACCCACTGGGCCGGTCTAGTAAAATTAAAGAAAGGACTAGACATTTTAGACTTTGACAAAGGACGAAAACCGAACCCAGAGTCTGGTAGTCATGAGATCCACCTTCTTTCGTATTTCAAGTAAACCGCCACCCCCGCCCCCCCAGGAGGATGAAGGAGAGGGGAAGAGGGATCATCACTTCACGTACTGACCACCGTAACACCATGTACACGATTCGGACTCCTTATTCCTTTTTCCTAAGGAGGGAAGGTAAGATCACGAAAGGAAGTGGTGATTCAGTCCTCTGTACCTTTACAGAAACTTGGGGACCCACGAAAGTCGAAGGAACGCACCTCTTGTCTTTATTAGTATAGAGGAAAAGGTTGAGACGTCCCGATAAGACTCCTAGTTGTCACATTACATGTACCATTTAGAGAGATCATGTGTCTTCGAAAAGTAAATCATAAAGATCCATATAAATAGACGTAATTCAAAGTTCTGACTTTACTTACTACGAGCCGGTGCTTTCGGTATCTACTTCCTGAGAAACACAGAATCGGTTGAGACAAATGTCACATAGGAATTCCTATTGATAAACAAACAAAATTCCCTTTCTAGGTCGAAAGGTTTTTCTGTAAGTCCTGAAAGTGCTGTACTTTTACCCGAAATCTACAGTGTTGAAACTTAAAGTGAGGTCCCTCGGTTCGAATCATTTGTGAAAGTACACATCCGTCGGGGGAATTAGTTCGGTCACTTAGAATTGGATTGGAAGTGTTATTTTCATATTTATCTTGGGACTAATTTATTAACAATAAAAGGACGACTCTTAGAGTCAACCCCGAGTCAGAAATGACATTATACAATACGTTTACGATATATCTCGTACATATACAGAAGACGGACGTCGTTTGACACATAAATTAATGTGGTTGTGTCCTGACCCTTAGTTTGTGAACCCAAGATCTGTGACGAGACGGTCCCTGAGTGACACACTGGAACTCCTTCAGTGAATCAGAAGGCCTCGGAGTTTCAGGAACAGAACATAGTCCCTCTAATTCCCAAACGTGAGTAACTACCGGGGAGACGGTTGGTACTCCGGGTACAAAAGTTTTTGTAGATGATTAGACGTAAATAACGCACTATTAATTAAGTAAAGGGGCTCAGATTTATAGTTTCCGTAAACATTGACCTTCAGTCTCTAAGACTAGTCTGTATATATTAGTCTCAATTGTGTGATTTGACTCTATTAAGGTCACCTTTCGTTTCTTCACACTGTAAACTCAAACAGTACATCGGAGTACTACCCATCCACTCCCCTTACATAATCCATAAAAATTTATAATCGTTATTGAGTGGTTCAATAAAGTGGTGGACACGGTTAGGGGTTTAGACATTTTTGTCCATCTTTTAGTGTGTTCACAGGTGAGTGAGACTCAAAGACAGACTAAGACCCCTAAATCCTTCCACATGGTGGATGTCTATAGGGACCGGAGTCTTTCGAATGTAAGATCCCTTTCCACCACAACAAAAAGTCAGTGATTCAGTACAGACTGAGAAACTTCGGGGTACCTGACACCGTACGGTCCGAAGGGGTAGGAAGTGTTATAGGGTCTCAAACGAGTTTGAGTACAGGTAACTCAGTCACTACGGTAAGTTGGTAGAGTAGGAGATAACAGGGGAAGAGGAGGACGGAAGTTAGAAAAGGTCGTAGTCCCAGAAATTACTCGGTCTCGAAGTGTAGTTCACCGGTTTCACGACCTCGAAGTCGAAGTCGTAGTCAGGAAGGTTACTTATAAGTCTCAACTAAAGGAAATCCTAACTGACTAAGTTAGAGGAACGACAAGTTCTCTGAGAGTTTTCAGAATAGGTCGTGGTAATAAGTTTTCATAGTTAAGAAACTCTGTCTGTTTTTTATTATTATTTTTATCCATTCAATGTTCCATATAATCTTTCACTATTCCCGAAGTCACCCGAAGGGACCACCAAGTCACCATTTCTTTGACGGACGTTACGTCCTCTCTATTCTCTACGTCCAAACTAGGGACCCAACCCTTCTGGGGGAACTCTTCTTTTACCGTTGGGTGAGGTCATAATAACGGACCCTTTAGGGTACCTTTCTCCTCGGACCCCAACGTTTCTCAGTCTGTGTTGAATCTTTTATTGTTGTTTCCCGAAGTCTTACTTTGTTTCGTCTAACACCCTCACTCCTGACAACCCGATTCTGACGTCAACTACCAATCCCATCATACTTTTCACAATCAGCGAGTCAACACAGGTTGAGGAACGTTAGGGTACCTGACATCGGACAGTCCGAGGAGGTAGATACCCTAAAGTGTCCGTTCTTATGACCTCGCCCATCGGTAAAGAAAGAGATCCCCTAGAAGAACCTGACCCCTAGCTTAGAACGTAACGTCCGTCTAAGAAATGGAAGACTCGGTGGTCCCTTTGGGGACACTAGTCCCATTGTAGTGTCCTTTTTGAACTTCAACCACTCTTTCGTTCCGTTCATACGAATCTCCCGTTTGTCGTAAAGTCCGACTCCGTCGTCATCCACGTTTCCGGGACCCCATCTGTGTACGGACAATACGAGTCTGTAGTCGTTCTTCCGGTCTCTCGGACCTCGTCTCACTTAGACCACCCGTCAGTCTCTATTCGAGTCTTTTCCATGTCCTCGGGGAGAGTATCCTTACACCCGGTAATTCTGACACAGAAGACGAGACTCACTTCGTCTGCGGTAGCTTCCTGTCGTTGGATCCTGAACCCACGTTACCTCGTAGTACCAGACTGAAGTCAAGACTTCGCTAGTAGACAAACGTCACTTAATTGTTCTCTGACATCCTTTTGTTCATACTTTCGTCCTTCCGGTCAATCCTCCGATAACGACACCAGTATCTCTACTCTCACAGAACTTGTATCCACCGTTACTATCTCCACCATCAATAACAACAAGTCAGTGATTCTCCACAGACTGAGAACACTGGGACACCTGACATTGGACGGTCCGAGGAGACAGGTACCCTAAGAGGTCCGTTCTTATGACCTCACCCAACGGTAAAGGTAGAGGTCTACCGTTCTCCTCAGTAAAAGACTTCTGACTCCGGTGTCCCGAGTGGTTACCTGAACTACATCCCAGACCCTCCTCTCATCTTCAGTTCTAAACCGTTAAGTACTATATATGAGACATGAGACTACTCTAGTAAACGTAAGTATATGTATGGTTACAAAATATTTGTGTGTTACATCCCCAAGTATCTTCCAGTGTACTAAATACTAAAACGTGTTTAAAGAGAACTGGAGTTCCCTTTAGTGATTCTATTTTATTAAACTCTTATATACTCCAGTACACTTAAGGAATCTTCTTACTATTCGATCCAATATGTATTGAAACGTTTTTCACCACCCTTATAGGGTCCGTCACTGTCATGAGTTCACTCCGTGTGTTCAGTCCCAAGTCGGGAGGTAGAGATTTGACGGACTGAAACAAATTTAACCTCCCCCGAAAGGTCCGAAATTAAAGGGAACCCTAGAGAAATTACGGTGTTTAGGACTTACACGCACCTTTCACTTTACTGGGACTCGAGGAAGAAGACTACTTTGTTCCAAATCCTTCTGATCAGGGGAACAAATTTTCTCTTTCTTTCTTTGCCAAGAGTCGACGGACGACTTGTGTCCCTTCTTTGTCTGACTTCGATTTCATACTGAGTCGGTGGTACTTCTGGAAAACCTAGTACCGTCCTACAGTCAGTTATCTTCTAATTCAGTCTAGATTAAAAATATTTTTCCCAAGATGTCTTGTCACCCAAGTTCCGTGATCGTCCACAAGAGACTTTTTTCACATCCCATACGTACTTTTAAACTCTTTATTACCTGTCTTGTTCTACTTGACCAAAAGATATGAAGACTCTAAGAAATTATACGACTACGATTATAAAGGTTATCCTAATCAAATTATACGTCTCGAACGATTTATAAATCCCCGTACCTTGGGATAAGTAGGGGAGCTGACTACGGAGTGGAACTCTTTGCGACTAGGTCTGGGGTCCTTGTCAATATCCTGGTGTCGCATCATTAATAGGAATTTTCGTCCTAGTAAAAGATAGGTCCTACGTAACAAACGATAAGAACGGACCTCCCATCTACTTATCTACTCTATGATAACTATAATAAAAATCTGTGGTTAAATTACCAAGAAAGGTAAATCTAATTTAAGTTGATTAAAAACTCGAGTCGATGTACGGTCTGGGTCTCCGGACCAAATTTATGGTAAATATGGGATTCTTCAAGAGTCTTAAGATACGTTTTCTGTTTGTTATACGCTTATGAAGAAACGGTGTTGAAAACTATTTACGATAGGAACTGTATACATGTTTCCTCGATCGTCTGTTTTAGGTCTCTTTCTTTTATAATCGCTACCTTTATGCCGTCTAGAACCGCGATTGTATATACCCAAATTTAAGATGGAACGGAAACATCTACATACGGTACATCTACCTGACATATTGATGAGTTTCGGACTTTACGTGTCATTTATAGTGATGTCAAGTCCCAACGAACCCTCCCAATTTCCATTATTTAAGTATACGTTCGACTGGATAGTCAAGTCAAGTCAGGGAGTCAGGACAGGTTGAAAGACACTGGGGTACCTGACGTCGTGCGGTCCGGAGGGACAGGTAGTGGTTTAGGACCACAAATAAGTTTGAGTACAGGTAACTCAGTCACTATAGTAGGTTGGTAGAGTAGGAGACAGCAGGGGAAGAAGAGGGCGAAAGTTGGAAAGAGACGTAGTCCCAGAAAAGTTTACAGTCAAGAAGTTTAGTCCCCCGGTTTCATAACCTCAAAGTCGAAGTCGTAGTCAGGAAGATCACTTATAGGTCCTGACTAAAAGAAATCCTACCTAAACAACCTAGAGGAACAACGGGTTCTCCGGCAGTTCTCAGAAGAGGTTGTGTTGTCAAGTTTTTGTAGTGAAGAAACCCTGAGTCGAAAGAAATATCAGTTTGAGAGTGTAGGTATGTACTGATGACCTTTTTGGTATCGAAATGGATCTACCTGGAAGCAACCGTTTTGTTACAGAGACGAAAAGTTATACGACAGATCCAACCAATATTTAAAAGAGGGTTCCTCGTTCGCAGAAAATTAAAGTACCGACGTGAGTGGTAGCCGTCACTAAAATCTCGGGTTTCTTTTATCAGAGAGTGACAAAGGGGTAGATAAACGGTATTTCACTACCCTGGTCTACGGTACTTGAATCAAAAGACTTACAACTCGAAATTCGGTTGAAAAAGTGAGAGGAGAAAGTGAAAGTAGTTCTCCGAAAAATCAAGGAGAAGTGAAAGACGGTATTCCCACCATAGTAGACGTATAGACTCCAATAACTATAAAGAGGTCCATTAGAACTAAGGTCCAACACTAAGAAGGTCGGGTCGTAAAGAGTACTACATGACACGTATATTCAATTTATTCGTCCCACTGTTATATGTTGGAACTGCATGAGGAAAGGATTAAACCTTGGTCAGACAACAAGGTACAGGTCAAGATTGACAACGAAGAACTGGACGTATGTCTAAAGAGTCCTCCGTCCAGTCCACCAGATCATAAGGGTAGAGAAAGTCTTAAAAGGTGTCAAATAACACTAGGTGTGTCAGTTTCCGAAATCGTATCAGTTATTTCGTCTTCATCTACAAAAAGACCTTGAGAGAATGAAAAAGCTACTAGGTTACTTACAACCGTTAAACTAGAAACCAAAGAGGCGGAAAAGATTTAGGTCGAACTTGTAGACCTTCAAGTACCAAGTACATGGCAACTTCTGACCGAACCTCCTAAAACTCGTAATGGAAGGATCGATCATACTCTACTCATGTGGGGTATGGTATCTTGTTCACAAAAGTATGACACAACAGTTATTAAAATTTCAAGTCACCTCTAATAATTAAGTTCAAAGGTTTAGTTAAACTAAGAGTAAAGAACAAAATTTTATAAAATATGAGTAGTCCAACGTTATGTGTTTGTGTGTGTACGTGTTCGAGTATATATGTGTGTGTATGCGATAAGCCTATAAAATATACGGTTCACTATTATGTGTTCCTGACTGGTCGTACAGTGTAACCCTACAATCAGATTGTACGAAAATAAGTCTATGGTCTTCTTTCGAAGAATGTACCAGAGAACGTTCAAAAACTTTAAAAATGTCGATTTAGTCACTAATCCTGTCAACATCTGGTTGTGGTAAATTTTTTAAAAAATTAGAGTAAAATAAAATAAAATTAAGTCTGGAAGTGTATAAACGAGTTTATTTTAACAAAACCTTTCATGGGAAGATGAATCGATGAATCTAATTCCAAAAGAATTATTACATGTCGGTTGTGTTTTGTACCCGAAGGACCAGCGAGTCACCATTTCTTAGACAGGAGTTACGTCGTCTGCGTCCAATCTAGGGACTCAACCCTTCTAAGGGACCTCTTCCTTTACCGATGGGTGAGGTCATAAGAACGGACCTTTTGAGGTACCTGTTTCTCCGGAGCGTCCGATGTCAGGTACCCCAGTGTTTCTCAGTCTGTGTTGACTTATTGATGTGTTGTTGTTGTGTTTTATATCTTTAACTTGGGACTTTATGTATGCTGATGTGGACAATAGGTATTATAATTAAATTTTAAAGACACAAGTAGTTTTGAAAGTGTGACCCAACTTAAATTTGATTCACTTTATATTTTAAATTTAAGTGTTAATTTAGAGACATCATTTTACGGTAAAAGAGACAAAATACACAATTCTGAGGTGTAATTTAAACTAAACCTTTCTCTCCTATAAAGACCGACTTTTTATTTTCCTTGCTTTTAGTAACAAGATCTGGTGCGAAGATAAGGCCATAGTCACTGACGTTCAAAAGGGAACACCTTTTCATCCCTCCCGCTCCACCACTACCGCTTCGCACATTACTGTCGTGTTCAGGGTCTTTGTACCCCCTCTGCCACTTTCCCGTCTAAAGAGGGGGAGCGTAGGGATTTGTAGGAATACTACCAACCAAACAGGAGACACATAGCTTCCATCTTAAACTAAAAAGGACAACAACAACGGAATTTGGAATACTGAGGTATAAAATGGTCACTGTGATTAGTTCTCTTCTCCTTTTAGACAGATCAACAAATAAATTGAGTGAGTACATGTGTGTGTGTGTCTTCACGTCTAGCTTCCGTCTGACTTATACGAAAAGACACCAGTTTGGTGTCTATCCGACCCTCATGGGATGGCTCCGTCCGTGTCAACAGAATCGAGTACGTGTCACGTACAATCTTTATTTATGAGAACGTCGTTCAACAAATGAGGTCCCTTCACTATAGATGTCTAGAGTCATCCACTTCAAAACAAGGACCGGAGTGTCACGAAATACGTCGAACCTACTTACCTCCGACCTAAAGGTCCAGAGGTCTGCTTACCATATATCCTGTTTCGATTGCATCCTACGAACTAAAAAGTTCGTGTAGAGGTACACTTTTACACTTTTTTTTGAAGTGTAAAAACTCACTTCGACCTTTGTTTTGTCTCAATAAGAAGGGTAATATGTCTACGTCTTCCCTTCGACGAGGGACATAGCCACTACTAACGAACAGTCATCACCGTACCCCTGACCTTTCAGTCCATACTTAAGTCAAAAATCAAGACGTAAGTGACCAGTAACCTAGACTTACTCAATAAATGGGGTGACTCTGAATTAAAGAAATAGACATTTTACCCTAATTTTATGTACCACTAACTACTGGTGGACCTTTCTGTAGTTTACTCTATTGTTTGTAATTCGAGAAGCTCGGTACCTGTCTCCACCTTAATCATTGTGTATGTGAAGGGGGGCTGTCGGAGGGGAAAGAATACAAAGATCTAACTGATAGTGGTCACACACCTCAACGAACACTATTAATTTTATATATGTAAGTTTATATTCGACTGGACACCATCCATGAATTAACAAAGTAGTAATTCAGTGTAGGTTGAGAAAACACTGGGGGACCTGATATCGGGTGGTCCGAAGAGATACACTAAAGGGTCCGTTCTTATGACCTCACCCAACGGTAAAGAAAGAGGTTCCTTAGAAGGACTGGACCCCGAGTTTGGATACAGAGAACGTAACCGTCCGTATACGAAATGGTGACTCGGTGGTCCCTTCGGGCACACACACACACACACACACACAGACACACACACACACACGCGAATCAGTCAGTCAGTACAGAATGAGAAACGCTGGGGTACCTGATATCGGAGGGTCCAAGGAGAGCGGTACCACTGAGAGGTCCGTTCTTATGACCTCACCCAACGGTACGGGAGGAGGTCGTCTAAAATAGTTGTTTCTCTAACTTAGGTCCAGAGGGTGTAAGGTCCATCCAAGAAATGACAGACTCAATGGTCCCTTCGGGTTCCTTCGGATACCATGAATTGTTTACCACCGAATACCGTAAGACGATTTTCATTATGATTATTTTTTGTTGAAGTTGTGGTAGAGAATGGTAGAATATGTCTTGACACTTCCTATGGTAGTATTATCTTTTATAGAATAAACAAGTGGTCAATCCTTCGAGGAATGGACTACCATCCACACCTCATAAACTCGTCTTGTACCAAGTCAGTCACAGTTTGGAGGAAGAATCTAACCCGACCTCACAGGTTACGTACACTTCTTTCACCCCAAATTCGACCGGAAACTCCCTCTTCGTTCTCATCCTACTTATCTTTCTTTCTTCCGCAAAGTCCCTCTCCTGGGTCGTCCCCATCTCTGGAGCTAATCTTTCTACACCGAGACACTCCTTTGTATCCCTTCTAAGGCCGTACCGACCTCTTGTCCCGATCATAGGTCCTCGTCTCCTGTCTCCCGTATAGGGTCGTAGAGACCTCCCGGGACTCTGAGGTCGACTCCTGAACCCGAAATAAAATTCTCCGTCGTACCTGAGTAGTTTCTAAGGACTTGTCTCTTCACAGATCTCTCTTTCCTCTCAAATCGTCTGTTACCTTCCAGTCTTAAGATCTACCGAACCTCCGAGGGGACCACAGAGTCTACCATTTCTCCGGTGGACGTTACGCCCTCTGGACCCAAGCTAAGGTCCAGTCCTTCTAGGGGACCTTTTCCCTTACCGATGGGTGGGGTCATAAGAACGGTCCTCTTAGGGTCTCTCTTCTCGGACAACCCGATGTCAGGTACCCCAGTGTTTCTCAGTTATGTTGAATCGTTGAAAGTGAAAAGTGAAAGTGAAGTCTTCCATTTTAACTTCGGTCTTTCCGATCAATTACTCAGTAACGTAAAGTCCTTTTATCTCTACTCCCGTAGCTGGTCCCGTAGTCGTCAACGGCATTCTTCCTTTTTCTCTTCCTCTACGACCCCCTCCGTCCCCCTCTCACTTTCAAAGTTTCGTACGTCGTCTCCCCTCCAGGGTACATTGCGTCATTACAGTAGTGACCTGGCCCTCTCTGCCGTGTCTCCTTTCCCTCAACCTTTACGGTAGTCTTAGGTTTAGTTAACAAAATACGTTTATAAAGTGAAGGAGAGACAGAAGGGTTTTCCCTTCTGAATATTAAACGTGTTATCACAATAATTATAGATTTCGAACCCTTTTGTTTTCGCTACAAATTTGAAGTCTGAAAATTTAGAAGGTTAAACGTGACGAGAGACGGAACGATTTAAGTGGTGTAACCTCTGGCAAACTACAAGACGTTTCGGAGAGAGGTGTGAGAAAAGGAGAACTATTTTGTAATTTAGTCACGTAAAGGGTGGGGTGGGGAGGGGAGAAGGAGAGATTTCTACTCGAAAAGATCACTGACTTTAAGACAAATTTATTCATCTCAAGACTTCCCTCTCTGCCGACGTCATCACTATAAAGTTTAGCAATCTGAAACTCTGAAAACCGACATTTTATCTACGGATAATCTCAAATATTAAGTTTTACGAAAGGAACACTCCCACACCCCGTTTATGTCTGTCTCCCGTACAAGAGACCTCCCACTCCTCACAAACGAAACCCAAGATGTACCTCTGCCGGGACGAACGAAGTCAATTTACTCGTAGGTTCTTAAATTCCTTCCGTTTAAGTAAACAGTAAATAAATAGGTTCGGTTGAAAAGACAAAAGTCATCACACGACCACAATGACTTTGCCATTCACACACAACCCCCATCCTACCCGTATACATACCCTGTATGTTCCCGTCCCGTTGATAACCCCTTCTTACAAGATCAAGTCATAAAGAGTTTGACATTTTTTTTTTTTTTTTTAAGTTAGGGGGTAGAAGACAGGAGACTAAAAAAGAGATCAAAGGGAAGTGGTAATTTAACATTATGATGTCTGTACGATATATAAACAAATACATGAATAACATATAAACATGAAAGAGGTATTTTTCGGTAGAGAAGGGGAAAGGGTTGGTAAAAAGAGAGGGAACTCCCTCTATAACAAGGACATCTATAACAAGGACATACAAGGTTGTCCTCACCTTTGTCAATACACAGAGGCAATGTAGGACATAACCTCTCTTGCTGTTTCTTTACTTACCCCTAACCTAACCTGTCACCGGGGTCTTTCTATACGGAGGTAGGAGTGTAGTCTTGGACACTTACAATAGAATAATTATATACAAGAAAAATGTTTTATGGTAAAAAATTTAGATTAATGTAAACGTCTATATTAGTGTCACTCCTACATCTCTATTCTAATAGGACTAAAGAGTCTTCTTCGTACACTCGTGTCAGCACAAATTGAGAAATACTGAGGGTACCTGATATCGGGCGGTCTGAGGAGACAGGTACGTTAAAAGGACCGTTCTTATGACCTTACCCAACGGTAAAGGAGAAGGTCTCCTTGAAGAGTTGGGTCCCTAGTTTGGGTGACGTAACGTCCGCCTAAGAATAGTCCCAACCGGGATTTAGGTCTCTGTTTACAGGATTTTTCTCTGTGTATCTCTCTCTTGGTCTGTGTCTCCTCTTTCCGGGACACTTCTACCTCCGTCTCCAATCTAACCACGACGGTGTTCGGTTCTCGACAACCACCGGTGGTCTTCCTTACGAAGCCCGATGACCTTTAGAAAGGGGGACCTCGAAAACCTCCCTCTGACCAAGACGACTATAGAACTAAAGTCTGAAGATTGGAGGTCCTAATATTCTCTCATGTAAAGACAACAAATTTGGTAGGTCAACCACCATTAAACAATTGTCATTAGGATCTCTTGATTATATCCTCTCACATCGGTTGAAACCGAGTCTTTCGGACTCCTGTAGAGACCCCCTGTACTGAAAATCGACCTAGATCTGTTCATGACTTTCTCCTTGAGGGGTCCACTCATCCACGGGTTGTGCGAAAACCTTTCCCCTGCTGTCTCCTACTCTACTGACCTACCGTAGTGACTGAGCTACCTGCACTCAGACTCACTTGAGGCCCTCAACCACTACCTGTCCCTCCGGACCGCACGACGTTAAGTACCCCAGTGTTTCTCAGTCTGTGCTGACTCGCTGACTTGACTTGACTCTGTTCTTCCTCTGACCGTCCATCTCTTCTTGTCGTAGATCGTTTTCTTGTCGGGTACCTTTGTCCATCCACGATGACGCAATGGGTACGAGTGAATGACGGACTCAAGAGGGAATAGATCTGTCCTTTTGGACGACTCAAACCACGGTCCGGGAAAAATCGGAGACAAATAAGATAGACGGGGTGGGAGGGTTGGTTCACTCGTGTAGGAAAAGGGTCTGGTAGACGTACAACTACTGAGGGGTCACAATTAGAAGTCTGGGTTAGGTAGGAGTTGTTATCTCAGCCTCTGACCGTAGTTTGACGGTGGACGACGAGTGTAACCGAAGAGAGGGTCCACAGAGGTACCAACAAATGTTACAGTTGAGAAAAAAAGAATTTATTATAAAAAAAAGACAGAACTACTCTTAAAAATAAAATAAATAAATAAAAACCGACGGGACCCAGAGGTGACGACACGTCCGAAAGAGATCAATGTCACTCATCCCCGATGAGAGACCAATGTCGCATGCCCAAAGAGTGACGTCGCCGAAGAGACCGAACCCAAGATCCACATTCCCGAAGTCATAAACGTTGTGTATCCGAGTCGTCAACTTCTTGAGCCCGAAACAACGACCCGACGTACGCTTCAAAAGGACCTGGTCTATAGTTTGGATACAGGGGACGTAACCGTCCACCTAAGAATTGGTGACCTGGTGGTCTTTCCAGGATATTACAGTTGAAAATTAAGAGTTGAGTGTGACAAAGAAGAGTTTAGAGAGGAAGAAATATGGTGACTATTCGTAGAGATCGATTGTAACGAGTCGTTCTTTGAAACCTCACGAGTACCTGCGGAGGGTAAAGGAGTCAAAGGTGGAGGGCAGGTGGTTGAAGAGTGGTCAAGAAAGAGATTCTATGTATAGTGTAGTTAGGGGAGTAGAGACAATCTTTCTGTCATGCTGTTTTGTGGACTCTCGACCCGAAGTCTTGACGGAGTAAAGTTTCGGGACGAGGTAGGGATAGAAACGAAGTTAAAGAATGGACCTTTTACCTTATTTCATCAGGAAAGAAAGATTCCAGTAGTACTTCTAATTTATTTAATAAAGGATACTTCCCAAATCCTGGGTTCGTCATTCACAATCGGTAATAATCCTACTGACGGTTACAAAAACAAATTTCAGGGATGGTAGAGGGTGAATGGACCACTACTTCGACGAGGGACCTGAGATCCTAAAGGAGAAGTCAGGAGGGAGATTCTTGGTAAGAGGTGTGTCTTAGAAAGAACAAAGAGTGGTACAAATCTCAATGTGGGTTGGAGGAGAGGTATAAGATGTCCGAAGCGTAGAGGTTGGAGTAGAGTCCATTGAGGAGGGAGTGAATAAACTCCCGATGTGACAGGTCATCTCTTCGGTGACCAGTGCACACCGGTAACCTTATACAGATCAAGGTTGATTCTTCGCAAAATTCACATTCTACGTGTTACACTAACCGTCTGAATCGTACTTACTTTAATACCTTTAATCTAGTGAAAAAAATTTTTATAACTAACGTCCAACTTTACTACTATAAGACTTATACAACCCAATTTATTTGATACAATTATAACGGACAACCAAAAAAAAAAAAAAAAAAANATAACGGACAACCAAAAAAAAAAAAAAACTTTACCGATATTACGTAAAATAATCCTCTTCCTTTCCGAAGGGACCACCGAGTCTCCAATTTCACAGACGGACCTTACACCCTCTGGGCCCAAACTAGGGACCCAACCCTTCTAGGGGACCTCTTCCTTTATCAGTTGGGTGAGGTCATAAGAACGGACCTCTTAGGGTACCTCCCTCCTCGGACCATCCGATGTCAGGTACCCCAGTGTTTCTTAACCTGTACTGACTCACTGAAATGAGTGAATGAAATGAATCCTCTTCCTTTACCGTTGGGTGAGACCATAAGAACGGATCTCTTAGGACACCCGTCTCCTCGGACCACCCCACCACAAATACCCTAGTTTGTCTCAGTCTGTGCTGACTTCACTGAATCGTACGTACGTACGTAACCTCTTCCTTTACCATTGGGTGAGGTTATAAGAACGGACCTCTTAGGGTCCCTGTCTCCTCGGACCACCCAACGGTAGATACGCCAGCTTGTCTCAGTCTGTGCTGACTTCACTGAATCGTCGTCGTCGTCGTCGTATTCAGTAAAATCTTAGTCCATACACTGTAAGGTAAGGACAACTTGTCCGGACGAAAAACCGGAAGAAGGTTAAAGACCTCGTGAGGTTGGAGTCAGAAACGTGAACTCCAAAATGGAAGGACCTTACAGGAATGGGACGAGAAGTTCACCGATCAAAAACAGTAGGAAGTCGGAAGTCGGAGTTGCAGTGGAGAAGTTTCCGATAAACAGTGGAGACTGATAAGTCGATACAGGAAGAATCGATTGACAACGGAAGAAGAGGTGAAGAGGGTGATCTTTCGTTCGGGGTATTTAGTCCTTGGAAAACAGAAGAAGTGACAACATCAGGGTCGTGGATTGTTCCCAGGTAGAAGTTATGTGTAGATACCTTATTTACTTCGTTGTTTCTGTAATGAAGAATTTCTTTCGTAAATAACGATATACATTCCAAGAGACTCGAGACATCTCCCGCATTTGTACCTCTTCCGCTCCTCACCCCCTCACCTCTACGTAAAATCTTAAGACGAGGTGACTTCTGTCCCGTCCTGTACTTCAAATAAGATTTGTGGTTCTTCGTTTTTTGTAACTTCACTTTATGTGTCCTTAACCCTAGATTGATTTTCATCGAGGAATCCATACGTTGTCGACGGGATCTCCGGATCCTGACCCTATTCCCATTTGAACTTTCACTTTCACTTTCGGTGAGTCAACACAGGCTGAGAAACGTCAGGTACCCTAAGAGGTCCGGTCTTATGACCTCACCCATCGGAAAGGGAAGAGGTCCCCTAGAAGGGTTGGGTCCCTAGCTTGGGTCCAGAGGGTGTAACGACCACTTAAGAAATGGTTAACTCTGTACTCCCTTCGGGTTCTTATGACCTCACCCATCGGATAAGGAAGAGGTCACCTAGAAGGCTTGGGTCCTTAACTTGGTTCCAGAGGACGTAACGTCCGTCTAAGAAATGGTTGACTCGATAGTTCCTTCGGTTTCCCATTCGAATGGACATCAATTTTATAAGACGTATTGAGATCTATTCTAGATTTCACACACTCTTGATTCGGGAACATATCACGTCTGTTGGTGTGTCACGGTGTCACTGACTTTATAAGTGTCATCGATTATGAATGGTCCACAGTCTCTGAGACGATTCGTATAACCTATCCTATAAAATAAATTAAGAGTAGTAGTGGGTAATTTCATTCGCGGTCGTGATAAAGGTGAAGTGTGACTTCTTTGAGTCTACTCTGTCATTAAGTAGAGTCCAGTACAGGAATCACTCACTATGTTGGTCCTAATCCCAGGTGTGAACTGACTCGAGAACTTGCGGCACTATGACACCCCTTACCTGGTCTCACGGACGGACTCACGGCTAAGAACGAAACAGTCATTGACCAATTAAAATCTAATCAGTTCTGGGGTTAAAGAGGAGGAGTCAAGTTTGTGGTCTTGACGAATAGGAAAACACAAAGGACGAGAATCTCAGGGACCTATCCCTAATGGGTCAAGTAGTGGGACCTCTATCCAAACTGAAGAAAGGGGAGGATTAGAGATGTTGGTCAGTGGTATAGTCTACTTAACAAAGATAAACGTTTTACGGAACGTTAGACGGGGGAGGAGTGGTGGAGAAGAAGGTGACGACGCCTAGCTCGAGGTGACGGGTGGACTTCATTAGGGTACCCGAGGGATGACCGAGTAGAGATTAGAGAGGGTGACTTTAGTAAGGAGGTCGACGACGGTTTCACTAGGTCAAATTGTGCCTATAGATTAACGTAGTTCATAGAAGTAAGGAGTGGGGAAGTTGTGTAAATCATCGAAGGGTACCAAGTATTTTATTCCATGTACAACAAACTGACTCGTATATATATTTGTGGAAGTATTAAAGGGGGTCGGATACACACGATCTGTGACGGATCGTGTCGGAGTCCCTAGGGAAGGGGACCATAAGTAAGAGACACATTGGGGCAGAGGACTGTGTAAAGATTGACTATCTTATACTGTTTTCAGTACCCTACAATGTAACCTCTAATCTTTTTCTAAAAGTCAAAGTGGAAAAGACCGTAGGACTGTGAGGAATTCGAAACGAGTAAACCTACTTCGGTCGACGGTACAACACTCGACGGGTCACCTCTCCTTGACTTCCCCCAGAGTCCGGTCACTCCTGGACCTAGGACGGTCATAGGTGCACTCACTAGAACGTTCGGATAGTTGAAGGTCGTCTAAGAGTTCTACTGACTGTAGGACCGACTGTGGAACTAACGTCGGAACAACCTCTGCTTTGGGTCTTGGTCTCCGTGGTCAGTTCAACGAGAACCAAAGGACTGGATGTCTTCGACACTCTATTATGTCCAAACGACAAAATTTTCAAAATACTAATAAACCGCTAAGAAATCAACAATCAGTATAGACTGAGAACGTTGGGGTACCTGATATTCGGACGGTCCGAGGAGACAGGTACCTTAAGAGGTCGGTTCTTTTGACCTCAGGTAAAGGAGGATTTCCCCTAGAAGGGTTGGGTCCCTAGGTTGGGTCTAGAGGACGTAACGTCGTCTAAGAAATGGTTGACTCGGTGGTCCTTTCGGACATTCTTAATCAATGATTCTCCGTTATACATTGATTATGTGATCCACAAACCGGAGTAGAAAATCGTCGAAGATGAATGTGAAAGTTATAAGGGTAGTGTTACTTGAACATTAATCAGAGGTTATGTCTGATGTGAGAAGCAGGGGTCCGAAAACATATATATTAAAAAAGGATGAGAATTACGGTAGAGAAGGAAAAGACGGATCTTTTGTACACCAGGAAGTAGTTTTGGGTAGACATTATCGTGTAGACAAGAAGACGGAAAGGGTCCAAGGGTCGGTCGATGTGGAGGAGACGAGGGTTCTGGAGGTGTATGTGATCACTTCCCGTACGACGACTTCTCGTACGGTCGCTTCCACCAGGAAAAAGAGACAGAAGGTGTGGAGACGAGCGGAGCGTGTCTGAGGAGGGAGGAAACCTAGATCTTAGGTTTCCCTTCGTTGAAACGGAAGTAGAGGAAATAGAGGTTGTGAATCGTGTCCCGGCAAATCTGTACACGGTAAATACAAGAGTCGGTCTTGAATCGTTAAGTACAAGTTACTCACTTTGAGAACCGAAATAATAAAGTATATATTTTACTATTATTATTGACATTATTGTTTTATTATACCATTATTATGTAAGTCAAGTCAAGTCAAGTCAACGAGTCAGTACAGGCTGAGAAACGCTAGGGTACTTGGTGGCGTGCGGTCCGGAGGGACAGGTAGTGGTCGAGGATCTCAGGTGGGTTTGGGTACAGGTAATGGTATATATACGTATATGTATACATATATATTTTATATAATATCATTGTATAATAATGATATAATAAAACAATAACGTCAAACAAGCTCCATGAGGTCATCATTAGTATATATGACGATGATGATTTTCTTATTGTTATCACTACTACTACTACTGTTACCATTTAAATACTATCACTATTTAAGTACTCAGTCCGAGATGTGATTTGATAAAACGTAGATGATAGATATTGAGTTCTATAAGACAAACTCACGAGTCAACACGGGCTGAGAAAAGCTGGGTCACCTAACATCGGGAGGTCCGAGGGGACAGGTACCTTAAGAGGTCCGTTCTTATTACCTCACTCATCGGTAAAGGACGAGGTCCCTTAGAAGGGTTGGAGTCCTATCTTCGACGTAGAAGACGTGACTGACGTGACCGTCCGTCCAAGAAATGATGACACGGTAGACCCTTCGGGGGTTCTATGACACGTTCAATAATTTAATTTAGGTAAAGTGTGACTGAGTCCTTCCAATTTATTGAACAGATCTCGGAGTCTTGATTACCTCCTCGACCTTAAGTTAGGATCTAGACAGACTAACGGATTAACCAAGAAAAAGGTGATGTCAGGAATTAATTTCCCAAAGGTTCTTAAGTAACAACTCTTGTTACACTCATCGGGAAACCTTACCCTTACCGTCTAAGGACGTCCAAGACTCTGTCCATACCTTTCCAGGAGTTTCTCTACGTACCCTCTCGTCTGTTTTCGTTTGTACGAGGAAGGGGGTTCGTTTGGTCACTTCTTGCTGACCTCTTTTTCTAGTTATTAGGACCACCACCTCTCTTCCCTCATAGTCTCCCCTCCGTGTCCTTCTGGGGGTTTAGACAATCTTTTTACGAGAAACTCCCGGACTTCGACTCATCGCCTAGGTTAATCGGCTGACTACATACCTATATAAGTCCTACCTCACCACAACCTTTCCCAACGTGAACCGGACCTCTTAAAACTACTCGAAAATTTTAAGTCACCTGTGGTTGTGACTTTAACACTTACGTTCGATCTAGACTCAAGACGACGTGTATAATCTTTTGTACTTTGTGAGGAGTAGTGTACCCCGACCACCTGCAGCGGTAATGACGATCCTACGACGGTGTGGTACATGAGAGGCTATCAGTTACCGAAGGGTCTCGAAAAGAATGGACCTCTTAGGGTACCTGTCTCCTCGGACCGTCCGGTGTCGGGTACCCGAGTGTTTCTTAGACTGAGCTGACTCACTGATTGTGAAAGTGAAAGAAAGGACTAGGAGTTTCTGGAACTAAGCCGTTCCAGAACTGGTTCCCCTGACCTCATCCTTTTTAAAGTTGTCTAACTTGTAAACGATATCGGTTAAACATGTTGACACTGAAATAAAAATTAATTAAATTTTTTTAAATTACAAACATAACCTCATATCAACTAACTGTTGCAACAACACACCCGAAGGGACCACCGAGTCCCCATTTCTTACACGGACGGTTACGTCCTCTGGGTCCAAGGTAGGGATCCGACCCTTCTAGGGACCCTCTACAAGTACCGTTGGGTAAGGTGATAAGAACGGACCCTTTAGGGTACCTGTCTCCTCGGACCACCCGAGATGTCAGGTACCCAATCGTTTCTCGGTCCATTCTGACTCGTTAAATTGTTGTTGTTCACAACACAAACAAAGTCCACGTGTCGTTTCACTAAGTCAATATATAGATACACATAGATAAGGAAAAGGTTAAAAAAGGGTAAATACAATGATGTCTTATAACTCGTCTCAAGAGACACGATATATCATCCAGGAACAACCACTAGGTAAAACTTATATCGTCACACATGTACAGTTAGAGTTTGAGGGATTGATAGGGAGGAGTATGGGAAGGGGGACCATTGGTATTTAAGAGAGATACAGACACTCAGACTTTGTTAACACTGAAATCATTGTCCAATTGGTTAGTCTCGGAAGATGGTTCCTACAATTTACGTCCTTGGTCCCCGGGCTCCCTTCTCCACACATAAGGGAGGTGCACCGCACCATGAAAACGTAGATAAATTTTTACTATAAAGTTGAATGATTTGTCCTAGCTCCCTTACAAAAAGTGACAACCCGAAATTCCGAAATTCAGACAAAAGAAAAAGTTTTAATAGGGTAAAGGGAATAGAGAAAGGGGAAGGGAGCACTCGACACGATAACTTTCCGTTTAAAGGACCTCCCAATCCCTCCGCCCACAGTTCTTAATCGTATAGTTTGTTTGGGTTATTTGGCTTATCTTTAATCGTCTTAGGTCTGAGACTGTACCTCAACGACATGATTTAACTCCAATTACACTGGGACAGGAAAGACGAAATTTGTTTCGACCCCTTTATCTCGTTCAATTTAAGGTAGCGGGAAACCCAGGTAACCGTAAATAGGGGTCACCACTTTTATTTTTGTTGTTTTCTTTTCCTCCCCCTCTTTTTTTCTTTTTCCTCTCCTTTTTTTTTTTTTCTAGAGTTTGCACAATCACCTTATATATACATATAAAAGACTATATATTGAATTATTTTCAAATACCTGGGTCCTATTCCCTCGGTGTGACTTGTCTACGTGACCCTGACTTTATACCAGGTTAATTCAGACATTGTCCCACTCGAAATGAAACTTGTAAGAGGTTCAACTTTACTTTCGAAGCGTCTTGTCTATTTAGTCGGTCGTATTTTATTTTTGCGACTAGACCGTGGTGAGGGTTTTCCTACCCTCCTCCCCGAACTCCCGACCCATCCTTCCCCTCCCACCTTCACCCTCGAAGTTCGGTCAGTCCGTAGGGCTAACCTCCAAGTCTGTCAGTGACGGGACACAGTCATTTATTTGTCGTCGATAAATTCGGTAAGGTTAATTACGGAAGACACCGTCGATAAATAGATAACTCCCCTACCTTCCCTAACGGAAGACGTCAATTTGACAAATGATCGTTACGGAACGGATATCCGTACACCAAATTCCGGTTGGAAAGACGACTCCCTTCAAACCAGACTCTTTGACCTGTCGGTAGGAATAGACTTGACAGGTGAGATAGTGGACGTCGGTCTAGTGGAGGACTTTCGAAAACTACAGGGAGGTTGAGAATCCTATTACCTATCTTAAGGAAGATCAGAGAGAGAAATAAGGGAAGTGAAGGGACTCTACAGTAGGGGTAGGGGTGAGAAACGTAGACAAAACATTTCTCAAACCAAAGAGACGTCTCCCACGGTAAAATCGGTAACGAGTCACCGATTCAACACAGGCTGAGAAACACTGAGACACCTGACATCTGACGGTCCGAGGAGACAAGTACCCTAAAGGGTCCGTTCTTATGATCTCACCCAACGGTAAAGGAAGAGGTTCCCTAGAAGGGTTGGGTCCCTAGTTTGGACGTAGAGGACGAAACCGTCCGTCTAAGAAATGGTGATTCGGTGTCTCTGAGGATCCTTCCGGAGTCCTGTAGGCCTTAGAGTCGATCTCTTAGTAACTGAGAGGACTTCAGAGTTACTCCATAACGTGCTAACACTGTCTCCTGAACGGAAACTCGTGGTCTACGGGTTGAGGAACCAAACTAAAAGTCCACTCCGTCCCTCTAGGTTTGAATATCCGGACTACACATCGGACTCTTTGGTTCACTAGAGTAAACCGTGGTCAGTCTAATTGTCTGTTTCGATACTCTATGGAGAAAGGACGAAGGGGAGGATTATGAGTCCGAAGGGTCCACCGTTTCACCATTTCTTAGACGGACGTCAAGTCCTCTGTATTCTATACACCCAAACCAGGGACCCACCCCTTCTAGGGGACCTCCTCCCTTTACCGTCGAGTAAGCCATAAGAACGGACCTCTTAGGGTATCTGTCTCCTCGGACCACCCGACGTCAGGTACCCCCAGTGTTTCTGGACCCGTTCTGACTTCACTGACTCGTATGTGTGTGTTCGTGAAGATTATGAGATCTTAGAGTCAAGGGGGTCCCCTCTCTTACACAAAATAAGTGAAGACACAAATGTTGTATTGTCAGAGAGTCGTTATTTGTATACAACTCCCTAAAGGGACCACCAGGTCAACAATTCTTAGACGAAAGGTTACAACCCCTGAGTCCAAGTTAGGGATGAGTCCCTTGAATTCTAAGGTATACGACGCCCCGTTGTTTAAGACGTGCGGTGTTGATCTCTCGGGAAGGGTGTTGGATGTTTCTAGGGTACACGACGTCGGTTCTGAGTCACATTAGTTTATTTGTTGACAAAAATTTTAAAAACAACTTACTTATTCTTAATAATATCGGGTAAAATGACTACTCTTTGTCAGGTTCTGTAAAACTGACTAACAGGACCAGATGTATCGACCATCTGTATTTTCCGACCTAAGTTTGATCCAGAAGGATTGGGGTGTCGAGTACAGAAAGGTACACGTAAACCAACACTAAGACAAGGATGTGCATGGGTGGAACCTCGTCCCGGGATTGGAGGGCTACGGGTGGATCACTACAACGTCAACTCGAAACCCATGGTCGACCTGTTCACCTCACCTGACGTCCGACTCTACTTACCCTCGTCACGGGGGTCCCAGGACACGTTTGGAACCCACACTGAGGTAAACACGACTCTGGCATCCTAGTAGTGAACACTTTCTAAATGGTCGACGGAATCTCTCTTCCACACTCTTCGTTTACTCTGGGACCCTTCCTTTCCCTCAACTTTTTGGTATCCCACTATAGGTGGAGACTTACGTTTTACAACTTATGTTTCCGTGCGTCGAAGGGGGTTATTTCTCCTGTTGTTTCTGTCCCTCTGTCTCCACTTATCGAGAGTAGCAAAGGGCTGACATCATTAGTCGGACTAATAAACGACGAGATAAGACTTGGGGGAAGGAAGGGGTGAAGAGGTTCTTTTCTTCTAATAAAAATTAATATCAAAATGTGACCTAATTACTTGGAGGTGTTATTCAATTACTCGTCCTGTACCGTGACTCTCTGTCGCGTAAACTAATGAAAGTCTCTGAAAGAATTCGATGTAATAAAGGTCCGGTCAGGACGCGTCAGGGGTACCAGACCTACTTCTTGCACCCTCTCTACGGTTCCTAAAGACCCTACAAGATACACACTATGGACTCTGGGACGACACACTTTCTTTGTGAGACAGGAAAGTGCTTTCCTTTCGGGTTACGACGACCCTTAGGAGGGCCGTCAAGAGGTTCCCTCTTCTAAGAGACTACATTGGATCACTGGCTTCATTGGAATTATTAATGGTACCCTGTTCCTTCTTGTAAGGACGAAGAGACACGGGAGACAAAGGTAAAAAACAAACCTAAGATAGTGGTGTGTAACCTAAGAACGTTGTTCAAGGACTACCTACGAGGTCATACAACATACAACACAACAACACAAATCAACGAGTCATCACAAGTTGAGAAACACTGGGGTACTAGACATCAGACGGTCCGAGGAGACAGGTACCCTAAGAGGTCCGTTCTTATGACCTCACCCAGCGGTAAAAGGAGGAGGTCCCTTAGAAGGGGTGGGTCCCTAACTTGGACCCAAAGGACCCGAAGGACGTAACGTCCGACTAAGAAATCGACGACTCGGTAGTCCCTTCAGGATCACATTGAAGGGAATTTTAGGAAGTTACCGACAGTAACAGAACTTTGTATTTTAGGTTTGGGAAACCATGTAATACTAGTCTCGAAACGGAGGGAAAGGACTCTTTGATGTGTTGGAACAAGAAACCACGAGGCTCGTACATTCACCCCACAAGGAAGACTGACATTTCGGGAAAAGTAGAAGTAGCAGAACTGGGGAGTCCTGTTTAATCTCCCCTTCGAAACGGACTGGAAAGTTCCGTTGAGTCCTCAGATTGTTAGTAGGGTCTAGTGACGCATACGTTCAGTCTTATACTTCATCCAGGGACATTTCATAAGAGAAAGGATATACGAACGAGAAGAACGGTCGGACTTTTGTAGTGTGTCGGAATAAATAAGTGGAGACACATGAGTTAAACCGTGTCTATATGTCGTCTAATAGTCGTTTACAACTAAAAGTGACTTAATCTCTTACTTACCGAAGGGATCACCGATTCAGTTTCTTAGGTGGACGTTTCGACCTCTGGAGCCAAGTTAAGGTCCCAACTTCTTCTAGGGGACCTCCTCCCTTTCCCGTCGGGTGAGGTTATAAGAACGGACCTCTTAGGGTACCTGTCTCCTCGTACCTCCCGATGTCAGGTACCCCAACCTTTCTCAGCCTGTGCCGACTCCCTGATTTGTGTCGTGTCTCTTACTTACTGACTTGTTTATTCAATCTCTTCTTAGATACAACTAACCTTCACTTCTCTTAATTGTAAGGAACTCGAAAAGAGGGGGGCCGGTGGGACTCCCTACAATATAACTTTTGGACTTAAGATAAAAAGAGGGGATGAAAGGTCGAACGATGTACAAAGAGTTCCAGGTAATCTAAGACGACGTCATTGTTCGTAAGGGTTCAAAAGCAACTGAATCGTGTTAGTACAGTGAGAACGGTGTACAGTCAACACCAACAGACCCACGGAGACACACGTACGTCTGATTCAGTGTAGTCAGTGCAGGATGAGAAACGATGGGATACCTGATATCAGACAGTCCGAGGAGACAGGTACCCTAAGAGGGGTGTTTTTATGACCTCACCCAACGGTACCGGAAGAGGTCCCCTAGAAGGACTGGGTCCCAAGTTTAGACATAGAGAATACAGAGGACGTAACCGTCCCTCCAAGAAATGGTGATCGCAGTGGCCCCTTCGGGGGACCCGTCGAGATACAGGGCATTAATTAGTCTCTGTATCTGGCTATCCTCGGGGTGGTAGAACACCTTACTACTCTTTTAGATCTCTTGACATGTTCCGAAAAACGATGGAGTTGGATCTTTACTACTTCTGATTGTAAAGTAACCGGTCTCCATCAGTGTTTCGTGTAGATTGACGTTCCCCAGGTATTGTACGTCCCCTCGGTTTTTTGGCAAAGTACTTGGAATGGTAGAGGCGGTATGACTGGAATTAATTCAGGAAAAAGGTAAGGACCCAAGTTTCTTGTAACACAAGTGAAATACACCATCGGACCTACCCTTCCCTCAAACTCCCTCTTACCTATGTAAATATTCATACTAACCCCGGAGAGTCCACCGAGTCGTCATTTCTTAAACGGACGGTTACGTCCTCTACCTCCCGAGTTAGGGACCAGTCCTTCTAGAGAACCTCTTCCTTTACCGGTAGGTGAGGTCATAAGAACGGACCCTTTAGGGTACCTGTCTCCTCGGACCGCCCGATGTCAGGTACCCCAGTGTTTCTCAACCTGTACTGAATTCCCGATTTGTTGTTATTGTTGTTGTTATACATACCAACTCAACGAAACTGCACGTAGACTTTTATAGTATAACAATTAACCGATGTGAGGTTATATTTTGTTTGTCAAATTTTTTTCTTGTAACACAGGTTGAAATGGTAATGTATTTACCCCTTTGTATGAAGGGGGTAAAGACTGTTGGTACCGTATTAATAAGATTTTGAACGATACACAGACCTAGAAAGACCTGGAACAACTAAACCAAATTACCGAGACGATCCCCGGACTTAGGTAGAGGATCTGGAGGTTAGTGTCAAATAAAGTAGACGGAAGAGGAGACACCCCAATCAAGTGGAAGTTCGGAAATGTACCGAAGTCCCGTCCTGTCAAGAAATAGGGAGATGTAAAAATAGGGGAGTGTAAGAAGGGAAATTTTTCGACACACTGGTAGAAGGAACTTTAGTCAAGATGAATAATCGTATATAGTTGGGAGTACCTTCTTTTAAGATACTACTGTCGATACTACGATACTACGTTTCTCGCAAACATTCTACTATCTGACAACTGGATTCCGAAGTACAACGAAACGTATCTATGGCGGTAGAGTACGGACAGTATGTATCCGGTATTTTGTAAGGGTAAGTTTAACCGAATCCTAAAATTTCAAGTTAACGTCGGAACCGGTTCATTACTTTTTTTTTTTTTTTTTCTTCTTCTTCTTCCTTTGATCACATAGATCACAAAACAGGAGTCGTCTTATTTTACACCGTGAATCTGTCTTATTCAGTGTCTTTATCGACATTAAGACGTAGATATCGTTAGACTAATAGGTTCGTCTCTCTTCCCGATTCCAGATCCTCCGGGTCCTTCCAACGTACGGTATACACTAATGGTTCCAAATCTCCAAATAAAAATCTTCTTGTCGTACCATTCGACAATAAGGACAGACTGGGTTCTCTCTTGGGACCCCCCCTTTTTACGACAGAGTTATTCGTAACTTCGTCAACCATATATATCCCCAACAACACTCATATTAATTATTCGGTTCAATAAAAATAACCTTAGTATCAGACAACGGTTGTAATCTCTCTGTCTTCGTACATACTACACAAGAGACGAGAGGTCGTCGAAGG
This sequence comes from Capra ibex, assembly GCA_006410555.1. Classification (NCBI taxonomy): domain Eukaryota; kingdom Metazoa; phylum Chordata; class Mammalia; order Artiodactyla; family Bovidae; genus Capra; species Capra ibex. The sequence goes on from SJYO01046538.1 coordinate 48,176,222, forward strand.
TACGCCTGACTTCTTCTCTCGGTCATATTCTACGACTTTCGTCAAGTTTAAAGTTCGGTTCTACATGAGGAATGATAGTGGACTCCTTGAGTCTCCCCTGTGTCACCCGACTCCCGTAGTCCCTTCCAATTGTTTCACCCGTCTAGTCTCACTATTGTCTTTCCATCTTCCAACACAGTTCCTGTCTTCCTTGTGGTATCGATGACACCCCATCACTTTAATATGTTCGTCAACCCACTGACGCTTTATTAACTAGTCGATTTCCCTATTGTCTTCTACCATCCCTCTTTAAAGGTTCGGTTAATTTTCATTGTAGAAGAAGAAGTCTTCGGATTTCGCTGGAGAGAAATTACTAGTACTGAAAGGAGAAGTAAACTCTAGACACTCAAACTCTACATAGGTGTAAACGTCTCAAGTTTGTGAGACTTTAATTAAGATAAGAAGAGGAAGGGAGGGTAAACAAGATCGTATAACACAGTATAAATCTTTAGTGAGTCATATTTACGCATATATATATATATATATAGTCAAGTCAACGAGTCAGCACAGGCTGAGAAACGTTGGTGTACTTAACGTCGTGCGGTCCGGAGGGACAGGTAGTGGTTGAGGGCCTCAAGTGAGTTTGAGTGCAGGTAACTCAGTCACTACGGTAGGTCGGTAGAGTAGGAGACAGCAGGGGAAGAGGAGGACGGGGGTTAGGGAGGGTCGTAGTCTTAGAAAAGGTTACTCAGTTGAGAAGCGTACTCCACCGGTTTCATGACCTCAAAGTCGAAATGGTAGTAAGGAAGGTTTCTTGTGACTCCCGACTAGACGGACTAAAGACATTCCTAAACCCGAGTATCAGAAGTGTAGTGGACTCCGACTATTTCTGGTCTGAGGAATCGAACTCAATTTCTAATGTCCGGTCATGAAGGGGAATCATCTGAAGACGACCGGTATTCTGAGAGTTTAAATCGACATTAGACCAGAAATAGGACTTTGGTGCCCCCTCTGTAACTACTAACACCCGTTCCCATATTATACACATTTTCAGTCATTCGTTGACCGACTTCGTCTCTCTCAGTTCCCTGGATCTCTGGGAATACTTACAAAACTTTAATGGGTCCCCGGTCGGAGTCCACTACACTTCTGATACTCGGGTTTAGGAGTGTCTTTGGTCCATCTAAGGACTCTGTTCTCTTCCATTAATCCGTACAAGAAAACCGTCAGGGTGAAACAAAATTAAAATTTACGTAATTTGATTCGAAATGGATGATTTTCTTTATCGAGACAGGTCAAAAGACCTGTGAACTCCAGAAGAGTTGGACAGAACAGTAAGTGGACTAAAGTTATCAGTCTCTACGTCTCCTTACTAAGAAAGGATCTTCTCTTTGCCGTCAGACTCGTATTGCATTTACCATCGATTGTCACCTGGAGTTACGGTCCTTATGACACTTCTCAACTCCCGCGACCCTGTCTGACCACGGATGTGAGGTCTGATTTCCCCATCGACAATAAATCAATATCGACTACCAAATATTCACCTTTATGCGACTAGTAGTCTAGAATGAAAACTTCCTTTTCATCTTTAAGTCTTAAGAGTCCTGAATGTTTAAGAGACCTAGAATTTTATAACTACGTTTACATAAATTTTGTGACATCCACGGGTCGTTTTATCTCGAAGTCTAGGGGTGTGAAAAACCAAAGAATCATATTTTTCTTACTTAGACCTCGGTTTTTGGATCTGAACTTAGGGTCGATTATTAGTGACTGGAACTCGTTCAAAGAATTGGAGAAACTCGGGGGTTTTGAATTATATCTGTTATGTCTATTATGAACAGAGGAACGTCCCTACACAAGTGCAAGTCAGTGATTCACTACAGACTGAGAAACGTTGGGGTACTTGACGTCGTACGGTCCGAAGGGACAGGAAGTGATAGACGGTCTCAAAAGAGTTTGAGTACAGGTAACTCAACCACTACGGTAGGTTGGTAGAGTAGGAGACAGTAGGAGAAGAGAAGGACGGGAGTTAGAAAGGGTCGTAGGTCGTACACAGAAAAGGTTACTTAACCGAGAAACGGAGTCCACCGGTTTCATAACCTCGGAGGTGAAGTCGTAGTCATGAAGGTTACTAAGAAGTCCCAACTAAAGGAAATCCTAACTAACCAAACTAGAAGAAAGACAGGTTCCTTGAGAGTTCTCAGAAGAAATCGTGTTAAGTTTTCATATTTAAGAAGTCACGAGTCGGAAGAAATACCAAGTTGAGAGTGTAGGAATTCACTGATGACCTTTTTGGTATCAAAACTGATCCACCTGGAAACAGTTGTTTTACCACAGAGACTAAAAGGTATGTAATCGATCCAAACAGTGTCGAAAAGAAGGTTCCTCGTTTGCAGAAAATTAAAACACCGACGTCAGTGGTAGGTGTCACTAAAACCTCGGGTTCTGTTATTTTAGATAGTGACAAAGATGAAAAAGGGGTAGATACACGGTACTTCACTACCCTGACCTACGGAACTAGATGCAAAAAACTTACTATTCAAAATTCGGTCAAAATTCTCTCCACCGAGGGAACGTCCCTCCATTCTTAATTTACTCTACTATTCATTTGAGATTCACAATAACTTTTCGTTTTTGTTTTGCGGTGAAATTTAGAACTTTAGACCTCACGGTCCTATGTTCTCACGTTAAGGAACCCTCCCCTATCCAATTTGGTTTTCTATACACCCAAGTTGAACCCCGTCAACACTCCAACCACGAAACCACTGACGGGGTTCATTAAAGAACCAATGTCTTTCGTAGACTTTGTCTCCGTCCCTTTCGTGTAAACCAGTGACAAGAGATTCTGTGACGGTCGACATTAGTCACCAGGTACGTTTCTTTCCCATGGAGACGCTCACTTCACAGATACTACAAATCTACTCGTGTCGAGGAGAGTCTACACACAATTCATGTCTCGGGACCCTTACTCCTCACAAAGTACACAGTTCAACTTGGTCATCTTTTGTTGTCGTTTTAGTTCTCCGTTTCTACTATTTGTGTCCGTCTAGGACCAGAGGGTGGAGACCTCTCCGAACTGTAGACAGGATAGAAATTTCGGGTCGAACGTAAACCAGAGTCAAACTATTCGAGAGTGACTTTCGGGAAAAAGTACAGGAGCCGAAAGTGGTACCAACTGACCGACTCGGTGGTCTTTAATAGGATGTTTTTCTGTTCCGGTTACAACTTACCAAAACCGACTCTAAAAGAAAGGTCTCAATTGGAAGAAGGTAGTAAACGTAGACAACGTTAGATAAGAAGTCTGAAGTGTCTCCCCGGTTAGTATTTTTGATTATATTAACTCCCCGTTCGACCTACAGAACATTTGGGACAGACATATATAGATCTATACACCCCAAAGGACACCCTCGGAATGGATATAAGTCTTCACGTACCCATACAAACTAACTCGTTCGGGTGGGTTTCCCCTCTTTCTTCCGGTCACTCTGGCCGTCGGTTTGGAAGAGGACCCATCCCCACTTCCACCTACCCATTGATCCTTCTCTCATACCTTCAACAGGGAGGTCACCCCGGGTGTCCTGGGGGTATGAAGTACGTGTCTATGTCCCACTATTCTACGAAACCTCACTAACCTGAATGACTTTGGGGACATGTTGTGACTCCGTGTTCTAAGACATGGGAAGTATATACCCTCAAGGAATATAGGTTCCCATATGTCTTCTCTCGAGTGAGGGTTTGAGTAGTGACTGGTGGTGTTGATAGGACAGTACTCCATCCTGACGTTCTGGGTCATTCAGGGATTTTTTAGGCTTCAATTTTAAATCGAACGTTAGAACAAAAAACAATAACGACAACAAATAACGATTTAGATCATCTACATGCTACTTTAAAGATGACAAACCCCCTATATTTTGATTGAGTAACTTCGTCACAGAAGGTCGTCGGGAACCCCCGAAACGACCCCCGACCCAACACATCGGACCCCACTCTTCGTTAAATTACAGTAACTTTACTGATAGTGACTGTCACACTATGGTAATCAGGGTGTCCGAACACTCCAAACCCTTTTGAATCCAAGATGAAGCTATATAAAAATGTTTTTTGAACTTTTTATAAGTATTCTCGACTGGAATTCTGTCGAGAACGTGACTGACAAATAATTACATATTAATATATGTCATTTTAACTATGAAATATCATACGACGACGATTCAACGAAGTCGGCACAGGCTGGGACACTCTGGGGTATCTGCCGTCGGATGGTCCGAGGAGGCAGGTACCCTAAGAGGTCCGTTCTTATGACCTCACCCAACGGTAAAGGAAGAGGTCCCCTAGAAGGGTTTTAGTAGACTGTTTTAAATTGTATGTGTCTAGTATTTAGAGAGTAAATCGATCTATATCTTCCTTAGAAAGAATCCTACTACGTCATACTATGTCTTTGTCATACTATGGTTTTTTATCCTTTTTGTATGATATACCTATTTACGCTTTTATACTCGTTTACTGTGGTTTATAGTGGAAAAGTTGTAATAGGGTCCCTTAAAATAGACGTAACCGTTCACCCAAGAAATGGTGACCACGGTGGACCTTTCGGAGGATATACGACGATCGTCCTTAAATTTTACCATATCAGACCTTTTATCAATCCTTCTAAAAAATTTTCAGGCTATCTATGGATAGTCTTCTGGGTGGTTAACATGAGGGTCCTTAATTCGGTTCTCTTTACTTTCGTACACAGGTTGTTTGTGTCCATGAACACAAATAAATATTACCGGGGTGTTACCTTTGTCGAGTTTACAGGTAGTTGTCCACTTACCTACTTGTTTAGTATCATATAGGTATGTTGCCTTATGATGATTCATTATCTTTTCTCTTAATACTTCTATGTGTCGTTGTATTATGACGTTTATTGGGTTTATAACTGTCATTTTACTTGGTTAAAGTCACTCAGTACACTACCTCACGGTGTCTCGTTACTTTTACTTGTTGATAGTGATACCGTTACTATACCTATTTAAATGTTTGTATTATAACTCCCCCTCTTATAGTCTGTATTTTCTTATTTATGAGATCCAAAAATACATATATTTCAAAAAATTTTTTTCTTTTCCATTTTGAATAGTTAACACTATGTGGAAGTCTTATCACTAATGAAAACCCTTTTCCACAATTACGGATTCTTCCCCACTCTTCATCCGAAACCCCACAGTCTTTAACAGATAAAGAACTGTATCCATCACCGAAATATTCACACGAGTACAACAGATTTAAATAGTTAGATATGAATATAAAAAGAAAATGATATAAAGATGATATACAGTGATTTTATCAACTAACATGTTTCAAATTTTTCTTTGATTTCTCCATACTTACCAGAACCAAGGACTATAAATTATGTCTAGGTGATAAGAAGAGAGAGAGAGAGATAAATACATATATATATATATACCTAACACTTGAGATTTAATAATTACGTTCTAGGGTCCTGACAATACCCAAGTGAAACGAAAAAGTAGATCTAAGACTTGAGTAACTCCCATTTCTGGTACAGAATTTAGTAGAAACAAAGAATGAAGTACCTCGAAAAGACTAAAAGAAAGTTATGGTACAAAAGAACAGGGGTACTTCTATAATAGAGAAGTCAGTAGGCAAGTTTTTAAAATAAACCCTTTATACCAGTGGTGCATTATTGACTTAGTATTAGGTACATATATTAACAATACTTTAATTAGTATATAGTTAACCTTTATTAAAGAATTAAATATACAGTGTCAATCATAATTTGTTATGAATAAAAATTCATAAATTCGAAGGGACCACCGAGTCCCTCATTTCTTAGTCGGATTTTACGTCTTATGGACCTAGACTAGGGACCCAACCCTTTTAGGGGACCTCTTCCTCTACCGTTGGGTGAGACCATACGAACGGACCATTTAGGGTACCTGTCTCCTCGGACCATCCGACGTCAGGTACCCTAGTGTTTCTGAGTCTGTACTGATTCACTGAAACTGAAATCATTTAAATATATAATTCGTTATCAATAACTTTCCTAGTACAAGGACGTACCTGAAAACTTCAGAATGGTGTATAAATAAAGTTAGGTAATCAATTTCCGGTGTGTGGGACATTTATGAAAGTTTTTAGTTTCTCAGAGTCCTAGCCGAGTCCTCGGGTTTTGGGAGGTCTGAATTACATAGATACCGCTAAAGAAGATCCTAAGACCCTGGTCCTCTCCGTATTTTGTCACCAATTCTAAGTCTGAGACCCCGGTCTTACTGAAACTAAATTAGGACGGAGTGGTGGAGACTCGACGTACTTGAACCCATTCAACGAATTGAGACAATTCGGAGTTAAACTTAGAAACTTTAACTCTATTACTAACAATAGAGTGTCCTAATAATACCCTTAATTTGTTCTAGTACATAGATTTCACTAAACATGTCGTATGTACCATAATTTGTGACGTTCTTAGTATCGTCAGTCATACAGATTGAGAAAGAAACCCCCTTATTTGAGAGTCCTGACTGTATATACGAGTGTATGTAGGTCCTGATAAATGAATGATATCTCCACACACTTGTACAGTGTGAGAAGGGAGGTTCTCGGTAGAAACAAAGACCGGATTTGGTCTTCGCATTCAGTTTCCGTGAAACTCGATTTACTTTCCAGTTAGTTCGAGACATTTGTTTGTCAGTCCTAGGAGACCCCTCTCCTTCTCCCTCTCGTTAGACTTGTACGACTCAATGAGTTTCCCTCTTTAAGATCTGACTTCAGTGACCTATTACATGAAACGGTCTAATAAATCCTAAGACCCTATATCTCACCTACATGGGGTCCAACCCCGAAAGGTCGTCGTGATCACCATGTTCTGGGCGAACGGTTACGTCCTCTGTGTCAAATCTAGGGACCCAGTCCTTATAGGGGACCTCGTCCTTGACCGTTGGGTGAGGTCACAAGGAAGACCCTATTAAAGTACCTATCTCCTCGGGTCAACGAACGTACCCCAGTGTTTCTCAACCTGCACTGACTCGTTGACTCGTCCATGTGTGCATAGGGTCCAATCTTTCGTACGGCGACGGGGATGGTCTGAACCACCGACACGGGGTGAATGGAGAATAGGTGAACGAATAATCACCCTATCCGACCCTTAAACGTGTCCCTTGTCCCTGTGAATTTCTCACCGAGTAAAATTGGTCTTGTCCAAAACTCTTTGAACTGCATTTTCGTGATCTTTTAAGCCTGAGATGACGTTTCGTCAAGTCATTATACATCAGTACAAACCTTCCAAGGATCTTTTAATACGACCCGAAGGGTCCACCACGACGACCATTACTTGGACGGACGGTGACGTCCTCTGTATCCTGCTCACCAAAGTAAGGGGCCTAACCCTTCTAGGGGATCTTCTCCCGTACCCTTGGGTGAGGTCATAAGAAGGACCCCTTAGGGTACCTGTCTCCTGGACTACCCGATGTCAGATATCCCAGTGTTCCTCAACCTGTACTAATTTCACTGATTTGTGTGTGTGTGTGTGTGTGTGTGTTAATACGTTCTTCCATTTTTAGACACCTGTATGTATCAGAACCCATTACCCGGTGATCAACGGAGACACTGAGTAAACACTGACACGATTACCGGCGTACCTATTTCTCGACAAGGTACACACGATTCAGTGAAGTCAGTACAGGTTGAGAAACGCTGGGGTACCTGATATCGGGTGGTTCGAGGAGACAGGTATCCTAAGAGGTTCTTTCTTGTGACCTCATTCAACAGTACGGAAGGAGGTCCCCTAGAAGGGTAGGGTCCCTAGTTTGGAAACAGAGAAAACCGAGGACCAAGAAATGGTTATCGTGGTGGACCCTTCGAGTCTTTCCATAATTGTGACTACTTTATTGTTACCGACTGTGTACTAGTTACTTATACTTAAAGTTATGTAAGAACCCCCTTGTTTCAATGACTTTACGTTCTCGTAAACTCTGTCTCTGACTTTTACATTATTGTCCAATACATTCGTAGAGATTTGATACCCTCTTCAGACTTCCTTTGTGGTAGATCTAAACGTCAATAGATCTTCTACCTACCTTTCTTTTACTTGTATTTTGGTACTATATAAAACTAGTGACTTGTAGAAGTCTTCAACTGCCTTGTGACATCTTAAAACAAAAGAGTTCAATACGAGATCACTGTTCAGAAAGGACGAGAGAATTAATTTTAATTACCGAGGAAAAAGACTCAAGGATCTTGTCTCCAAGAATAAGATGAAAATTCGTGAAATAGGATAATATTCATTTCATTTCAGCGAGTCAGTACAGACTGAGAAACGCTGGGGTACCTGACATTGGATGGTCCGAAGAGACAGGTACTCTAAAAGGTCCGTTCTCACGACCTCACCCAACGGTAACGGAAGAGGTCCTCTAGAAGGACTGGGTCCCTGACTTGGACCCAGAGGACGTAACATCCGTCTGTGAAATGGTAGATTCGGTGGCCCCTTCAGGATAGGATAATATTTCGTATCAGTAAAAATACCAAAATAGTGAATAACCTTTTCTGGGGCTACGACCCTTTCTAACTTCCGTCCTCCTCTTCACCCGATGTCTCCTACTCTACCAACCTACCGTAATGGCTGAGTTACCCATACTCAAACTCACTTGAGGTCCTCAACGACTACCTGTCCTTCTGGACCATACGACGTCAGGTACCCCAGTGTTTCTCAGTCTGTACTGACTCGCTGACTCGACTTGACTTAAGAGAACCTTGTACAGTATCTGTACCTCTGTTTAAGTCATTAGTAAGGGACCCGATAAAGTCCTATAGTAAACGATATATTCAAAATTTGTGAATCAAGAGTTGAGCAAGACAATTGAAAAAAAATAACCTCTAACCATTGTCAAACAAGGACCCTATTTTGATTTGTCTTTAAAGAGGTTTCTTCTGTGTGTTTACCAATTGTTTGTGTACTTTTCTACGAGTTGTGGTGAGTAATAGTCTCTTTACGTTTAGTCTTGTTGTTACTCCATTGTAGAGTTCGGTCAGTCTTACCGACGGTAGTTTTTCAAATGTTTATTATTTACGACCTCTGTCACCTCTCTTTTTCCTTGGGAGAATGTGACAAGTGTATAACGATTTCGGACCGAACCTCTTAAAATTCGTAGTGAAATGATCATACACTCTACTCACGTTAATACGCTATCAAACTCGTAAGAAACCGTAACGGAAGAAACCCTAACCTTACTTTTGACTGGAAAAGGTCAGGACACCGGTGACGACTCAAAAGGTTTCAACTACCGTATAACTCACGTCGTGAAAGTGTTACAGTAGAAAGTCCTAAACTTTATCGAGTTGACCTTAAGGTAGTGGAGGTGATCGAAACAAGTATCACTACGAAAGATTCCGGGTGAACTGAAGTGTAAGGTCCTACAGACCGAGATCTACTCACTAGTGTGGTAGCACTAATAGACCCAGTACTAGAAAAAAACATGTCAAGAAGACACATAAGAACGGTAGAGAAGAATTATAGAAGACGAAGACAATCCAGGGATGGTAAAGACAGGAAATAGCTCAGGTAGAAACGTACTTTATAACGGAACCATAGACATTAAAAGAACTTCTCTAGAGATCAGAAACGGTAAGACAACAAAAGGAAATAAAGAAACGTAATTAGGGACTCCTTCCGAAAGAATAGAGCAGAACGATAAGAAACCTTCAGACGTAAGTTTACCCATATAGGAAGGAAAAGAGGAAACGAAGGGAAGGAAAGTGTCAATAAACATTCCGGAAGAGTCTGTCGGTAAAAAGAAAAAACGTAAAGAAAAGGTACCCCTACCAGAACTAGGGACAGAGGATATGCTACAGTGCTTGGAGTAAGGTATCAAGTAGTCCGTGAGACAGATAGTCTAGATCAGGAAATTTAGATAAAGGATGAAGGTGACATATTTGTATTCCCTGAACTAAATCCAGTATGGATTTACCAGTTCACCAAAAGGGATGACAGAAGTTAAATTCAGACTTAAACCATTATTCCTCAAGTACTAGACTCGGTGTCAGTCGAGGGCCAGAACAAAAACGACTGACATATCTCGAAGAGGTAGAAACCGACGTTTCTTATATTAGTTAGACTAAAGTCACAGCTGGTGGACCACTACAGGTACACATCTCAGGAGAGAACACAACAACCTTCTCCTACAAACTATATTGATCACACAGGAGAACCGTTTTGAGATAATCAGAAATGGAACGAAGTAAGGCATGAGGTTCCGGTTTAAACGGACAATGAGGTCCACAAAGAACTGAAGGATGAAAACGTAAGGTCAGGGGATATTACTTTTCCTGTAGAAAACCCCCCACAATCAAGATTTTCCAGAATATCTAGAAGTATCTTGACGAGTTGAAATCGAAGAAGTCGTAATGACCAACCCCGTATCTGAACCTAATGACACCGTAACTTACCAAACGGAACCTTTGCTTGTCTCTAGTAAGATAGTAAAAACTCTAACGTAGGTTCATGACGTAAAGTCTGAGAAAACAACTGATACTAACGATGAGGTAAAGAAGATTCCCTGAGGACGGGTGTCATCATCTATATTACCAGTAGACTCAATTTAAGTGGTTAAAGTCAGGTGGAATCAAGTGACTAAGGATCTTACAGTTACAAGTGAAAACAGTAGAGGACAAACTGGTGAAGGTTAAACGGAACTAAGTACCTGGATTGTAAGGTTCAATAACGTAAGGTTGTCGTTATGTTATAACGAGAAATGTCGTAGTTTGGAACGAAGATAGTGGTCAGTGTAGGTGTTGACCTACAACAAAATCGAGACTAAGGTAGGGAAGTAAGAAAGACCTCCATAAAGAGGTGACTGTAGGTCATCGTATAAACCGTGGATGGTTGGACCCTTCAAGTAGAAAGTCATTGGATAGAAAAGTGTAAAAGTATGACAAGTACCCCAAGAGTTCCGTTCTTATGACTTCACCAAACGGTAAGGAAGAGGTCACCTGGTGTAAGACAGTCTGGAGAGGTCGTACTGGACCGGTAGAACCCACCGGGGTGTGTCGTACCGAATCAAAGTAACTCAATCTGTTCTGACACCAGGTACACTAGTCTGACCGATCAACAGACACTAACACCAAAGTCAGACAGACGGGAGACTACAGAAGAGTGTCACGAATGGTAGAATGAACCCAAAGAGAATGGAACCTACACCCGTCCCCTTGGTCTCTAGTTTAACAGTTGTAGACGACCTAGGAACTTTTTCGTTGTCTCAAGGTCTTTTTATAGATAAAGACAAGCGGCTGATACGGTTTCTGAAACTGACACACCTAGTGTTATTTGACACCTTTTAAGACTTTCTCTACCCTTATGGTGGACTGGATGAAGAACTCTTTGGACATACGTTCAGTCCTTTGTTGTCAATCTTTACCTGTACCTTGTTGTCTGACCAAGGTTCATCCTTTTCCAGATACAGTTCCGACATATAACAGTGGGACGAATAAATTGAAGATACGTCTCATATAGTACTCTTTGCCACCCGACCTCCTTCGTGTTCGACCTTAGTTCTAATGCCCCTTTTTATAGTTATTGGAGTCTATACGTCTACTGTAGTGGGAGTACCGTCTTTCACTTCTTCTTGATTTTTCGGAGAACTCCTTTCACTTTCTCCTCTCACTTTTTCAACCGAATTTCGAGTTGTAAGTCTTTTGATTCTAGTACCGTAGAACAGGGTAGTGAAGTACCCTTTATCTACCCATTTGTCACCTTTGTCACAGTCTGAAATAAAAAGACCCGAGGTTTTAGTGACGTCTACCACTGACGTCGGTACTTCAAAATACTGGTTGGATCTATCGTATAAGTTTTCGTCTCTGTAATGAAACAATTGTTTCCAGATAGATCAGTTCCGATACCAAAAAGGTCACCAGTACATACCTACACTCTCAACCTGATATTTCTTTCGACTCGTGTCTTCTTAACTACGAAAACTTGACACCACAACCTCTTCTGAGAACTCTCAGGGAACCTGATGTTCCTCTAGGTTGGTCAGGTAGGATTTCCTCTAGTCAGGACCCACAAATAACCTTCCTGACTACAACTTCGACTTTGAGGTTATGAAACCGGAGGACTACACTTCTCGACTGTGTAAACTTTTCTGGGACTACGACCCTTTCTAACTCCCGGTCTCCTCCTACCCTGCTGTCTCCTACTCTACCAACCTACCGTAGTGACTGTGTTACCTTTACCCAAACTCACCTGAGGTCTTCAACCACTACCTGTCCCTCCGGACCGTACGACTCCAAGTACGCAAACGTTTCTCAGTCTGTTCTGACTCGATGACTTGACTTGACTTAAATGTGACAACAACCCTTCCGTTTGATCATGTCGGTGATACCTCTTGTCACACCTCTAAGGAAATTTTTGACCTTAGTCTTGACGGTATTCTGGGTCGTTAGGGTGACAAACCGTATGTGTGGTTCCTTTGGTCTTAACTTTCTATATGTACATGGGGTCACAAGTAGTGTCGTGACAAATGTTATTGGTCCTGTACCTTCGTTGGATCTACAGGTAGTCGTCGACTTACCTATTGTTTCGACACCATGTATATATATCACCTTATAATGAGTCGACAATTTTTCTTACGTAAACTTAGTCAAGATTGCTCCACCTACTTTGACCTCGGATAATATGTCTCGTTTCATTCAGTCTTTCTTTTTGTGGTTATGTCATATAATTACGTATATATACCTTAAATCTTTCTACCATTGTTACTGGGATATACGCTCTATCGTTTTCTCTGTGTCCACATTTCTTGTCTGACAACCTGAGACACCCTCTTCCGCTCCCACACTATTAAACTCTGTTATCGTAACTTTGTACATATAATAGTATACACTTTATCCAGCGGTCAGGTCCAAACTACGTGCTCCGTCCCACGAGTCTCGACTACGGGACCCTACTAGCACTCCCAACCCAACCCCTCCCTCCACCCTCCCCCCCAGTCCTACCCTTTGTGTACATGTGGACACCGACTAACTACACTTACATACCGTTTTTGGTGGTGTTACACCATTTCATTAATCGGAGATTTATTTTAAATTTTTACTTATTTAAAAAAATTTACCCCTATTATTAACGTGGGGGGGAATCCCCCAAAACATTCTTAAGTTACTTCGGTATACATTTTTAGAGATTGGGTGACAGAACGTAACCTTTTTTTTTTTTAGGTAATTACAATGGACAACAACAGTTATTATTTTTAACTTCAAATGTTCATTTTTATTTTTTGGTGAAGTCTTTGGGTACGTACGAGTCAGTGAACCATATAGACTGAACAACGTTGGGGTACCTGACACCGGACGGTACAAGGAGACAGGTATCCTAAAGGATCTGTTCTTATGACCTCACCCAACGACAAAGGAAAAGGTTCCCGATAAGGATAGAGTCCCCAACTTGGGTGTAGAGGACCAGAGGACACAGAGGAACGTAATCGTCCGTCTAAGAAGTGGTGACGCGGTGAACCCTTCTTCGGGATTCTTTGGGTCTAGGACCAGTGTCTGCCGTTACGGTCAAATGGTACAGGGAAACGGTACTTACCGTTTAAATATTTAGCGTTCAAATATAAGACGTGTCTCACGTGCGTTCACAAAAAGAACCGGATGTATTACAATTTTTTCATTTATAAAGTCGCAGAAATCTTCCCCGTACTGAAAGGGTCCCTGTATATAAAAGATCTAAAGGTACTCAACCATAGAATGTAGACCGGATGAAGTGGGTAAATGTAATAAAGATAGTGGGAACGTCCCCACCCACATTCTACCAGAATACACAAGTAGGAATATTTAAACAGAGTTCTAAAGAACAGGGTAAAGAGTCTTCAGAGATACTTTCTTAAGGTCCACTATAAGATACGTTAGTTGAGAGAATTGTATAAGATCCTTCTAAATATCTGTGTTCCCTATGTCTACCTTCGACACAAGTCAGAAAGTACCTAGGGAAAGTGTTGACCCCGAGAACCCATATCTTCCTTTGTGTCTGAGAGAGGAACTCAGGAGGGTTGGGAGTAGGGGACATGAGGGGAAGAATTTTCTTCTACCCCTGTAGAAAGGACCAGGTGGTCGGACGAAGTAAGTCATAAAGTGTTTATCAACATCCAGTGGTTGGTATACGACTCACGACACACTTCGCGAATTCTCTTGCTTCCTCACAGAGTCTTCAATGGACTAAAGAAGAAGCCGTATGTGGTACTTAGGGAAAGACTTTTAATTGGAAGCTCAAATGGAACAAAAGGAGAGACTATTTCGTGGAACAGATTGAATATCAATTGGGAAGACAACAACATTCTTAAACACGTAGGTGTCGATGTCTCTTCGTTTCATTTGTCCGAGAATATCGGACAAGATACAGGTCATATCAAGAACAACCCGTAAGTTCTTCGTTCCTTTGGTAACTAGTATTTCCCCTAAACCCTCCGTCCATACGAGAGTAATCACGGTGTTAGGATTGTGTAAAGAAGAGAGAAATATTAATATATTAATATTATTGTCGGAATATCAAGTACCGGCAATACAGTCCTGCTTTGTACGATATATACAACGGACCAACTCAAGAGAGTTGTGAACTTCTATCCCCTAAAAATTAGAGGTAAAATGTTCAGTTCTTTAATTCACAGTTCTAGTAAGACTATCGGTCTCGTCCCTTCCTATCCCGTTTCCCTGTCAATCCTTCAAACCCTACCCGTACATGTGTGACGGTATGAATTTTACCCATTGATTGTTCCTGGGTGACATATCGTGTATCTTGAGACGAGTTGCAGCACTCCGTCGGACCTACCTTCCCCTCAAACCCCCTCTTACCTATGTACGTATACATACCGCTCAGGAAAGCGACACGCGGGCTTTGTAGTGTTGTAACAATTAACCGATGTTAGGTTATGTTTTTTTTTTTTTTCAAATTTTTTCTAGTAAAAGGACCCTATCCCACCTAAGTCCTAAACATGAGAACGAAAAGATTGATATTTCATAACTGTGAAAGTTAAATAATGTAATGAGTCCTTTACGTCGTATCAATAACGTTATTAGGGACACAAATGTAACACATATTCCGTAGTACAATGTCTTTATCTAGGAACACTTATAAAAATCTATTGTACCAAGATCATTGACATCGATTGTATAATGTAATGATATATATTTTATGTAAACACGTACAAGTCAGCGATTCAAGATAGACTGAGAAACGCTGGGGTACCTGACATCGGACGGTCCGAGGAGACAGGTACTTTAAAAGGTCCGTTCTTATGACCTCACCCAACGGGAAAGAAGGAGGTCCCTAGAAGGGTTGGGTCCCTAACTTGGACACAGAGGACATTGAGGGCATAACCTAAACAATGGTGACTAGGTGGACACTTCGGGTATGTATTTTATCTATTGATTACATACCTAATCAACCTCTGATTATACCTCTCAACCTGACACTTCTTCCGACTCGTGACTTTTTAACTACGAAAACTTGACACCACAACCTCTTCTGAACTCTCAGGGAACCTGACGTTCCTGTAGGTTGTTCAGGTAAGACTTCCACTAGTCGGGACCCTAAAGGAACCTTCCTTACTACGATTTCGACTTTGAGGTCATGAGACCGGTGGACTACTATTCTCAACTGAGTAACCTTTTCTGAGACTACGACCCTCCCTAATCCCCGTCCTCTTGTTCCCCTGATGTCTCCTACTCTACCGACCTACCGTAGTGACTGAGCTACCTGTACTCAGATCACTTGAGGCCCTCAACCACTACCTGTCCCTCCGGACCGCACGCCACTAAGTACCCCAACGTTTCTCAGCCTGTACTGACTTGCTGACTTGACTTGACTTGACTTGACTTGTTCCAGAACAAAATATCGCGTCCTTTTCAAATGGGTTACGAGACAATACCGGTTACCCTTAGTGAATATACATACACGTATTGACTAAGTGAAACGACACGTGTACTTTGATTGTGTTTCAATATTTAGTTGATCTGAAGATACCTTAAAAAAAATTCACTATCAAAAGGAAAACCCCGGAGTCAGTAAGACCTGAGACACATCGGGATACTCGTCTATTACCGAAAAAAAAGACTAGACCCTTGACCAAACCGACCGTAGCTTAGGGTACAATGACACCCATGTAGTAAAGAGGAGTGGAGTCAAAAGACTGGACACTTTTACTCTATACCCTACTCGATCAACTAGGGTCTTTAGAAGAGACCACTAAGAGACTACATCCGACGAAGGGTACTCAGGAGAGTTCGGGTCCCGAACTGGGAGAAGGTTAGTTCTTTTGGTGTCGTAGAACACCCGTCTCGGACCGTTCCCTTAGTCTCCAGACCCAAGAAGTGGACCGACACACTGGAACGAGTTCAGTGGGAGTCGAGGGGGGTATAAAGTTTACTCGTCTCAGTGCCATTAATCTACTGAGTGTCCCGGAAGGTTGTGGTTATCAGAGTGGAAGGGAGGGGTGTCCCTCGTCTCTCTCCGACGGATGAGTATAAGGGGTCTGTAACAGTCCGTCGAGACGTTTAGTTTCCGGACCACGGAACACACACTTTGCCAGACTAACAAGGACGAAGTGAATTTGGTAAGTGGAGTATTATTGTAAGACCCCCCACAGTCAAATATTGTTCCTATATTTTTAATACTTGACCTAAACAGTAACTGAAGTACCGGAAATTGCTGGGACGACGGAGACATTCGTCTACCCTTCGTTAGAATACCGACTTCGAACCCCTTTCCTTAACAGACCTTCCGGAAGACGTGTCTTCTTTTCTCGATTCCTCCGGACGGAGTCGTCCGTTATCCGACTACACTATTATTTCACACCACCGTTTTACTTTGTAATTTTATGGGTTATTTTTGGATTGACGAAGTAGTGGTAATGATTACTTTTATATACTAACGGATTATTTTACAAGGTACGGTCGGAGACCGGTACCTAGACGTAAATAATTGTGGACAATGAGGAAGTCAGAGGAAGGACCCTTCCCGTTGGAACATGGGGTCTACCGGACACCGGACCTCTTTAGTCACACCTCCACAAAAACCGGTCACCCAGGGTGTCCTCTTGAATCCTCAGGTTGTCGTCGACGGATCGAAGAGGACCACGAAAGAGCCCATTGTTTCTCTGTTCCTGTCACAGACCACTCAGTCAGTCTCGTTCTTTTGGACCCTACGTTAGACAGAGTTTATGTGGAACGGCTGACCCCTGCACGGTCGATCTAATACTTGGGTTCCTTGTTTTGGCGTCCAAGACGTTTTGCTTTCGTAACTTTATGTGTAGTCCTTCGTTTTGTCCGAAGAATGACCTGTACTTCCTTTATTAACAAAACGGGGAGGAATCGAAAAGGGAAAACTACTTTTAAAGAGGGAAACAAGTTTTGTCTCCCCGAAGGGTCCACCACGATCACATTTCTTAGACGGACCATAACGTCCTCTGTGTTCTCTCCACCCAAGTTAAGGACCCAGTCCTTTTAGGAGACCTCATCCTTTACCGTTGGATGAGATCACAAGAACGGACCTTTTAAGGTACCGTCTCTTCGGACCACCCGATCTCAGGTACTCCATCGTTTGTCAACCTGTACTGACTCAGGGGTTCTAGTGAATTGTGTACTTTAAACGACGGACTGTAAGTCTTAGTTCGGAGTATAATTTTATATATATGATTAACGTAAATGTGTCATAAATAGGAAATGTTATGAAGACTTTGAACTATTTTTAGTGAGTAGTGGAAGTCGTGAACGTACTAGAGTAAACTAGGATTTTATTTTGAACACTCAACCGTCAGATTAATAAGGTTTCAAATTACTTCTCTAAATCTCACTAGTCAATTTAATGACTACCAACGTATCGAAAATCCACAGTCCCGAGTTAGGGTTTATCACCAGAGTCTAAGAAATTAAACCACGGGACCGTGGTACTTTTTTACTTTTCTCGAATAGTACGGGGTTCCAGTGGAAACGGGTTTCTTACCGACGGTGTAGGTACGAGTTTATAATAACTTCTTTATTATCTTAATCACACTATCACTACTCCCAAGATTCCCACGGATCTCGGAGGTGTATCACTTTCTCCTTCCTCGATTTGTCATATTCGTTCTGACGGAGGAGGTCTTTTCGGGAAACCAAGAGGGTGTAGACTCGATAGTACATATTTGTCTGTCGTGAAACCTAAAACCTTGCAAAAACTGACACAATGGTTTAATTCGAAAGGAAAAATGGAAACACTGTGTTCTCCTATCCTAATCTATGAAAAGTCCAAAAGGAAGGGAGGTTGAGAAGTATAGAGATCAAACACTACTATCTTTCCGAACCACTATGATTGTCCTCGTTTTTTCCTTTTTTTTTTTTGTGAATCCAAATCAACTTTTCTCTTTTTTTAAGGTGTAGTAATTTGTTATAAATGGTCTTTGACAAATGTACAGTACAGTGAATCAGAAGTTTGTTGGATAAGTCCATTTAATAAGACTAGTGATAAAAGATATGGGCCTTAAATTCAGACTAAATTCTGTAAACGAATCCTGTGTCTCACTCCGACTGAAAAACGGACCTTAAAAGGGCAATGTGGTGTGGTCGAGGGTCACTGTCCGTGTAGAACTTAAAGGAACAGAGATCGTCTTTCTGGGAACCTGGAATTTGGGATAATAGACGGAATGATACCGAGAGAAGAGCATTGCACGGAGGGTCACTTCCGTGAAATAATGACCGATATAGGAGTTTATGTAAAGAGGAAAGGTCGGTGATGTTAAAAGTGTTCGTCTCCCCGCAACAATTGAGCTCAAAAGGAGCGACCTGAACTGCAACCGACTAACGTAAAACGACTGTACGTGAGGAGGGCGACACAACGACTCTATCAGGGGATAGTAAAGACGTAGGGTTCGACCGTCCCATACACCGAAACGTCGTAGAAAAAAGGTGAGGTCTTTCTTATCCTATCTTGACGAAATACCTACTTTTATTTTCTGAGTATATTACTCTTTAGGTCTAATAACGAAAGGATGTTCCCTCTCTTCTTTTTGAATGGTTGTACTTAAAAGGAGGACAGAAAGGAGGGAGGTAGGACGGAAAAGGTGACGGGTGAGAAGAAATAGAAAAATTTCATATATAGTAAACCTTTCGTGTCAAAATGTTTGGACTACCCCTCCACATATTTATAATTTTTTTTAATAATCACCATGAGGTTTCAGAGTAAAATATCTCAAATCTATACTTTAGTGATCCCCGAAGGGTACACTGTATTCTCTACACCCAAATTCGGGAAACAACCCTTCTAGGAGACCTCTTCCCTTACCGATGGGTGAAGTCATAAGAACAGACCTCTTAGGGTACCTGTTTCCTCAACCACCCGATATCAGGTGTGTCGACGTTTTTTATCTCACTGATTTTTGAAAAGTCGTTGAATAACCTTTAAAAACGTGGGTTAATTAAGAGGTCAGTGGATTACATCAGAAATTTTAGTTTCCCTGTTCAGTGAGTCCTGAGTGACTTTCCTTTACCGGAAACTCGTATTTCGGTTTCCTTCTCTGCTCCGACCGTCCTTCATTCTCGACCCCGAAGTTTTTTTCCTTCATAGACCCCCTCTCCTGGTCCTCTTAAGACCTCTTATACCTCGTGTCTCCGATTCTGTTCACTATCGTCTTTTCTATACGTCAAAGTTTTCTTGTCGAACGGGAAAGAGACAAACCATATCTAGATTGGGTTGGTTTTAGGACCTCTTCCTTAACCGTTAAGTGAAGTCATAAGAACGGACCTCTTAAGGTACCTGTCTCCTCGGACCACTCCATGTTTGGTTTTACAGCGTCTCAGCCTGTGTTTACTCGTTGATCGAGAAAGTGAAAGTTGGGTTGGTTCCTGTCCGACGACAGACGTTGGTCTTGTAGTCTGTAGTCCTGGGTCCTGTCTCACCTCCGGAGATGTGTCACGTACTAGGACCTCGGTTATAAACTGGAGGTGTAACGAAAAAGTGTTCGACGAATTGAAATTCGTTTACTGTTTGAGAGATTCCTAGTCAAAGGAGTCGACGTTTGACTCTTCGGATAACGAGGTTCACTAATTAAATTTTATGATTTATTTTGTGATATAAATTCTGTGATGTGTGTCGAGTATTAATCATGGATTATTGATAAAGTGTAGTGATACGTCCCAAAAGAAAAAAAATTTTTTTAGTTCCAGTATAATATCTTAAATATCTTATATATCCCGAAGGGGGGGGGAGGAATAAAAAGACATCAATAGAGGTAAAACATTGAGTGAGAGAAGGAACCCCCATTCAATCCCCTCCTTTATTTACCTTTCACAACGCTACTTTTGGAGACACTGACACATCACTTACTCACACGATTCAGCGAAGTCAGTACAGACTGTGAAACACTGGGATACCTGGTCCGAGGAGACAGGTACCCCTAAGAGGTCCGTTCTTGTGACCTCACCCAACGGTACTGGAGGAGGTCCCCTTAGAAGGGTTGGGTCCCTAGCTTGGGCACAGAGAATGGGCACAGAGAAGAAACGGTGATCGTGGTACATCCTTCGGACTCATTTCTTACCAAGTACGAATTTATTTGAAAGTCCTTCGTACAGAATCTCCTCACCACACCGGATTCCCTTCCGAACCCCAGGTAGTCAAGAAACACAGATCCAGACCCCAGACTCAGGTCTTCTTAGGTTTTGGATCGACAGTCCTAGGTCTGAGGTAAGACCAAGATGATTACCAAATGTTAATTGGAATTCTAAGATCGACAGGGTCCTGTGTCTCTTTGGTGAGACAGGGGAACACTTAGTTAGAACCGTTCCTTTACCACGGAAAATCCATTACTCATCCGTTCCCACCCCTCGTCGTCATTCGAGTCTCTCTTACCAGTCTTCACCGATGAGATCTGTCTGTCCGACGCTTTTGAGTAAAATCAGTAAATAAGTGGTTTTTGGTAAATACACCATGGACGAGACATTCAGTAGCTACATGTGAAATGACGAAAACACGTTCGGAAGAGGAAAGACAGAGGTGGGTCTTGTTGTTACATCCTCGAAATCCCCCATTTTTTTCGTTCTATACCTTTCAGGTGTCGTTCTGACTGACGAATGTACGTCCTTTAAAAGTCTCTCTGTAAGTAAGTTGGGTGTTAATAACTCTGGAAAAGACCGGTCCGTAGTACTATTCGTGACAATCTTTTTGTTTCTACTTATTTTGTATCAGCGACGGGAACTCCTAGAGTGTCAGGTCGCTTATTCTGTTTGTATTTCCTTTATTCTGATTGCGTCTCACTATGTACAACTTTATCTCACCATCCCTTACCCGAGAGCCTTTTTAGGACTGACGAATCCCTCCCGAGAAACAGACCACGAAACGTTGACTCTCGGTCTGGTCTCTTGTTTCACGTTCTACCTCCCTCTGGAAGTGGGACCGATCCTCCCCTCTCCCTTACGGTCGACCCTCTACCCCCAAGACCCTAATTACTTGTTTCGTGGTCCGAGAACATATCTAAACCCCACAAAATAAAACGAGATGTCTCCCTTCCAGTCGGTAAATTTGTATTACAAATGTTTAGTGTTGTGGGTCTTTCTATTTCGTTGAAACTCAGTAAATCGGTCTTTGACGATCTTGGGTTTTGTGTTGGTGGTCACGAAGAGCCCCGAAAGACGTCACTTATCGTCGGAGAGTTTCCGTATTGTCGTACCCAACACTTGAGTGGTCGCGAATACAGACATTATCCAAACGGACAAAGTTCATAATACGAACGTGACTATTTACAAATGACACCAATGATTTTTATCGTAGAGTCACTTTAAGGACCTGTCACGTTCAACGAAGAGGTGGTCAATATAAAAGGTAAAATACATTTGAAGTTGGGTAGGACACCGTTGATCCTTCTGTCAATTTTATTCTTTTAGACCCCTCTACCTCCCCCCCAAAGACACGGGAACACACCTCCCCCCAGTAACCTCCGTCTCCTGTCTCGTCCTAATAGTCTCGTAAGGACCGTATCGTCTACTTCAGGTACGTTTTGACCCAGGTTATTCTACGTGACGAAAAAAGAAAAAGAGAGATTCGAAATCTTAACCTGGTCACCCTCCCCGTCGACAGAAAGGGAGGATCCTTTATTCTCGTATAAAAGTCTCCTTCTTATTAAAGAATGAGAGTAAAGAGTCTGTTGGAGATACATTGGTTGTGAATAATTTACTCTGAAGTCAGTATGTGAGGTCCGTTTACTTAAACTGAACTCTAAAGTTAGTGTTACTTTTACGTTAATACATCTCGATTGTAAACCCTTTAAACGTTGGGAAGGGGGTGTCTATAAAAAAAGGATTTAACAGACCATTACGTAGACAGGACAAGACCAATTAAGACCATTTCCTTTTATGTCTTGGGACTGACCAGGTTTCTAACCGGATCGAACGGAAAAGGTGTCCTTCTATTCTGGTAGGTATTTTAAGATAGAGTCTCGGACCGTCTTTTAAGACGATTGTCAACCACAAATTATTTACGCTGAGTGATCCTCCCGTGATGAAATGTTGGTTCCAAACTTTCTTAGTCAGAAAAAACGAGTTTTCTCTGTCGAGAATATAAGTGTACCCTGTTAAAATCGTTATTTAGAGTAACTTGATGATTCAAATTCTTTGAATAGAAAACTATAAAACACTGATGAAAGAAATCAAAGAGGACACCAATAGATGGAGAAATATACCATGTTCATGGATCGGAAGAATCAATATAGNTATACTACCCAAAGCAATTTACAAATTCAATGCAATCCCTATCAAGCTACCAGCCACATTTTTCACAGAACTAGAACAAATAATTTCAAGATTTGTATGGAAATACAAAAAACCTCGAATAGCCAAAGCAATCTTGAGAAAGAAGAATGGAACTGGAGGAATCAACTTACCTGAATTCAGGCTCTACTACAAAGCCACAGTCATCAAGACAGTATGGTACTGGCACAAAGACAGACATATAGATCAATGGAACAAAATAGAAAGCCCAGAGATAAATCCACACACATATGGACACCTTATCTTTGACAAAGGAGGCAAGAATATACAATGGAGTAAAGACAATCTCTTTAATAAGTGGTGCTGGGAAAACTGATCAACCACTTGTAAAAGAATGAAACTTATCGTGATTTTTTTTTTTTTTTTTTTTTTTTAAATTGAATGACCACTGACCCTTCTACCCCTTTCTTATACGAAGACTGAACACGTTCCTTCTCTTTAGGTCATTGGAGAAAATGGAAAGTTATGATTTTCGAACTCAATTTTACTAACTTGTAGTTTCATATTTATATTTATATTTTACCTTTATACTCTTTTGTTAGGGTTGGTATGACTTTCGTTACCCCATAAGTCTGGCCTACACTGGTATACCCTCTCCGTCCGTAGAGATCTCTTCCAGTCCGAGTGAGTCTCTCTGACGGAATAGTCGGTCCGACTCTACCGGTCAAACTCTTCCACTCCATCCTGTCTTTCTCGGAACGTCGATATACCAAAGAGTATTAGAGGTGAGAACGGAGACGGGACCGGACAGAGGGAGATCGGTCTGGTAGGACTGGGTGACCCGTTATGTCGTTTCTGGAGTCAGGATACATTACTCACGGTATTAAGAAGACCTAGGTCGTAAAACCGAGAACATAGAACGGACGTGAATTGGTTTATCCATAACCCGAGGACCCAGCCTGTGCTGACTCGCTGAAGTGAAAAGTGAAAGTACGTAATCTCTTCCGTTACCGTTGGGTGAGGTCACAAGAACGGACCTCTTAGGGTCCCTACCCCCTCGGACCAACCGACGGTAGATACCCCAGGGTGTCTCAGTCTGTGCTGACTTCATTGAATCGTCGTTATCGTCGTCGTCGTTATGGGCGACTCAATATAATTGACAGGACTAGGGAGGGGCTATCAGAGTGGGGTAACAACGGATTGACTGTGTATTGGTAAAAGTAGTACATCGAACAGTCGAGTCCACAGATACACGATTTGGAAGGAGAAACTTAGACCCATACTCGACCCGAACAGAGACACGAGATCTCAAGACTATAAGGAGGGATCTACCCTTTTTAAAGTATTCGTTCTTTCGTAGAATAGACTCTTAATAAACACAAACCTAGTCTCGTTCTTACGACCCTGAACACGGGACGTCTACCACGACTCCGACCCTACCCTTTGAGATAGTCGGACTCAGTAGACAGTCTCGTCCTGGGATACCAGGAACAGAGTGGTGGTGGTACAGGAGACAGACGGAAGACAGACCTTTTGAAATCAGATTCATATTCAAATTAGTCTCTTCACTCTTTACACCTTTGTTCCCTTTTGTCAGTTTCCTCTGATTTCTGATCATTACGTCAGTAATTCGTATCAGCTCCTTGAAATCAAGAAAGAGTCCCCGGTATCCATTATAAGACTCGGTATAGGAAACTCGACAGTATATCTATGATTTTGGGGTCTACCTCTTCAATTGATGTTCTACTACTGGTCTGATATGGGTCCTATGCCGGACGGTGTTAAGACTCTTGACCGGTGTCTCTTTACCCTCGTTTACCTGAGATCTTGACTTTTAATCGACATGGATTTTGTTGGTTCCACTGTGACCAGTCTGGTGGCTTCTGGTTAGATTTCTTCTAACAGTCTCGACTGACACGACGATCGCCGTTGGGGGTTGGGAACGGAGACAGATATTTTCGAGAACGGGGGGACCTACGGTCACCTCTTCTTCACCGGAAACCTGTCTACAAACGGTGGGAGGGGGACTGAACGATCGTTGACTGTTTTGTACCAGGTGACCTTTTCCGTTTGGTGAAGTCATAAGAACGGAACTCTTGGGGTACTTTTCATACTTTTCCATTTTTCTATCCTGTGACTTTCTACTTGAGGGGTCAAGTCGTCCACGGGTTGTACGAATACTATGATTTCCGTCCACCTCTTTATAAAGGTCTTTTTTACTTTTGTACCTCGATTTCGTCTTTGTTGTGGTAGACACCTACACTGACCACTACCTTTATTTGAGACTACGACATTCCTCGTTATAACGTATCCTTGGACTTTATGATCCAGGTACTTAGTTCCGTTTAACCTTCACCAGTTTGTCCTCTACCGTTCTCGCTTGTAGATGTAAAATCCTTAGTCGTTTAATTTTACCTGACCTTATCCACTTAAATTGAGTCTACTGGTAATATAGATGATGACACCCGTTCTTATGGAATCTTCTTTACCTCATCGGTAGTACCAGTTGTTTTCTCCGACTTTACGTCATGAACCTACGTTAGAGTTTTTGCTGTCTTACTAGAGACAAGTAGAGGTTCCGTTTGGTAAGTTATAGTGTCATTAGGTTCAGATATGGGGTTGGTCATTGTGACTTCTTCGACTTCAACTTGCCAAGATACTTCTGGATGTTCTGGAAAATCTTGATTGGGGGGGGGGGGTTTTCTACAGGAAAAGTAATATCCCCTGACCTTACACTTTGATCCTTCAGTTCTTTGTGGACCTCATTGTTCGTTTAAACCAGAATCTCATGTTTTGTTTCGTCCCCTTTCCGATTGTCTCGAAACGGTTCTCTTACGTGACCAGTATCGTTTGTGGAAGAAGGTTGTTGTATGCTCTTCTGAGGTGTGTACCTGTAGTGGTCTACCAGTTATGACTTTAGTCTAACTAATATAATAAACGTCGGTTTCTACCTCTTCGAGATATGTCAGTCGTTTTTGTTCTGGTCCTCGACTGACACCGAGTCTAGTACTTGAGGAATAATGGTTTAAGTCTAAGTTTAACTTCTTTCATCCCTTTTGGTGATCTGGTAAGTCCATACTGGATTTAGTTTAGGGAATGCTAATATGTCACCTTCACTGTTTATCTAAGTTCCCTAATCTAGACTATCACACAGACTTCTTGATACCTACCCCCAAGTACTGTAACATGTCCTCCGTCACTAGTTCTTGTAGAGTTCTTTTTCTTTACGTTTTTCCGTTTTACCAATAGACTTCTCCGGAATGTTTATCCACTCTTTTCTTCGCTTCGTTTCCGTTTCCTCTTTTCCTTTCTATATGGGTAAACTTACGTCTCAAGGTTCCCTATCGTTCCTATCTATTCTTTCGGAGGGAATCACTGGTTACGTTTCTTTGTCTCCTTTTGTTATCTTACCGTTTCTGATCTCTTTTATTCTCTACGGTTCCCTTGTAAAGTACGTTTTTACCCGTGTTATATCCTATCCTTACCTTACTTGTATTGTCTTTGTCTTCTATAGTTCTTTTTCCACCGTTCTTATGTGTCTCCATGATATGTTTTTTCTAGAAATACTGGGTCTATTGGTGCTACCACACTAGTGAGTGGTTCTCGGTCTGTAGGACCTTACGCTTCAGTTCACCCGGAATCCTTTGTAGTGATGCTTGTTTCGATCACATCCACTACCTTAAGGTCAACTCGATGAAGTTTAGGACTTTCTATTACGACACTTTCACAGCGTGAGTTATACGGTCGTTTAAACCTTTTGAGTCGTTACCGGTGTCCTGACCTTTTGCAGTCAAAAGTAAGGTCAAGGTTTCTTTCCGTTACAGTTTCTTACGAGTTTGATGACGTGTTAACGTGAGTAGAGTGTGTGATCATTTCATTACGAGTTTTAAGAGGTTCGGTCCGAAGTTGTCATACACTTGACACTTGAAGGTCTACAAGTCCGACCTAAATCTTTTCCGTCTCCTTGATCTCTAGTTTAACGGTTGTAGACGACCTAGTAGTTTTTCCGTTCTCTTAAGGTCTTTTTTTAGATGAAGACGAAATAACTGATACAGTTTCGAAACCTGGTACACCTAGTGTGTTTGACCTTTTAAGACTTACGTACCTGTGGGTACCATCTAAGTACAGTTACATACCGTTTTGGTTATATCATAACATTGCATTTTATTTCCTTTTTATTTTTAATTTTTTTTTTTAGTTTGTCAATTCAGTTTTTTATTTTTTTTATTTTTTATTTTTTTATTCTCTGCCCTTATGATCTGGTGGACTGGACGGAAGACTCTTTAGACATACTTGCAGTTCTTCGTTGCCAATCTTGAACCTTGTTACCTGACGAAGGTTTAACCCTTTCCTCATACAGTTCTGACATATAACAATGGGACGAATAAATTGACTATACGTCTCTTGTAGTACTCTTTATGGTCCGACCTACTTCGTGTTCGACCTTAGTTCTAACGGCCCTCTTTATAGTTATTGGAGTCTATACGTCTACTGTGGTGGGAATCCCGTCTTTCGTTTCTACTTGATTTCTCGGAGACTACTTTCACTTTCTGCTCTCACTTTTTCAACCGAATTTTGAGTTGTAAGTCTTTTGATTCTAGTACCGTAGGCCAGGTTAGTGAAGTACCGTTTGTCTACCCCTTTGTTACCTTTGTCCCTCCCTGAAATAAACCCCGTGAGGTTTTAGTGACGTCTACCACTAAGGTACTTTATTTTTCTGTGAACGAGGAACCTTCTTTTCGATACTACTTGGATCTGTCGTATAATTTTTAGTCTCTACAATGAAACGGTTGTTTGTAGACAGATCAGTTTCCATACTAAAAAGGTCATCAGTACATACCTACACTCTCAATCTAATATTTCTTTCGATTCACGGTTTCTAAACTACCAAAACTTGACACCACAACCTCTTCTGAGAACTCTCAGAGAACCTGACGTTCCTCTAGGTTGGTCAGGTAGGATTTCCTTTAGTCAGGACTTTTGAGTGACCTTCCTGACTACGACTTCGACTTTGAGATCATGAAACCGGTGGACTACACTTCTTGACTGAGTAAACTTTTCTGGGGCTACGACCCTTTCTGACTTCCGTCTTCCTCTTCCCCTACTGTCTCTTACTCTACCAACCTACCTTAATGACTGAGTTACCTGTACCCAAACTCATTTGAGGCCAACAACCACTATCTGACGCTTCGGACCGTACGACGTCAGGCACCCCAGTGTTTCACAACCTGTACTGACTCGTTGACTTGACTTGACTCTCTTTTGTTTGAAAGGAAAGGTGGTTGTACCGGACAAATAACCGAAGACTCGTCACTCGTCGACCTGGGGGTGTGTGTAACGAAGTCATTGAACTCCGACGTACTTCTCACCCTCACTTCCGTCTCGTGGTGTGTTACTGGCACGTTCTTTATTCCCTACTTTCTTCCTTGTCACCCGGTGAACCTCCATCACACCTATTAGACCTCCGTCTCTTGGGAGAGGACGTCCGGAACCGTCCGTGAAAGTAAACCCCTGAAGTTATACCCAAGTAAATATAAAGTACCTGGGAAATTAAGTCGTGACTTTCGATCCGAAGACTCAGTTTTTCTACTTAAGCTTAGGGTCGAGATGATTGACGATCGACGGAACACTAACAAGATCTTAAAGATGTCACTCGCGAGCTCCCCTCGGTAGACCAATCTTATTCCCGAACCCTTGAACAGAATTTTTACAGAATCACATTATTCATTACAACTTTTCTTAATTCACAGGTATAGATTCTTACGGACTCCCACCTTACCTCCTCACCATAATCAGTCGATAACAGTGTTATTACGATATATTGTTTATTGGTGTTTTAGAGTTACCGTATATTGCTATTCGAAAATAAAGGCGTGAGTGATCACACGTCCAGTCGACCCCGTCTAGACGAAGTCCGATGACTAGACGACCAGTGACCTCGAGCCGAGGAGATGCCACATTCACTGACTCAGACCGAAGTTCCTCTCCTGTGAAAGTCAAAAGGAGACGGACGAAATGTTGAAGGAACTTGATCACTAAGAGACTCTGTAAAATATAAGGACCTCTTTCCGTTCCCGGGTCCTCTCATTTGGGTCGGTGTGTTCGTGTAAAGTTCGGAAATGAGTTCAGTGTAGGGGACCGGGTTACCAGTTTCGTTCGGAGTCCCGGTTTGGTCTTCAGTTTACTGTCCCTTCACTCATGGAAAGTGACCACACCGTCTCTTTCCCACACCCACATTTTGGGTTCTCCACCTCGTCTCCGGTTCGATGGAAAACTATCCCAACGTTTCACGTTCAGAGACTTTCAAAGATTGACTTCGAAGGTAAAAGAATAGACATTCAAATTCGACGAGATTGGACCACCGAGTCTGACATTCCTTTGACGGACGTTACGTCCTCTTGGCTCAAGCTAGGGACCCAGTCCTTCTAGCGAAACCTCTTCCTTTACCGTAGGGTAAGTCATAAGACGACGACGATGACGATTCAGTGAAGTCAGCACAGGCTGAGACACACTGGGGTATCTGCCGTCGGGTGGTCCGAGGGGGTAGGGACCCTAAGAGGTCCGTTCTTGTGACCTCACCCAACGGTAAAGGAAGAGGTTACGTACTTTCACTTTTCACTTTCACTTCAGAGAGTCAGCACAGGCTGATCATCGCTGGGGTACCTGACGTCGGATGGTCCGAGGAGACAGGTACCCTAAAAGGTCCGTTCTCATGACCTCACCCCACGGTCACGGAAGAGGATAAGTCATAAGATCGGACCTCTTAAGGTACTTGTCTCCTCGGACCCCCCGACATCAGGTATCCGAACGTTTTCCCAGTCTATGTTGAATCGTTGACTTGTTGTTATTGTTATCGTTCGTTCTCCGACCTCGGACCTAAAGGTTTTTCCTCCGTTTCCATCTCTTTCAGACCCTCGGGTCCCTATTAGACCCCCATAAGTCTCGAGACACTTGGTGATACCTAGGGTGTCACCGTTCCGACTACCTCGAAGGTACAACCTACCCTAGACCCCGGGACGCTCGACGACCCCAGGTGGTTCGAAGGGAAACCTGGATGACTAGAAAGAAGACAGAAAAGGTCAAAATGGATGTTCAAACATTTGATCTGGTACTTGAGGTTTCCCGGTCCTTAAGGAGAATAAACACAAACCTTGGTGGTGAGGGAAGGAAGGAGAGAGGAGTGACTGGGACAGTGTGGTCGGTGTTTAGAAACCCGTATTAACAACAAACGACAAGTCAACGACTAAGGACAGACCAAGAAACACTGAGGTACTTGACATCGGGTGGTCCGAGGAGACAGGAGGTGATAGATAGAGGGTCCCAAACGAGTTTAAGTACAGGTACACATATCATCCAGAAGACATAAACGACTTAATTTATAACACAGTTGGACTCCTTTTAAGAGGTAATCCCAATAACAGTCACTACTTAACGGTTTCGAGTAAAGAGGGGAAGGACCTCATGGAACCTATAGTTCTCAGTGTCTTGTTTGGGTGAACGTATAAGGGTACGACTTTGTGTGTGTATGCGAGTAAATGTCAAATTAGTAAGATAAATAGGAGACCCAATGGTCGTGACCCCCACTTCTTTTACACTTTTTCTTTCTTACTTCTTTTTTTTCAGAGTAAAATTTGTAACGTCGATTAAGGTAATTAATACAACACTACGTTAATTCGTAAAGTAAAGTCTCGATAATTTCGAATTTAATAAATAATTATTAATGTCTAGTAATGGACTATCACAAGTGAGACGTCTTGTCCACTACTTATTAAATAGTCGAAACTGTACCGAGGGAGGAGTATCGGGAGAAATCTACCACAGATATAAACATGGACAGTCGGACGGTTATATACACGGACAAATACACTTGGTCGGACAAGGAAGAGAAATTTGTCCTAGAAGGACTTAGGACTTACGGCAAATTTTGAAAAGTGAGAATTTCAAAATATCGTATCTAACATCTACTCTATATTTATTGCTACTATAACTCTTCTATTTTTCACGTAAAAGAAGAGTGTCGACTCTACCTGAAGTCGAGACTCATTTAATCTTTATGTAACTAAGTAAAGTCTTCAAAAGAGGGAGGAGATAAAGTCTCGAAATTATTAATAATAATAACATAGTAATGATATATACAATAATGATATATGTCAGTACTCGTGTTTAATTATGAAACCAAATTTTGGACAACTTTCCACCAAAAAATAGTTTTAATTTTGTTTTAATAATTTTAAGTTCACATACTTTCTTAAAGTATTACTTAGTTACTGTCATCGTTAACTGTTTACTAATGACTATAATGTCACTCTACTTTTGGTTTCAGGTCAATAACGACTCGGATAGTTAGTTAAAATCGTAGTAGATCTCACCAAGTGGGATTACAGTGTAGACACTTCTTAAGATTCGCTACAGCGATTAATGGGTGGAACTTTTGATAAGTTCGATATATCTATCTATGTATGTATGTATCTATGTGTGGTTCTCTCGTGTCAATGTGTACTGACTAATCTAGTGTATGATAGATATACCTATATTCACTTGTTTCGAGATAAAATTCTAAAATCGTATTTCTCGCACAGAAATGAGTTATGTATGAAAGACTCATAGATTCAATACGGTTGTGTTACGACTCCGTTCTCCAAAACCGTCTAAGTTTTGTGTTACAGATTATCGAAATATTGTACAATCAAAAGTGGACCAGAAGGTAACAAAGAGATAGAAGACTTAAAGGGTCCTTACTCTATTCGAAAGGTAAGATTTGTTCTAACTAAAAACACTGTTTTGACTAACAGTGTTCAACTAAAAACAGTATTTTCAGTTAGGTGAATGGTACCGTACAGGAGACGGAGTCGGACACATCTGGACGGAAATAGAGAAGTCCCGTCTCAGTGACGACACTCATACAACACCTACCTAAGTCATACAACTCCTCTACGCGGTCGGGAAAAGGTCGAATTAGAAGGTTTTGAGTATAAAATCCGTATATGGATTTTGGAGAATGGGTTCCGAAGATTTTTAAAAGAGAACGGGTCCCGAGATCTTGATATCTATAGTATACCTATCTTTAGTCGTCTCTTTTCGTTCAAAGTCCTTGTCGGGACGTAACACTATTATAAATATATCTTAAAAACTTTACACTTTGGAACATAAGTTGTCTAAACTGGACGGTCGACACCAAACAACTTCGGATCGGGACACTTTTATCTAAGATCTCCCTCTGACTTTCTGTTCTCAACTCCTAAAGAGTCACTTGAACTTAGACAAGAGTAGAAGGTACACCAGGTTCGAGACCTTGGAGATGTGTATTTGATATGCCACTAAGTAATGGTTACTCTCTGTGGATTAAAGGAACTGACGGCGTTGTGGCGGGTAGACAAAAAGAAGGCGAGGTTTATCAAATCAGACAAAGTGGTCTTAAAACTGACTTGACAGTCGATACATATTGGACAAGAAGAATAGCCACGTGTTAAATGAGGACTTGCAATATGTTTAATTGTTGATGAAAGTTGTCGTATTTATATATAGTAAAATCAAAGGTACCCCGATGTAGTTGACTCTTGTGTTAGTACCCTTTAACCAGTGTCACTACCACAAGAGGCCAAATATCTGAAAATACCGCTTTTACGACCTCTTCGTCGGGATGTTTACAACGGAAAATACAAATCCCCTACGACTCTAACAGATTTTCACCGGAGACTCATTGATAACATTAAAAGGTAAACCGACGTCCCAGTGGAGGACAAAACAAAAGAGTGAGTACAAACCACTATGCTGGAAAGTAAAATGACCTCGGGAATATAGATAGAGAGAGACGCTCTGGAACCGAGTTCTGGTGTTCCTCGTCTTTCCTTTCTATTATACTCTCTGTGGTCTGTCCCGATGAAAACTTTAGAAGGAAGGGAGCTTGAAGATCCGTTCAAAGGTCCTACACCATCCATTTGGATTCCAGACTGGTCCCAGTGTCGTCTTTCGTTTACTACATAAGTTTGTTCTCTCTCAAATTATTCCCCTGATACATGTTTCTACACCGTCCCGAGTCCTTGGGTGTTTCTTGTAATGTTACAGAGGTCCTGACCGGTGGTGTGACACCGAAATTCCTCTCCCTGTCTCCCGAATGACTCTGGACCTCTCCCATCGAGATGTCTGTCCCGACGGTCCGTTCTCGAGACTAGGATGTTTCTCCTACGTTGGTCGGGCACTGTTGAGTTGTTCCTCCTTTGACCTCGAAGAGATAGGATTTGGAGACGTTCATGGAGGAAAACCGGGTTTAGGTCACCTTCGGTCCTTTGTTCACTGTTTCAACAACGTCAAAGATATGTAGTCGGAGGATCTTGTGTCTCGACACATCTAGTCCCGTATCGTATCTAGACCTCCCAGTTAGTCTTTCCAAGTTAAGTGGGAGAGAGTTAAAAGGATATCTCACTGAATAAAAGAACAGAAAATATGGTAGACCTTCCAATCCTTTAAAGAATTGGAACAAAAGACGGAAACCCTGATTTGTGACGGGGGAAAGAAATGGAAAGGACCTTTTCGGAGTAGTCTTTACATAAAGTCTCATCATCGTGATTTGCCTAAGAGTTTAGGACTAAGATGGTGAAGGACCGATCCACGAATTCGTTCAATAAATTTCAAAGAGACGGAGTCAAAAGAATAAATGTTTCACTACCACTATTATCATGGACGGAGCCCTCCAGTGACCACTGTACATTTCATGATCCTTTCCACAGACCGTGTGTTATCCACGAATATCTACGTCCGACAACGACAAATCAGAGATTCAGTACAGGTAGAGACAACACGGGATACCCGACACCGGGTGGTACGAGGAGACAGGTACCCTAAAAGGACCGTTCTTATGACCTCACCCAACGGTAAAGGAAGAGGTTCCTAGAAGGGTTTGGTCCATAGTTTGAGTACAGAGAACGTAGTCGTCCGCCAAAGAGATCACGACTCGGAGGACCCTTCGGGTATCTACGTCTAATCGATGAAAAATTTGTCTAGGACCGACTATCATGTCTAACAACAAATCTGTAAGTGTTATAGTATCTTTGTTCGGAACCCAACTCCAAACTCTGGGAACAAGTACATAATGTATGATATTAATTGTACATCTATAATACTGACACTATGAGACCAGAGTAAGGATTATGAAAGACTGGACTCTGAAAACACTTTAGAGAAAGATCTCTTCGATTCCCTTGACAGAGGAACTTGACGTTCCTCTAGTTTGGTCAGTCAGGATTTCCTTTAGTTGGGACTTATAAGTAACGTTCCTGACTATGACTTTGACTTCTAGGTTATGAAATCGGTGGACTACACTTCTCGGCTGAGTAACCTTTTCTGGGACTACGACCTTTCTAACTTCCGTTCTCTTCTTCCTCTCTTTCTCCTTCTCCACGAACCTACCGTAGTGACTAAGTTACTAGTACGTAAACTCGTTTGAGACCCTCTATCACTTCCTATCTCTGAACGTACGATGTCAGGTACCCCAGTGTTTCTCAGTCTGTTCTGAATCACTGACTTGTTCTCTTGACAGAGACCAGACTGAAACAAATTTAGAAGAGGAAACGAGATAACAAGTCAGAGTCAAGTACAGGACACAATTAAGTACTGAAGGAACTTAACCCCAGATAAAGGTTTCTAGAGACATAAGGTTAAAGTCTGTTGAAGATGTGACTAGACACGTTTTGTCCACACGAAACTCAGAGACTCTGTAAGAAGAGGTCGAAGGTCAATCGTCGTGATCTAATCAGGTAAAGAGAGTGGAACTCCATGAACCTTACTACGTAACCAATAGACAACGAGATATTGTTTAAAGGAGTTTTACGTTTCCGAATTTCGTTATACATACATAATACAATACCGAGGACTTCCAGTCTTTAGGTCCGTACTGAATTAACCTGTGGAGACGAGACACAGAGAAAGTCTGATGTTAGTTTCATGACCGAATACTTCCGAACTGACCTCCTTTTACGAGAAAGTTGGAGTGAGGACACTGACGACCATCCGAGTCCAGACAACCGGTTTCTATAGTTAAGGAACGAGCGTTGTATCACAGACAGAAGTGAGTCTCGTTTACTCACATATTCGGTCTCCGGTCGTGGGTTCTATCTTTTATATCAGAAAAAACATTGGATTAGAGTCTTTACTTGGGTAGAGGAGACGACGTAAGATGAATGAACTTCTCTGAAAGATCGAGGTCGGGTTGAGTCCTTTTCCGAAATGAATTCTCACACTTATGGTCCTCCAATCCCAGTGACCTCTGGGAGAATCTCCAACGGGTGGTGTCCACCGTCCTAACTTTACTTTTAATTGGAGAAGACCTTTTCTAACTCCCGTCCTCTTCTTCCCCCGTTGTCTTCTACTCTACCAACCTACCGTAGTGACGGAGTTAGTTACCTGTCCTTGAACCGTTTGAGGTCCTCTATCACTTCCTGTCCCTTCGGACCGTACGACGTCAAGTACCCCAGTATGTCTCTGTCTGTACTGAATCGTTGACTTGTTGTTGTTGGTGTTCACCGTATTTCAAAATATGTCCGAAGGTACCGAAAACCACCCTTCTCCCGGGGAAGTTTTAACTCAAGGTGACCTTTCTTACGGGATTGATGACTTTTTGTTAAAGAGGTACTTATGGAAGATAAAACGTACTTTGTTACGTTTTAACAAAAAGCTGGTGGACATCTGGCGTTGTGGACCTCAAGACAATAAATTGGAAGAGTATAATGCACTCTTTTAGTGTTGATAGTTACAACCAAAAACAGTTATAACCTTTAAAGTTGATGACGATTGTGAAGTAAATGATGAGGAATTTGAAAGTCTCCTGTTGAGACTTTTAGAAGGTGACATAGAGGTTCGAGTGTAAAGTGGAACCTGAAATGGAAAGTTTCCAGGACAGTCTTGAAGTTTCACCGTTCGATTTTATCTTTAAAAGTTTGAAAGACGACAAAAATTCGTTGCCGTAATGGTAAAGGTCTAGGTAAGGTCAACTTCAGATTTCACTACCAGTTTGACAAGGAAAGGAGACCACGGGTATAAATTGACCAACAGTTTAACATAACATGGTATGATGAGACTAAACTCCTCGTCTCATCATACCATCTTTAATATACTCGAAATCTTTAACCCCTCTAACCTAATTTTAGGACTTAGGTGGTTACTAAATGAAGTGGTAAATTCACACTTTCCATTCTGATCCCACCCCTGACAATGTCTTGTCTGTTAACCTTTTCGAAACTTAGGGTCAGATTCACTATTAAATAAACACATCATCCCTTCGGACCGGACGACGTCGGGTACCTAAAAGTTTCTTAACCTATCCTGAAGTCCTGACTTTTTGTTGTTCTCTTAGTAATTTTATAGAAATTCTTTTCTTTACTTAAATCTTTCGATAGAGACCGTGTAAAAAAGGGAGGGAGGGAAGGAAGAAAAGTAGAAAAGAAGGAAGAAGGAGGTACGAAGACAGAATGGATGGAAGGAAAGGGAGGAGGAAAGAAGATAAAAAGAGAAGAAGAAGGATAAACACCTAATCTTTCTGGTTTCCTTCGAAACGGACTAACTAGAGGGGGTTTCTTAATCGAAGGAGTAGCCTCAGTGGTATCACGAGGACCAAGGCGTCGGACTCGTGAGTTCGACGAAGGTCCTATTCTGTTCTATCAGAACAGAGTAGAGTAGGTACCTGAACCCCGGGGGTTCTTTCTTTCCTTGAGACAATAATTCACAACAACGTAACGAGTACCATAAATAGTGTTCCGCAACACGCAATATCTACGAGGTGCCGATGACGACGGTGATTCACTGTAGTCAGTACAGACTGAGACACGCTGGGAGTACCTGACGTCGGGTAGTCCGAGGAGGCAGGGACCCTAAGAGGTCCGTTCTTGCGACCTCACCCACCGGTAAAGGAAGAGGTTACGTACTTTCACTTTTCACTTTCACTTCAGTGAGTCAACACAGACTGAGAAGTACTGGGGTGCCTGACGTCGGATGGTCCGAGGAGGTGGGTACCTTAAAAGGTCCGTTCTCATGACCTCACCCAACGGTAATGGAAGAGGACTCTACGAGGTGATTAATGACGATTTAATTAATTCTCTTCTGTTTTCTACTTCCCTTTTAGGTCTCTGTGACCTAAAAACTTCCAGATACACAACCCGTTGGAAACTCACTGGGGTCACTAGGAATGGAGGACTATAAGTACCGAATACATTCACTCCTGGACCACTGAGTGAAGTTGGTTTGTCTTATGTCTTTTTCAATACCCTGTAGTATAGACTATATCCACTGTTTTATTAGTGTCGAAGAAAGAACTCCCTGGAGAGGAGATCTAACGTGTTGAGTTCCTTCTTGGAAAATTCTCTCCATGGTTCCAGTTGGGTGTATGGGTACTGGAGTACTCATTGGAACCTTCGTCTAAGGAATGTGGGACAATCGGAACCTACTCAGGTTCCGTAGACGGTTCTCGAAGTGAAGTTGAAGTCAGAGACTTCTCTATCACCCGATCTCTGTGAGTTGTTTTGTGTCGTCTAAGGATTGGGTACCTTGGACACTCTACTGTACAAACGACCAAATTCGACGATTTAAATCCCCATCAAACAATGTGTCGGTGAGTAGGAACAAGGGTAACGTTCAAGAGAATGATAGTCGGACATGTACAAGATTCATAAAACGATCCGGAAACCCGTACTCCCAACACCCTCTCCACCTCTCTTCTCAACATTGGTTCGTCCTGGGATACCCCGAAAGAGTCCTGTCTGGGTCGGGGGTCCAGGAGACGAAATCGAGTAGAGACTTGATGGACCCATTATCATATAGACTACTTGTAAAGGACTCAACGAAAAGTCTATTATTTTGGTGGTGGTTTACCTTCTTTAATTGATGGACTACTAGTACTTGTGTATCGAGGGTCTGGAAGACCTCGGATTTCTAACTATTATAATGGGAGACACTGTGGTGGGACAATGGAGTGGTAGTTGGTTTGTCTTTTAACACGTGTTCGACTAGTGTATGGGACCCTGTAGGGAACTAGTGGAACGGAAATTTTTATAGAACGACTTTGGGTAGTTCTTCAAGTCCTCAAAACTCTTGATCGATAACCTAAGGAACGAACCGAGAGATATTATTTATGATGTGAATGGAAGTGGTATTCGGTCATCTGATCAAAATGACACATCCTGTTCGTCTGTGTATAAACCGAACCATGGTTCTCCGAAAACACTACGTTAGTCCGTCGAAGGGTCGCCACGGNCCCCCACCCCCACCTTTCATCCACAGTCGTCGACTATCGTTTTCAATCGAGTCAAGTCAAGTCAGTGAGTCAGCACAGGTTGAGAAACGCTGGGGTACTTAACGTCGTGAGGTCCGGAAGGTCAGGTAGTGGTTGAGGGCCTCAAGTGAGTCTGAGTGCAGGGAGCTCAGTCACTACGGTAGGTCGGTAGAGTAGGAGTCAGTAGGGGAAGAGGAGGACGGGGGTTAGGGAGGGTCGTAGTCTCAGAAAAGGTTACTCAGTTGAGAAGTGTACTCCACTCGTTTCATGACCTCGAAGTCGAAATCGTAGTAAGGAAGGTTTCTTTAGGGTCCCGACTAGAGGAAGTCTTACCTGACCAACCTAGAGGAACGTCAGGTTCCCTGAGAGTTCTCAGAAGAGGTTGTGGTGTCAAGTTTTCGTAGTTAAGAAGTCGCGAGTCGAAAGAAGTGTCAGGTTGAGAGTGTAGGTATGTACTGATGACCTTTTTGGTATCGTAACTGATCTGCCTGGAATCAACCGTTTCATTACAGAGACGAAAACTTATACGATAGATCCAACCAGTATGGAAAAGAAGGTTCCTCATTCGTAGAAAATTAAAGTACCGACGTCAGTGGCAGACGTCACTAAAACGTGGGCTTTTTTATTTCAGTCGGTCAAAGGGGTAGATAAAGGGTACTTCACTACCCTGGACTACGGTACTAGAATCAAAAGACTTACAACTCGAAATTCGGTTGAAAAAATGAGAGGAGAAAGTGAAAATAGTTCTCCGAAAAATCGAGGAGAAGTGAAAGACGGTATTCCCACCACAGTAGACGTGTAGACTCCAATAACTATAAAGAGGGTCGTTAGAACTAAGGTCAAACACAAAGAAGGTCAGGTCGCAAAGAGTACTACATGAGACGTATCTTCAATTTATTCGTCCCACTGTTATATGTCGGAACTGCATGAGGAAAAGGATAAACCTTGGTCAGACAACAAGGTACAGGTCAAGATTGACAACGAAGGACTAGACGTATGTCTAAAGAGTTCTCCGTCCAGTCCACCAGGGCATAAGGGTAGAGAAAGTCTTAAAAGGTGTCAAATAACAATAGGTGTGTCAGTTTCCGAAACCGTATCAGTTATTTCGTCTTTATCTACAAAAAAGATCTTGAGAGAACGAAATAGGTACTAGGTCACCTACAACCGTTAAACTAGAGACCAAGGAGACTGAAAAGATTTTGGTCGAACTTGTAGTCCTTCAAGTGTCAAGTGCATAATAACTTCGGACCGAACCTCTTAAAACTCGTAATGAAATGATCGTACACTTTACTCACGTTAACACGCCATCAAACTCGGAAGAAACCGTAACGGAAAGAAACCCTAACGTTACTTTTGACTGGAAAAGGTCAGGACACCGGTGACTCAAAAGGTTTGACGACCGTATAACTCACGTCGTGAAAGTGTCGTAGTAGTAAGTCCTAAACTTTATCGAGGTGACCTTAAGGTAGTGGAGGTGATCGAAACAAGTATCACTACGAAAGATTCCGGGTGAACTGAAACGTAAGGTCCTAGCACTAATAGGTCCAGCACTTCTAGAAAAAACATGTCAAGAAGACACATAAGAACGGTGGAGAAGAATTATGGAAAACGAAGACAATCCAGGTCTGGTAAAGACAAGAAATAGCTCGGGTAGAAACGTACTTTACGAGGGAACCCTAGAGATTAAAAGAACTTCTCTACAGATCAGAAAGGGTAAGACAACAAAAGGAGATAAAGAAATGTGACTAACGACTTCTTCCGAAAGAATAGAGAAGAACGATAAGAAACCTTGAGACGTAAGTCTATGAATATAGAAAGAAAAAGAGAAAATGAAAAGTGAAGAGAAGAAAAGTGTCGATAAAGATTCCGGAGGGGTCTGTCGGTAAAACGAAAAAACGTAAAGAAAAGGTACCCCTACCAGAACTAGGGACAGAGGATATGTTACAGTGCTTGGAGTCAGGTATCAAGTAGTTCGTGAGATAGATAGTCTAGATCAGGAAATTTAGACAAAGAGTGAAGGTGACATATTATTATTCCCTAAACTAATCCAGTATGGATTTACCAGATCGCCAAAAGGGATGAAAGAAGTTGAATTCAGACTTAAACCATTATTCCTCAAGTACAAGACTCGGCGTCAGTCGAGGACCAGAACAAAAACGACTGACATATCTCGAAGAGGTAGAAACCGACGTTTCTTATATTAGTTAGACTAAAGTCACAACTGGTAGACCACTACAGGTACACATCTCAGAAGAGAACACAACAACCTTCTCCCACAAACGATACTGGTCACGTAAAAGAACCGTTTTGAGATAATCAGAAATGGAACGAAGTAAGGCGTAAGGTTCCGGTTTAAACAGACAATGAGATCCACAAAGAACTGAAGGATGAAAACGTAAGGTAAGGGGATATTACTTTTCCTGTAGAAAAAACCCACAATCAAGATTTTCCAGAACATCCAGAAGTATCTTGACAAGTTGAAGTCGAAGAAGTCACAATGACCAACCCCGTATCTGAACCTAATGTCACTATAACTTACCAAACGGAACCTTTACTTGTCTCTAGTAAGACAGCAAAAACTCTAACGTAGGTTCATGACGTAAAGTCTGAGAAAACGACTGGTACTACCGATGAGAAAAAAAGACTCCCTAAGGACGGGAGTCATCATCTACATTACGTCATCGAGTTAGTCTGGTGTTCGAGGGACGTCGAGGTAGTGGGTCTTTTCCACTATCAAACCTTAAGACATATACGTGACCACGACACAGGAAACACTGAACGTGGGAGGGTGTCCGACAAGAGTTCTTTGTAGACTGGAGTAAAATGAACCTTCGTTCACAGTAAACACTCTTAACAAATTTTGGTGGGGGTGACACTTACTGCCGGACGACTGACAAGAGAGGAACATGATTACCAGAAGAAGTCGGACACAAACGTGGACATTACTGTCCCTGTCACAGACACCGGAAGGACCCGTACACACGACACTTAACTCACGGACTCTTTATGGATTCTTTCTGTCTGGACTGACATCCGTTTCTGTTGGCTGTCACTTCCAACTATTACATCTTACGAGTGCAGAAGTAGACCGAATCGATAAATCATCTTGGACCGGACGGTCCACTGGGTCAGGGTCCCCACCGGTACATGTACGGTTGAGGTTCGAGGGGACACCCCGACAGTCAGGGGACCCTTCGTCGAGCGAGGTAATCGATTACCCTCACGGTTTCCTTCGTTTTGGGGGTAATACGTCCGAGAGGGTCCCACGACTAGCAAGAACGTCTTCGACGTCGTCCGACCGTCCGGACCTTCCTCCACCCCTCTCAACTCCTTCCGGACCGAGGACGTTTCTCCCGGGAAGGTACTACGATACGGAAACATTGAACCGTTTGTCTTAAACTACGACAAACTTAAACGTTTGATTACTATTCTTTATTAACGATTTATCGAGTTATTGACTGTCCTTTAACGGGAACAAAAAGGTATTGTTACGTCGTCCTTCTAAGTTAATCCCGATGACATCTAAAAAAAAAAATTACAAACAAATGTACTAAGTAAAGGTTGTTACTGTTATCTACCCTCTCTATCCTCCTAACCCCTTTCCTCCCCCCGACCTTCCCGAATTTTAGGAGGGTCGAACGTTTACAGATGACTCCGTCCCCTTCCTTGTTTCTATTTCATAACCAGTCTAGAGAGGTAAGTCCGAACTTACCTGCACCCTTACCTGGAAGGGACACGTGGACTCTTTTCCGTCTCCTCTCTACTCAGACCTCCACTGGAGACTAGTCTGTCGAACTACTCTCATTCACTTGTAGTCAACCTTTGGTTACTCTCCTGAGTGGACTGGGGTAGGGTAGGGTGAGGAGGGTTCAACGACATCTACCCACCGAGCCTCGATTACCCTTCACAGGTACCCGTGACCCAGTGGTTCTCAGTAGACCCCGACTTAGAAGAAGTCGTAAACAGGGTCGGGGAGATTATGACGTAGAAAACGTCTAAACTCAAGAGACGAGGGGTCTTGGTCTCTTGAACCAGGACCCAAAGTAAGAGTCCCAGGATCTGGATTGACACTAAAAACAATGTAGGTTCCTATAAACGTTAAACTTTTTTCCAAGAATTCTTGTCTTCGTGAAATTTCGACTTTCCTTACTCGGAGTACACTACCCTAATGATTATCACGACCCCTCAAGTAAATCGTATTCCTCAGGTCGTCCCGAGGGGACTTTACAAGTAGGAGCCAGTGATCGAAAAGACAGAGTGACTCGACTTCTTGTCACTTAGTCCCCGAGTCCTTCTTCTCCTTCTTAAGATCTTTTGTGACGTTTTCTGTGTACAGACTCAGACGAGTTGTAGAGACTCTACCTGAGAGTCACACCGAATCTCATCTGAACTTTGGTCTAGGTCTGGGATGGTGAATGACTGACACACGAAACCCGTACTGTTAGTCGGAGAATCACGGAGGTCAAAGGTGTAGATATTTTACCCTTATTGACACCGTTTCTAAGTCCTTCTAGATCATACACACCGATACAAGTCCTTGAAAGTCCTGTCGTAGCTTGAGTCAGTCTTCGAGAACTATTCCCAATCTTTGGATAAGTGGTCTACACCCCGACGAGACAGGAGT
This sequence comes from Capra ibex, assembly GCA_006410555.1. Lineage (NCBI taxonomy): Eukaryota > Metazoa > Chordata > Mammalia > Artiodactyla > Bovidae > Capra > Capra ibex. The sequence goes on from SJYO01046538.1 coordinate 48,218,800, forward strand.
TGAAGGGGTCTTGTAAATAGTAGATTCAACGGTCACATCGTTACATTCCCGAAATGCCGGTCTCCATAATCCCCTTCGTCTGACTGGCTTTGGCGGGTGGGACCGGTTCGTGGTATCATTGGTAAACGATACAATACTGTCCTCCAGGACCATTCCTTATGCCTTGATTATTCGGTGGTGGTTGGTCTTCTCGAGTCCTTTCCAGTTTTCCACTGTGGTGTACAGACTGGTGGAGGGTCTTAGGAGGAGTGACCGTAGGTAGAACCGACTTGTTCCGTACGTGGTGGTCCTTCCTGAGACTCAGTCTTACTAACCGATTTCTGTCGGGTCTTTGATTAGGATAGTATTTTGATCAGTATTTTGAGTTCTGACGTTCGGTTCATCGTCTCGACAAGAGGACCCAAGGGAATGCGATGACAAGAGGTGGGTCCACGGGAAAGGGTTATTTTAGAGAACGAAACAATCGTGTACACAGAGGAGTCCGTTAAGTAAAGGCTCACAATTTGTTCTCGGGTCAAAGTTCGGGACCTTCCCCAAGGGGAAGGACGTTGTCTTTCTGTTCCCGAACTGAGAGTCGGGTCGGAGATGGTGAGTTGTAGGTTCTAATACATGGGAATATTTAGTCAGGTGTGAAATTCCCTTTTTAATAGGTGAATTCAATCTTACAGGGGGTATTAGAGAGAACACTCAATGGAATTATAAGTTTCTTCTCCTCTCTTTAACCATCCGTCGTATCCGACCCATCCCTCTATTCCATAAATCCTACTTACACACACACGTACGAGTCACCGGGTCAGTACAGGTTGAGGGACACCGGGGTACCTGACACCGGACGGTTCGAAGAGACGGACACTTTAAAAGGTCCGTTCTTAAATCCCACTTATCGATGAGTTTTAGTGAAAGATCAAGGGACTTTCGGTCCACCGTCCTCGGATGGAGTCGGAGTACCATCCATATTGGAGTCCCCATAGAGAGTTGTGTTCGGTCCGGGTGTCCGAGGTTCCTTTACCATCGGTCCTCTCTTAGACGTCGTTTGTAACAGTAGCATTTACGTCAGTCCAAGGGATCCACTAGGTTTCGTGTTAAAGGGGGGAACATTTATTTAGGTCCCTTGGGTCAACTCGGACCCAAAGTCAGGGAACAATGAATCTCTTCGTTTAAACGTAACGTTAAATAACAAAGTATAACGTTCTCCAAAATCTCGTCTTTCAACTCGAAAATAGACGTGTTAGTGTAAGAACACTCTAGGTCAGGTAAGAGAGCAAGATGGAAAAAGGACAGGGAGGGGGAAGTAGGAAAGAAAGTGGGAGAGGTTGTGGTCCCTCAAATTCAGATTCACCACCACCACCCCCGAAACAAAAAGAAAGAAAACCTTGGAAAATTTCTTTTTTAATTGACTGAAATTGAAAAATTAACTTCATACTGACTGCATGTCATAATTTAATCAAAGTCCCATGTTTTATTACTAGACTGTAAATATATGTAGTACTTTACTAGTCGTACTATTCAGATCAATGTTAGACAGTGGTATGTTTCGATTTTGTTACAATAATTGGTATAAGGGGTACGACATGTAATGTAGAGGTACATGAACCGATAAAATAGTGACCTTCAAACATGGAGAATTAGGGAAAGTAGGTAAAACGAGCGAGACATTGGTGAGAGGGAAGACCTTTGGTGACCAGACAAAAGACATAGACACTCAAACAAAGACAAAATAATACAAACAAACACCAAAATGCAAAATATATATTCACTTTAGTACGTCATGAAAAAAAAGGGACAGACTAAATAAAAGTCAAGGCAAGTCGGCGAATCAGTACAGGTTGAGAAACGCTGGGACACATGACGTCGTGACTTCCGAAGGGACAGGTAGTAGTCGAGGGTCTCGAATGAGTTTGAGCACAGATAGTTCCCCACTATGATAGGTTGGTAGAGTAGGAGACAACAACGGAAGAGGAGGACGGACTTTTCAGTCGAGAAGTGTAGTCCACCGGTTCCATAACCTCAAAGTCGAAGTCGTAGTCAGGAAGGTTACTTATAAGTCCTGACTAGAGGAAATCCTACCTGACCAACATAGAGGAACGTCAGGTTCCCTGAGAGTTCTCAGAAGAGGTTGTGGTGTCAAGTTTTCGTAGTTAAGAAACCGTACGTCGAAAGAAATATCAGGTTGTGAGTGTAAGTATGTACTGATGACCCTTTTGTATCGAAACCGATCTACCTGAAAACAACCGTTTCATTACAGAGACGAAATATTATACGACAGATCCAACCAGTATCGAAAACAAAGTTCCTCGTTCACAGAAGATTAAAGTACCGACGTCAGTGGTAGACGTCACTAAAACTTCTGGGGTTTTTATTTCAGACAATGAGAAAGGTAACAAAGGGTAGATAAACGGTAATTCACTACCCTGGTCTACGGTACTAGAAGTAAAAGACTTACAACTCAAACTTCGGTTTAAAAAGTGAAAGTAGATAAAATAAAACGAATCGTATTATGGGAGTTCAAGGTGGATAACAACATTTACCGTTCTCAAGTAAGAAAAATTACCGACCCATCATAAGGTAACATATTTATATAGTGTAAAAGAAATAGGTAAGTAGATAGTTACTTGTAAATCGAACAAAGGTGTAGAATCGATAACACTTTTTACGTTACTTGGATTCTCACGTTCTCCGAAATAAGTCATTAAGTACTTAACCCGTCGTAGGGTGGATCGTGTGTCTTTCCTAGAGGTTCCTCGACATGTTTTACTTTCTTAACATCCATCTTCCCTCTCCTTGTTCTTTCGATATAGGCGTTTTTCGGTCAACCAACACTGTTCCAGTGGAAGGAAATCTCATACCGTTCAAAGATAGTTCGTCTTCCGGGGTGATCCCGACTGGTTCAGTAAACACTACTGAGTGAGCTTCTAAGGTAAGAATTCCTCTTCAAGAACTAGTATCGGAGTAAATATGAGAGAAGATCCGTTCCTTCAACGATTTTCCTTCGTTTAGGACTTAGTACTTACGGAGGACCATCCGCAGAAGATTGAGTTGCTTACATCCTCTCAACTGGTTTGTGTACAGAGTCAAACTAACACCTGTCAATCTCAGTGTGAATAATTATCTACTGGATTTTCCGCAACGGAACAATACGTGGTCGGTAGAGTCGTAAGTATCTGGGTTAGTCTTATTCACGGAGGAGTCTGTTTCTAATTTTAGACGATCCCCTGTTTACTGTGATTCCACCGTGATAAGTGCCTAAGTAAACGTCCCTGACGACATAAACGGACAAGTCCGGTCTCCAGTGAACCGAAAAACCACGTACACCCTTCATTTAGAGGATCAGACTTTATTTTTCAACAAGATTTGAAGAACGTTTTTTCCCACGACGACTGCTCTAGAGACACATTGACCACCGTCTAGAGGAAATCTATTAACCTATTAATATTCTCGTAAGTCAAGTCACGTCAAGTCAAGTCAGAGAGCCAGCACAGGTGGATAAACGCCGGGATACCTGGTGTCGTGTGGTCCGGAGGGACAGGTAGTGGTTAAGGATCTCAAATGAGTTTGAGTGGAGGTAACTAAGCCACTACGGTAGGTTTGTAGAGTAGGAGACAGTAGGGGAAGAGGAGGACGGAAGTTAGAAAGGGACATAGTCCAAACAAACAAAAAAAGAAAAATTACTCAGTCAAGAAACATAGTCCACCGGTTTCATAATCTCAAAGTCAAAGTTGTAGTCAGGGAGGTTACTTATAAGTCCTGACTAGAGGAAGTCTTACCTGACCAACCTAGAGGAACGTCAGGTTCCCTGAGAGTTATCAGAAGAGGTTGTAGTGTCAAATTTTCGTAGGTAAAAAACCGTGAGTCGAAAGAAATGTCAGATTGAGAGTGTTGGTATGTACTGAGGACCTTTTTGGTATGTGAACTGATCTACCTGGAAACAACGTTCTATTATAGAGACGAAAAATTATACGACAGATCCAACCAGTATTGAAAAGAAGGTTCCTCGTTCGCAAAAAAATTAAAGTACCGACGTCAGTGGTAGACATCACTAGAACCTCGGGGGTGGGGGTGGGGTGGTTTATCAGACAGTGACAAAGGTAACAAAGAGGTAGATAAACGGTACTTCACTACCCTGGTCTACGGTAAGAATCAAAAGACTTTCGACTCAAAATTCGGTTGAAAAAGTGAGAGGAGAAAGTGAAAATAGTTCTCCAAAAAAAAAAGTCAAGAAGAAGTGAAAGACGGTATTCCCACCACGGTGGACGTATAGTCTCCAATAACTATAAAAAGGGCCGTTAGAACTAAGGTCGAACACAAAGAAGGTCAGGTCGCAAAGAGTACTACATGAGACGTATATTCAATTTATTCGTCCCACTGTTATATGTCGGAACTACTTGAGGAAAGGACTAAACCTTGGTCAGACAACAAGGTACAGGTCAAGATTGACAACGAACGACTGGACGTATGTCTAAAGAGTTCTCCGTCTAGTCCCCCAGACCATAAGGGTAGAGAACTTAAAAGGTGTCACAACACCAGATGTGTTAGTTTCCGAAACCGTATCAGTTATTTCGTCTTCATCTACAAAAAGACCTTGAGAGAACGAAAAGACAAGTGGGTTGTCTATAACCGTTAAACTAGAGACCAAGGAGACGAAAAAGATTTTGGTCGAACTTGTAGACTTTAAAGTACCAAGTGCATGACAACTTCTGACCGAATCTCCTAAAACTCGTAATGAAATGATTGATCGCACACTCTACTCACGTTAACACGTCATCAAACTCGTAAGAACCCGTAACGGAAAGAAACCCTAACCTTACTTTTGACTGGAAAAGGTCAGGATACCGGTAACGACTCAAAAGGTTTAAAGGATCGTACAACGTTGTGAAAGTGTCGTAGTAGAAAATCCTAAACTTTATCATGTTGATTTTAAGGTAGCGGGGGTAATCGAAACAAGCATCACTACAAAGGATTCCGGGAGAACTAAAGGGTAAGGTCCTACAGACTGAGATCCACTCACTAGTATGGGAACACTAACAGACCCAGTACTTCTAGAAAAAACATATCAAGAAGACACATAAGAACGGTCGAGAAGAATTATAGAAGACGAAGACAATCCCGGTATGGTAAAGACAGGTAATAACACGGGTAGAACCGTACTTTACAAGGCAACGATAGAGATTAAAAGAACTTCTCTCGAGACGACGACGATTCAGCGAAGTCAGCACAGGTTGAGACACGTTGGGGTATCTGTCGTCGGATGGTCCGAGGGGGCAGGGACCCTAAGAGGTCCGTTCTCGTGACCTCACCCCACGGTAAAGGAAGAGGTTACGTACTTTCACTTTTAACTTCCCCTTCAGTACAGGTTGAGAAGCACTGGGGTACCTGACGTCGGGTGGTCCGAGGAGGTAGGTAACCTAAGAGGTCCGTTCTCGTGACCTCACCCAACGGTAAAGGAAGAGATCCTCTCTAGAGATCAGAAAGGGTAAAATAACAAAATCTCCTAATCATCACATTTACATGGTGTTAAACGCATCCGTAAACTCAGATCAACCAGTACAGGTCAATAGTTTTCTCTTCCCACCTTTGTTCCGTCACCTACAAGGCCGGTATTTTCGGTCGAGACATTCACTGAAGACTCCTCCCAGTTAATATCAAATACTACTGTCACCCTTATTTTATTTTTAACCAGTGTCCCTCTTGGTCCCCTAGAAATCTGAGTACCTGTCTAACCTTAAAAACTCCTGTCTAGGTCGTCAGACTTTTAAATGGGGTCAATCGTCACCGGACACTCTACCTACTACCACAATAGAAAGTCTCATTACGGTTTCATTTTTCTTTCTCCTCTTTTTCCAAAAGTACAAATCAATTTCATACTTCAGAACTAGGTCACGGAACTCATCTTCGTCAGATGGAATTTCATTTACGGAGAAGGATCAACTAAACTAAACCCCCAAAGGTCGTAAATGTGGTCTAGTCTACACAGACTACCTGTGAAGAAGTCGATCCTATACATATGGGTTCCGGGTCACGACAAATTAAAGTGTCGTCACAGTGTCACCTATGAAAGGTACTCAGAGTGAAAAGGTTTTTGTAGTCTCCTTTTGATTGATATTTACTGTTTCTGAATTTTCACCTACTTCCAGACTATTTTAAAGTAACGTTACGTTGACCGTTCCCTTAAAAGAATAAAGATGCCGTATGTTGTAAAATTGTATTATTGATTTTAATACTACCTATTGTGATGTGACCCTATATAGTCTTGACTTTTTCCAAATTGTGGTGAATAAACTGTTACGAAGTACACTAAATTGTGTTCAAATTAATCGTATCGTTGAGAGAAAATATTCCTCTCTATTCTTTGGAAAACGTTAAAAGGTTCGTAGGAGACATTTTAGGGGTTTTTCTAAAATAAATCTTAAACTTAACCTTGTGTAAACAGTTTTTATAGATTTCCAAAATTTTGTGAACCAGTTTATCCTAGAATCCCGAGACACTTTATCATGAATCAAATAGGTGAATTGGTATCATTGTTATTCCTGAAGTGTCTGTTTATGTTTTTCAATTTATGAATACTTTGTTTCGTTTAGTTTTGTTTGTTTGTTTTTTTTTGGGGAATCGATAAAATCATTTCTTCTGAGTTAAAAAAATTCTTTAGTTTCTGAACTATTTCTGTTGAACTTTGTACCCTTTAACAAAACTTTTTGTATCTCAGAAACAAAGGATCCCTCTAATGGTTAACCATTTCTGTTTAGAAAGTATTAAGAAATAGTTCTCCTCTGATCATCAGTTTCTTTTTAAAAAGACAAGAAAAAAAAAAAAAAAAACCAACCCCCCTATAGGGTGTACGACGTGGAGAGTCGTACACCCTAGAATCAAGGGACTGGTCCCTAACCCGGGTATGGGAGACGTCACCTTTACGTGTCAGAATGGGTGACCTGATTGTCCCTTTAGGGGTTTTTTATATACATATATAAAAACCGGAGTGGTCCGTCTCAAGGGGTTGGTTGTCAACTTAGGTCCGTTGCCGTCACCTTCGGGATTTAGGATTGGTGATCCTGTGGTCCGTTGATGGTCTTTCGAAACAAGAAAATCGTCTATTTTTTTTAATTCAGATCAAAAATGTATCCATGTGATAACCATAATTATATTCGAATAATAATTTTTCTGAATTTTATCGTTGAGTTAAAATCGATGAAACCGGTATGAGAGAAGGGTGGAAAAAAAAAATATAAGAAAATTAAAAAATTAAGTAATTAAGTACCGACGTGACAGAAACAACGTCGTGTGTCCGAAAGAGATCAACGTCACTCGCTCGCGATGGGAGATCAATACTACACCCACTATGGTACGTCCGAGGACCCGTGTTTCAGACACAAGAAATAAAGGAACTAATATCCTCTGTCCGAAGTAAGTCGGAGGTACTGGTAGGGTCTCAAGGTTACCCGTCTACGTTCGTCAACAATTAATCCTTCCCCTCCCTTACCCTATGGTTTCATTTTATCAGTTCTCGTCGGAGCCCCGTTCCAGGATAAAGGGGTAGTTTCATATGTGTGTTATAAAAAATGGATAAAACGTCTATGACTTTATGGTAGGTTCATTCTCTTCAATTGCTAATTGTTACAACACGACGGGTGTTTGCACCTCTGGGGTCGGGTCAACCTAGACGTCCGACTACTTCGATTGAGGATTACGGAATGGTGGTTGGGTAGTCTTCTTCCAGGTACTCGTGTAGTATAAGAGAAACCTGTTGAAGATATTTTGAAGAGTGATAGAAAGAGTTCAACCCTGTGTACCAAAAAACTCCCACACTCGGGTGATACTGGGGAAAACTGACCGTTTCGTGATTTCGATAAGAAGAGATGAAGTGGGTCTTGAGACAGAGACTCTAAATTAAACTGTGGTTACATACCCTTTCGAAACCCACAGTACACACGAATACCGTCACCGAAGAATATAACGTCTCGTATCAAAGAGCCCGGTTACCCGAAGTTGTCAACATCGAGTGTCCGAATCAATACGGTACCGTACACCTTAGAATCAAAGACGTGGTCCCTTCCTTTGACACAAGAGATGTAACCGTCCACCTAAGAATTGGTGACCTGGCGGTGAAGGGTTGTAAAATATGGTAAAACAGGAAATAAGAGGAGAAAAGTTAGAACTTTATTGGTAAAACTGAAATCCTATTTAAATAAAAGAAAAGAATTTTTTTACATAGAGGTATGGAGTCGGATTGGCTCTATCGTATAATTTTTCGTCTCTGTAATGAAACGGTTGTTTCCAGACAGATCAGTTCCGATACCAAAAAGGTCATCAGTACAAACCTACACTCTCAACCTGATATTTTCGACTCACGGCTTATTAACTACAAAAACTTGACACCACAACCTCTTCTGAGAACTTTCAGGGAACCTGAAGTTCCTCTAGGTTGGTCAGATAGGATTTCCTCTAATCAGGACCCACAAGTAACCTCCCTGACTACAACTTCGACTTTGAGGTTATGAAACCGGTGGACCATGTCTCTCGACTGAGTAAACTTTCCTGGAACTACGACCCTTTCTCACTCCCGTCCTCCTCTCCCCTACTGTCTCCTACTCTACCAACCTACCGTAGTGGCTGTGTTACCTGTACCCAAACCCATCTGAGGCCCTCAACCACTACCTGTCCCTCCGGACCGTACGACGCCAAGTACCCCCAGCGTTTCTCAACCTGTGCTAACTCGCTGACTTGATTATGGAGTCGGTTTTTGTGTCAGTAAAAGGAACATGTATCTCAACAAAGGGATTAATAAAAATCATCAAAATTATCGTGTATAGTTAATCTCAAAATTGGGAACTTCACTTCACTTTCAGTGAATCAGTATAACCTGAGAATCACTGGGATACCTGACATCGGACAGTTCGACGAGACAGGTACCTTAAGAGGGTCATTCTTGTGACCTCATCCGACGGTAAAAGATAGGGTCCCCTAGAAGGACTGGGTCCCTGACTTGAACCCAGAGGACGTAACTTTCGTCAAAGAAATGGTAGACTCGGTGGTCTCTTTGGGAATATTGGGAATCTTCGGAGTTAAAGATCACTTTTGATTCAACATCCGTTAACACTCGAGACAATGTGGTCTCAGGAACTCTAACGTTCATATATTCACGTAAAACATTAAAAATCCTTGTATATGAAGGTTGGTCAGGTAAGACTTCCTCTAGTCGGGACCCTAAAGAAACCTCCCTTACTACGATTTCGACTTTGAGGTCATGAAACCTGTGGAGTACGCTTCTCAACTGAATAACCTTTTCTGAGACTACGACCCTCCCTAACCCTCGTCCTCCTCTTCCCCTACTGACTCCTACTCTACCGACCTACCGTAGTGACTGAACTACCTACACTCAGACTCACTTTAGGTCCTCAACCACCACCTGTCCCTCCGGACCGCACGACGCTAAGTACCCCAGCGTTTCTCAGCCTGTGTTGACTCGCTGACTTGACTTGACTATAAAGAAAGTATCATGTTAACAAGTTATATCGTGTCTTTTTTAAACGATTGTCTAGGTTTATACAAATGACAGGGTCCTTAATCGGTTTCATCTATCTGGATACAAGTCATTAATTATAAAACCACCAACAACAAGTCAACGGGTCAGTACAGATTGAGAAACTCTGGGGTACATAACGTCGTGCGGTCCGGAGGGACAGGGAGTGGTAGAGACTTCAAACGGGTTCAAGTACAAGTAACGTAACCACTACGGTAGGTTCGTAGAGTAGGAGACTGCGGGAGAAGAAGAGACGGGAGATAGAAAGGGTCGTAAACCCTGAAAAGGTCACTCAGTAGACATTCGTAGTCTACTGGTTTTATGACCTCGAAGTCGAAATCGTAGTCACAAAGGTCACTTATAAGTCCTAACTAGAGAGAATTCTAACTGACCGAACTAGAACGTCAGGTTCCCGGAAAGTCCTCAGATGAGGTCGTCGTGTCAAGTTTCCGTAGTTAAGAAACCGTAAGACCAAAAAATGTCAGGTCGAGAGTGTTGGTAAACACTGATGACCCTTGTGGCATCGGAATTACTATGTCCGGAAACAGTCGTCTCATTACAGAGACGAAAAGTTGTGTCACAGATCCAAAGAGTAACGAAAGGACGGTTCTTCGTTAGCAGAAGACTAAAGTACCGACGTCAGTGGTAGGTGTCTCTAAAACCTCGGGTTCTTCTCCTTTAGACAGTGGGGAAGATGGAAAAGGGGAAGATAAACGGTACTTCACTACCCCGGTCTACGGTACTAGGATCAAAAAAAATTGTATATCAGAATTGGACCGAGAAAGTGAGAGGAGGAAGTGGGAGTAGTTCTCCGAGAAATCAAGGAGAAACGAAAGACGGTAATCTTACCAACAGAATACGTATAGACTCCAACAACTACAAAGAGGACGGATAGAACTAAGGTCGAACATTGAGTAGGTCGGGTCGTAAAAAGTACTACACGAATCGTACATCCAATTTGTTTATCTCACTGTCGTCTGTCAAGACAGTATGAGGAAAGAGTTAGAACTTGGTTAGTCAACAAGGTATGTCCACAGAGTCCTCTGTCCATTCTACATCATAAGGGTAGAGAGATTCTTGAAAGATGTCAAACAGTACTAGGTGTGTTAGTTTCCGAAATCACATTAGTTGCTTTGTCTCTATCCACAAAAAGACTTTAAGAGAAAGAAAGAGATATTAGGTCGCTTACAACCGTTAAACTAGAGATCAAGGAGAAAGAAAAGATTTGGGTCGATCTTGTAGACCTTCAGAAACCAAACGTATTACGACTTCGGATCGTAAGTTCTAAAATTCGTACTGGAATGATCGTACCCTCTACTCACGTTAACAGACTACCAATCGTGTAAGAAACCATAAAACTATCAAAAAAGAATAAACCTTTATTAGATCTATAAGTTATTTAAAGGTAGTAAATTAAATTGTAGTTGTAAAATGACAAAATTTAATAGTTTCTCTAAAACCTCAGATAAAATTTCATCTGTGTGTATTATTAACAACTTTTCAAATAGATTTTGGAGAGTAGGGTGAATGTAGTTAAATTAAGCGAACAAGAGTTGTTCATACAAATCTAAAGAGTATTTTAAAGTAGTATGGTTCAATGAAAAGAACGACTGTTTAACATATTTTCTTTATTGTACGTAAAGAAATTGAACATTTGGGTGTACCTTTATTTCGACGTACAGAAGTAATAAAAATTACGGTTATTGAGACTTCTGTATGGATAAAGTTAATATATTTGTTTTAATTTAATCAAAAACAAATGATTTCTATTAAAGTCCAGTAAACTTGAACTTTTTAAATACCTAACAAAAGGTGTAAAGGCTCTCCAACTCTTTATGAACTAAGTGTAGTTGTGAGAAAAAATTTTCGGTTAATTTCTTTCTAAAAAATATTTAATTCTCATAGTAGTTCTCCACTTTTTTTAGTGTGTACTTGTTGTATATGTCTATATATATCTGTATGTCTGTCGATGTTTGTCTTTGGAATATTGTAAACAAAATTTTAAAATTGCCACTCCGTCTATACTATTACGTTTTGAGTAATCAAATACTTTCTTTGCAAGCTTGGTTTAGCACAAAGACCGTCTATGTTATTCAAATCTAATGGACTAGTCTTCTGAAATTCAAAAGTAATCATAAACATCTCTTCTGTGTAAACGGATGTAAGGTTTATCGTAAGGGGGGTCAGGAAAAAACTTATGGACTATCTTGTAAATGTAGAGTTTCCGTGTCCTTTTCTTCCGTTCATGGAGGTTCTTCCTAAGAACAAAGGATTTCCAGTCTTACAAATGTTATAAGTGTTCGAGAAACTCTACTTACCCTTTCGAAACCCCTAACCAAAATTTTTTTTCTTTTCTCTTTTCCACCTAAAAATTATCAAAGATCTAGACTTAAAGACCAAAACGTTTTTACACATTCTATTCCTGTGAATAAAAATTAAGGAGTTTCTTAACCAGATGTCGGATTTACTGTAGTTCCCCGACTATATACGTAAGTTGGTGTAATAGAAGTCACAAGAAAAAAAAGGATAGTCCTTCTAGAGGTGGATTCTCCGTTTAGTTTTTTTTTTAAGATACAAAACCTTAAGATACAAGACCTTTTTTAAGACACAAGACAGAAACCATACAAAATCATTCAGGAAGGTGTTGTCGATGTCTACCAAAAAAGAAAGGGAGACCCATGTAAATTCAATCCCCACTGTCACTTCACTTTCACATCAGCGAGTCAACACAGACTGAGAAACACTGGGGTACCTGACATCGGGTGGTCCGAGAAGACAGGTACGCTAAGAGATCCTTTCTCTTGACCTCACCTAACGGTAAGGGACCCCCTAGAAGGACTAAGTCCCTAGCTTCGACCCAGAAGACGTAACGTCCGTCTAAGAAATGATGATCATGGTAGACCCTTCGGATTTCCTTCTTCTTGTCCGTTAAGGGAACTCCCGACCGTTGTTAAACCTTCCTAGGACGTTGAGTGTGAAGACGGACCGGTATAATACCCCAGGGGTTGGACTGTCAATGGGTCGGTTTAAGAGTCCTGTGTTTTGTTCTGTTTGTTTTTGCATTTCGACAACGACCTTCCCTTTACTAGTTATTGGTTACCTACACTTAAATCTTCCCTCCCCTGGTATACTTTAAAATAAAAAGAGAGAGTTGACCCGAGACACCTGACTATAAGCTCTCTAGACAACGACCGTTCTTAGAAGTAGGAAGTAGCCGAAGACGATCAAAAGGGTCCTGGGGTAGACGTCCAAGACGTAAGATACACACGAGTCAACGTAGACTGAGACACCCGGGTACCTGACGTCGGGTGGTCCGAGGAGACAGGTTCCTTAAAAGGTCCGTTCTTATGACCACACTCAACGGTAAAAGATGAGGTCCCCTAGAAGGTCTGGGTCTTTAGTTGGATGCAGTGAATGTAGAGGACGTGATCGTCCGTCTAAGAAATGGTGACACGAGAGGCCTTTTGGATTCACCCCATTGTCTTTCAAGTCGGACTCATAGATGGTCTTTGACCGTTTCAAAAGGTAATTAAGATTAACATCAAAGGGAACCGACAAATACCCTTATTCCTTTGTCAAATGATCTTTCCAAATCATTTGTCAAATGATCTTGTCAAATGAGTTCCAAGGTAGTTTGGACCCTCCCTGGGTGTGTACTTGGGAGTAAACTTCCATTTATGCCTCCACAGAGTCTCTTCCGTTACCGTGGGGTGAGGTCATGAGAACGGACCTTTTAGGGTACCTGTCTCCTCGGACCATCCGATGTCAGGTCCCCCAGCGTTTCTCAGCCTGTGCTGACTCCCTGAAGGGAAAGTGAAAAGTGAAAGTCCGTAACCTCTTCCTTTACCATTGGGTGAGGTCACAAGAACAGACCTCTGAGGGTCCCTGCCCCCTCGGACCACCCGACGGCAGATACCCCAGCGTGTCTCAGCCTGTGCTGACTGGGCTGAATCGTCGTCGTACCCCCACAGACATTCGGGAGGTCGAACCACCTGAAACCCATACTAGTATATCAGAGAAGTCTGACCTTCTGTTAAGACTTTCACATAATCGTCTTACTCATTAATTCATTCCTTTCTGTCCCCTCCTCACCATCCTCGACGTGAGTAGTATACCAGAAAACAAAATCAATGGAGAGCACAGAGATGAAAAATTAATTTCTAAATAAAACGTTGTTTAGAAAGTTACTTCGATTAAACTTTAAAACTTCGGAAGATCTCCGAAGACGTATGGTTAATTCTATTTAGGTTAAGATAAACTAATCCCTCAGGAACGAAAGTTCTCGTAAACAATTTACTAGAATAGATAAACCTTATAAGGAGTATTGCCGGTGACATTGAGATCGAGAGGAATCATTCTAAAACACTGAAAACATCTGTAGACACGACACAAGATTCAGGGAAGTCATCACAGACAAACACTGGGATACCCAACATCGGGTGGTCCGAAGAGACAGGGACCCTTAACGGTCCGTTCTTATGACTTCACCCAACGGTACGGAAAGGGATCCCCTAGAAGAGTTGGGTCCCTAGTTTGAGTGAAGAGAATGTAGAGGACGTCACCGTTCACCCAAGAAATGGTGATCACAGTGGACTCTTAAGATCAACAGGAATTATTCTAAAGTAGTAAAAACATCTGTAGACACCAAAGACATTGGTGTCAAGAACCTGTACTTTATTCCACACGGTTGAAGAAACCTTCAATTCCTAAATTAAAGAAATCGATTTAAATCCAGAGGACCTCGGTTTAATTGTGGATTTGTACTATAAGACGAACTGACTACCGAGACACTACAAAATGTCACACGGAATAAAGAACCTCCAAAAGAACTCCAACTACCAACTGGATCACAGTTATATTGGATGAAACACTGGTTGAAGAGGATTGTGTCCTCAGAAACTCAATCTACCCCTCAGGAGATTGTCGAAAATTCACGACGTAGACCGGGTAGTTAAAAAACCGAAAACTTTAAGGGTAATCGTTATCGGAAATAAAGTACACGTGTAATCAGTAGTCATTGGTTTTCCACAATGACAGTTTACTGGTTATCTTCTGGAACACACTAGGTGGTCTCTAAGGGTTACACCTCCACTCCTGACCCCTTTCTTGACTTGGTCGTCTAGGGGTTGTTTCCTCCTGACCGTTGAGTCTAAAGTTAGTGTACCCGTCGAAACCTGACTCGAATCCCGACCCCGAACCCAAGGTCTACCTTACTAGACAATGAGTTTGACTGGACGGGACCTCCTCTTTCGTTTAATTTGACCCTCGAGTTACGTTTCTCTCACGTAGACTTTTGTCCTCAGGGGTCAGGGACCCAGTGTCTGACCAACCGAACAACTATTGTCCCGACGTGTCATCCGTCATTTGCCACCCGTCCTCTCACTCCAAAGTAGACATAAATGTCGACGAGACGTAGTGATATTGATGGTGGACTCGAAGTGGAGGATAGTCCAGTCACTGTCGTAATCTGAGAGTGTCCTCGTACTTGAGATGTCACTTGACAATTACACTCCCTAGATCCACCATTCGAGGAATGCTCTTAGTAGGGTTTTTGGTAAAAGGGGAAGGGACCCGATATCTTTTTGACAGAAGGTACTTTGTCAAGGGACCACGGTTGTTCCGACCCCTGGTGACAGAGTCTTTGTTCCTCTGGAATAAGCACCGGAAGTTTTTACTACTTTTTCTGTCTCTTGAGTTTCACAAGTACCTATGGTTACGGAAACAAAGAACAACAGGGGTCTCAGTAGTTTTCAAAAAAACCTAGGACAGTGACGGTGGTTATGTCAATTTTTTATTATAAGTTGATTTTAAATTTCTAGTATAACCGAAATGAGTCACTAAGTAATTCAGTTCGTCATAGTATTGATCGTTTCTCTCCTCGAGACTCGACATGTTTTACTTTCTGAAAGTATCGTCTTCTTTCTTATGACTCTTTCAATACGATTGTTTTTCACCTAACTAACACCGTTCTGACGGAAGGAGACACCGCAGGGACCACCGAGTCTGTCATTTCTTAGACGGACGTTACATCCTCTGGACCCAAGTTTGAGACCCAACCCTTCTAGGGGACCTCTTTCCTCACCGATGGGTGAGGTCATAAGAACGGACCTCTTATGGTCCCTGTCTTCTCGGACCACCCGAGGTCAGGTACCCCAGAGTTCCTCAACCTGTGCTGACTCACTGATTGTGAAAGTGAAATGGAAGGAAATCCCCTACTGTCCCCGGAAAGTCCGTCTACTGGGGTAATAACGACTGGTCCAGTAAGGACTACTGACCAAATTCTAAGGTAAGAACCCTCTTCGGTGTTGACATTAATTTATAATTCAGAACCAAACCACTGCACCTAGAATCACATTCACTTAGGTAAAGCCTGGACAACAGAAAAATAGTCTTGGGTTAATGTCGACTACAACGTTTTAATTGCAAGTATCGGTACTTTAATACTATATCTGCGGAATATCTTTAGTGAGTTAGTTTGTCTCACTTTGGAAAAAATACACCATTAGTAAAGGGTGGTAGTTTAAAGTATCCTTTCTTGTCAAACTAACTTGGTGGATCAATTTGACACATACTTTAATCAGTAAGAGGGATATTTGTCACAAGACGACGAAAACGTCTGTTTTCGATTGTCTTAGTTCCATCATTAACTGACCCTTTACTGTCCAGGATTAAGACGGACGTAACATACGGACGAGAAAAATGTTAGTTTGACCTTTGGGATCTCAATACACAAAGTACCATACCCATAAAAAGGGAAAGAAGATTCCACCAGGGTATATCACCGTCTTAGTCCGTTTTTTTCGATCAAAAACTTAGAAAAGAATAATTAATCGTTACACTGGTGTATAATCGTTAAGAGGTACAGACAACGTTTGGTCGTCTCACACGGACCGTCCAGGGAATCGGAAGAGAAAGTCGGACTAGAAGACATTACTCTCAAACTACATGGAACTTTGGAGGATCCTGTCAATCGTAATAGTTCACATTGTTATTTAACTGTTAGGTATCTCCTGAATTAGGTGGAATTTTTTCAAAGTACTTAACGTTCCACGACCCTTTCTCCTTCTCTTACCTCGGATTACTTCTTTAATTTCGTACTTATCCATTCTTAGTTAAAGTACCCTCCTCCCTGTTAATCCCCCCCACCCTAATTGTATATGTTTGATGATATCTATTTTATCTATTCGTTCTCCCCATATGACATGTCATGTCCGTTAATATCGGTAATACAACAATTATTGGATATTACCTCATATTAGATGTTTTTATAACTTAGTGATAATACATGTGAATTCGATTGTAACGAGTCCTAACCGATTTTACGAGAGTACCAAAACGTCAGTCTGTCTGAATCAACCGTACAACCGAGTGGTAAATGATTGGTCCGTAGAACTATAAATCGAAGACATTCACGGGCAACGGGGAAGAACTCTTTTTGATAGACAGAGCACCTTCGGTGCAGTCCATAAGATCGTACTGACTGTACATCGTCCATAAGTTATTTATGCCTACGAAACCCATTGAAATATTCGAAGGACTCCCTAGACTAGGGACCTAGGTCCCTCGGACCTTTGTGTTCCTCTCTGGGGTGGGTGAGTTGGTCCCGGTCCCTCCCCTTCACTGAATGAATTCCTGTAAACTACCGTCTAATATGGGAAAACAAGTGGTGACATAGATCGGTCGATGACCTATCGTAATCGTCGGGTCTTCGTCGGTTATTTATTGACGTCTTTCTTGTTTGGAGTCTGGAGACCAGAGAATGGAACACGAGAAAGAGTGTGGACGGATGGAGTAGATAAAGTAAGAGGACCCGGAGAGAGGATTCCATGTTCATTATACAGATTGACACAGGAAAGGTCATATTCTTCCTTTCACTACAAAACAAAGTGTCGTTGTGACCCTCGAGAGGTCAAGAGTCTTCGTCCCTTCCTGTGTTGTCGACCAACCGACCTCCGAGTTCCCCTCTGAAGTATAAAAACAGAAAAGGTCAAAGTTCCCCGACGGGTATAAGGGATCGAGAGTCTGAGAAGGAAGTGGAAAAAGATTTAAATAAAAATCAACCTCCTTTCAACGAAATATTACAACACAACCAAAGACGGTATGTTGTTCCACTTAGTCAGTATTCATATGTAATGCAGGGGAGGGAAAACTCGGAGGAAGTGGCGGGTGGGATAGGATGGGGAGATCCAGAAGTGTCTCGTGACCCAACCCGAGACACACAATATGCTGTCGGAGGTTAATCGATAGATAAATGGTATACTATTACATGTACAAAGTCGCGATGAGAGGGTTAAGTAGGGTTGAAGAGTAAGGGGACGATACAGGAGTTCGGTCATGAGATACGTTTGTAGAGACAACGACAGGACGTGTATCTAAGTAGTCATAGTGAAAAGATCCTTCTGGATTTATCTGTAAAGAGGTTTCCTCTGTATGTCTACCGGTTGTGCGTGTACTTTTTTACGAGTTGTGGTGAATAATCTCTTTACGTTTAGTTTTGATGTCACTTCACAGTCGAGTGTGGTGAGTCTTACCGGTAGGAGTTTTTGAGAAGTTTTCCATTTACAACCTCTCCCACACCTCTTCTCCCTCGGGAGAACGTGACAACCCCCAGATATTCAACTGTACCGGTGATACCTCTTATCAAACCTCTAAAAATTTTTTATTTTGTTGTTGTTGTTGATCCCTATTTTGATGGTATACTGGGTCGTTAGGATACGTCTTATCAGACCTCTAAAGAATTTTTTTGTTTGTTTGTTTGTTTTTTTGATCCTTATTTTGATGTTATACTGGGTCGTTAGGGTGATGGGATTCTTTTGGTATTAACTTTTTCTGTGTGTATGGGGTTACAAGTAGTTTCGTGATTAATGTTATCGGAAGGGAACAGAAATTTTAACCGTGTCGTCAAACTCGAAAGGAGTGTAGTGTAGGGTAACTAGAAGAGAAGACGGGACCAGAAGGTGAGGATTTCTGGGGACACTGTAACTAGGTGGGTATTAAGTCCTATCAGAAGGACTGATAGTTCTCGGAATTGACTTAATGGGACGTTTCAGGGATAACAGTAATTCCATTGTATAAGTGTCTAAACTCCCTAATCTGTATTCATAGAGACCCCGATAATAAGACGGGTGGTGTGAGGTCATCCCTGAGTAGACTAGTCGAGTAAATATATTTGAGAAGGGAGAGGGGAGAGGAGACGAGGTCAACAAAACCTTGGTCGACGTAGTTCCCACGTCGTAACCTCCCTTCCTTTCTCTTTAATTATCTGACCCCTTCGTCTTCGTCCTATGTAATTCCTGAACTGAGGTAAAGTCTTTAGTGATCAGGGATTCACTTCAGTCCGACCGATTGAGTAAAGTAACTCGTCCTATAACCTTCAGACCCAGTATCATCGACCCACGTGACTCCGTACGTCAGTACGAAACCTCCGTCCTTCGGGACTGTTACACTTAAATTCTCCTCTCAATTCTTTAAGTTTGAGAAAATATATCAACATTATAATCTCGACCGTTCGGTACACAACCTCGGGTCTAGTTACCCTTCTTAGTTACCGGAGACCGGTTCTTTACCGACCCTAAAGATGAAAGACTAGTCGGAAACGAAACATTCTAAGAAAGAACTCGGATACAATCCCGTCACGTTGAATCCCTAGATTCTTCATACCTTCTATCTACTCCCTACTCCTTCAAGGGTTTTACATATCTTTGAAAATATTTTTTTCGAAAAAGTTTTAAACTCTAGCGTGTCATATTTCCCTTTATTTTGTATACATTGTTTTAATACAGGATTCCAGTTCGAAATAGTTTTCAGTGGACCTACTCAATCAAGGAGAGAGACCTGGAATTAGAGAACAAATTTCTTACTTCCAGGTAAGACACCAGGAAAAAAGTGAGACGTCACTTTAGTGAGACTCTAACGTCACAAGAACCGTTTTTAGTACAAGAAGAGTCGAATCATCGTCTTTAACAGAAAAGGACGAGATAGTCGAAGTGAAGACAACCACGGGGACGTACACGACTCTGAAGAGTTCACAGTCATCTCGGTGACACTATACCACTAACTGTCCTTGATAGAACACGACCGAGTCTCTCAAGAGAAGGGTGAGGTACATCCAAGTGTGACCATCGAGGTAAGACGGTGACGCCGTCATAAATGTGACGTCTTTAACCGTTTGAGATGTTTAGTCTCTTAGACGGACGACGACAGACTCGATTAAATGACCATGGGTGGTCCACCTACCGTGATGAGGAAAAGGACGAAGGTTATGATTCTTCGTCTTGTCGTCACCATTCTCGTGTTCGACATTTCTCATGACAGGTCGAAAGTTTAGATCTAAACGGTAAAAGTTGTTGGACACGGTGGAACCTGGAGCAAATTATCGGGAAGTAGAAATTGCTCCAACGATAGTTTTAGTTTCCTCTGTTACGGTTATTTATGAAGCGAGGATTGAACCATGTACACGAACGTACGAGTCAACGAAGTCAGTATAGGTTGACAAACGCTGAGGTACCTGGTATCGGACGGTCCGAGGAGACAGGTACCTTAAAAGGTCCGTTCTTATGACCTCACCCAACGGTAAAGGAGGCGGTCCCCTAAAAGAACTGGGTCCCTAGTTTAGGTCCAGAAGACACAGAGAACGTAACGTCCGTCTAAGAAATGGTGCCTCGGTGACCCCTTCGGGTTGGACCGTGTACCAGTAGAGAGTTATTTAAGCAATAATAACAAGACAATAATAGTCACAGTGACGAATCCGCAAAATGGTTTTGGTAAGACTCACTTATTCTCTTTTACGGAGAGACGAAAAACATAAAACGTATATCCATCCCTCCCTAACTGTGTTCAGAACACACGGCCATTTTAATAAAAGTCTCATAAGCCACTTTGGAGTCAGAGAGATAAGACACACATAAAGAAGGAGTCTACTGTCTTATGTTTGGTGTCAGAACACTTGACCTGACCCTCCATTAGAATTCTCCCTAACTAGTACAATAAAAGTCTTAGTGGGAAAGAGAGGTTGAAGATTCCGAAAGAATATCTGATCCGAATAGACGAAATGAAAGAAAAGGGATTTCGGAGGGGTCAGGAAGTTCTTTTATCTGTAGACTAGTCTGACTGAGTAGTTCACAGCGTGAACCTCTAGGACTGTGGTTAAGACCCTTGGGTTCGGACATTTAGTTATTTTTTCTAGAGACAATGGTTCACCGTAGGTCCTGACGAGGTTGGAGGGTTCTTAATTTGTTCAAATTTAACATAGAGTTAACGGGATTCAAGATCTGTTTCCTCGTGGAAGAGGATTACTTCACATTTTACCCTTAAGAATTCCCTTCATCTAGTAAGAAGAGTTCCCATTGAAATTTCAGTCTTTGTTTAAGAACGAAACGTCCAATCACTACAACCCCCTATCGCTTATATTCCGTACTCACGAATTAGAAGGGTACGCACGGGTACCATCTGTGTGTATTAACTAGTGTTGGGAGGAAAAGAGACTCGAACATTCAGACTCAGAAGTTTTACGGAGGGTCACGTCATGAGATCCGTAGGTAGTAGTTAGTTAGTCTCACTGTGGACTATAATTTTATATAAACGGTAGGGTTCAAATCTACTTCACTCCCCTATCTGTTTTACGACTCCAAGAAAGATTAAGACCTTAAGGTATTGTAAGTTTCTTTTGTGGCCACATCTTAATTTAGGAGTTCGATGATGACGGTCTAGACATATTTATAGTGTCAATTAAATACTTTATGTGAGTGAACGTCACAGATGATTTCTATCAGACAGAACGGGTTATCTCAAAGACCAAAAGAGATAGTACCTAAGTAGTAACCAGTGTATGAAAGACGACTAGTTTATAACAATTATCACTGTAACTACCGTTGACATTGATGATAACAATTATTACTACTACTATTATCCAAAAGGATATAAAGGATTATTTTTATTTTCTATTACTCCGTCGAACTATTTCATAATATGTTGTACGGAGACTGGAGGGAGAAGGACTGGATTTCCTTCGAGGGTCGGGAAGCGACCACGTACTTATAGAAGAGATGGGGAAAAGGGAGGGTCAGAAGTAAACGTAAAAGTTAACCGTAAAGTCAAATTTACACAATTAGTCCCACCTATTCACAGTTAAGAACTCGACTCCAGACAGTTAAGTCGAGACTCTTTTATTGTAACCAGGAACAATGGTCGTCCATTCACGTGTATTTTTCTACACTTCTTGTCTGAAAACCTGATACACCCTCTTCTGTTCCCACCCTTCTATACTCTCTTATCGTAACTTTGTGCATATAATGGTATACATTTTGTCTACTGGTCACGTACTTCGTCCCAAGTTTCGACCACGAGACCCTGTTGGGTCTCCCTATCTGACCCCTCCCTCCACCCTCCTCCCAAGTCCTACCACCTTGTGTACTGGTGGGTACCGACTAAGTACAGCTACATACCGTTTTTGGTGGTGTTATAACATTTCTTTAATCGGAGGTTAATTTTATTTATTTGACTAATTTTTTTATTCATGGTTGTTAAGGGATGTAAACATGACTGGGTAGAAACAATCTATGAAATAAACGAGACAACCTGAAAACCGAAACCGAGTACTAGTAAGAACCTAAATCTCTGTTTATTTGAAAAATAAAATGACTACTGTTTGATTTTGGGTTCTACTCTGTCACTGACAGGTCCAGACGTTTCGTCGACCGTAGTCCCGTGCTGATGTTGGGCCGAGAGGTTCGACGGTGAGTCAAATTGAAACCTGGTTCAGAAAAACGAAGTATAGTAGATCGATCGGTCAATCTTCGTTAGATACACACCCAACTTGTCCTTCTACAAGAGTAATTTAGTCTAGAATAAGAGTTAATGTTTGACTTAAATTTCAGTGACACACAGCTGTGTTTTAAAAGTCTGATACACCCAGTCCTGCGAGTGACTCCTTATGTAAGTGTTGATATGTACCCGTTTATGTGTAGACACAAACGTAACGGAGGGTGTGTACTTATGGGTCGTGTCGTGTGTGAACAATTAAATTAAATAAATATTTGTATTGGACGGTTTACAACTCTACTACCTACTAAACCCCGAAATTATTTAGGTGGTAACTTACTCGGGTTCTTTAACAGACCACAGTCGAAAAGTGATTTACGTTAATCAGTACACCTTTATAATGTCCGTATTTTTATTAGAAGTCGACTTAAAGTATTTAAACCATCTCATGTGTCTTACATCCGTTCGATGAACAAATCTTTCTCTTTTTTCTTTCCACCTCCTTCCTTTCTCTCTTGTTTCTTTCTTTCTCCTTCTCCTACCCCTTCTCCCTCCTTCTCCACTCTATCTTTATAATTGTTTTCTCTTTCTTTAAGGTGAACGGGAGTTCTGACGTGACTTCAATAAGGAGGAACACACTTGTCATCTTTCTCACGGTAAGAAACGGATAAGAAACGAGTCATGTATAGCCATTACGTCTACCTTACTGTCGGGGAACAAAACTACGGGAGTGACGGAGCGAAAATGTGACGAAGTAAAAGGGACGTTAGTAGACTCTCCCTCGGTCCGTCGGAGGGGTTTCTCCGTTTCGGTTATCGTTTATGTTAATCAAATCTTCAAACGAGACGGGAGGTACTCTTTTGACGTGTGTGGCGATCTTTAATGGGACGATCAGAGTCAAAAAGGACAGAGGGTACGGAAGAAGAAGAGGTCGTAGAGAGTAGGAGACCTGTAATCTGACATCCGGGACTTCTCTTCGTCGGGACCCTCTTTACTAGAGGACTACCAATAAAAGGGGGACACGAACAGGGAAGGAGTACGTAAACCGACACTCAAAGAATTTCTATGTCCAACAAAGAATGTCTAAGGTCCCAGTGGTCACCGATTAAGTACTGAACCGTGCACTCTTGAAGAGTACTCATAAACAACTTATTTACTTAAGAAAACTGTAAGGAGTAGAGTAGATTCCACTCCTTTCTAAGTGATCCTAGAATATTTATTCAAGAATCTTCCCAAATACGGAAGGGACGGTCTCTGTCTACATAAAAATTTCTTTTATCCTTCTCCCGTTGAGCCGAGTCTTGGAGACAAAGGATTATCGTCCTACTCTTCAAAATCACTTCGTAGAAGAACTCCAGTAAGAACTCCAACTAGACGTCATAGTCCGACGTAGATTTGATTTCACTAATCTTGAAAACGAAGTGACACACAACAAATAAAAGTGACGAATCAGGACACTATATTTATACAGACCCTGTGTACCGTATCATAAGGTCGACAAGGTGGTAGACGAGTGAGATAGTCGTTCCGGTGCAATTCAGCGGATTGGAGAGACACGGAGTCAAAAGGTTAGACATTTACCCCTACTATCATGAATATACCAACAACAACTCTTAGTCGACTCGACAATTTACATCAACGGTAAAGGGTCACTTGACGGGGACCTTCTGCCATCGATGACACATTCTTAGTCGATAATAAAAAGAATCTAGAGTAAGACATATTAACACTTTACCCTTTTCGTTTGTTGGAAGGGTAAAGGGTAACCATACTATAAATCGTAAAGTATTGTTTCCGACATGGACTTTGTCCCCGGGGTATATCACCGAACCCCTCTACTATGGTGAGTATAAAAACTCAGGTCGTCACCTTTAATCATATTACCTACTCTTAAACGGTCCTTGTTGAAGTAACGGTAGTCCTTCCTTTGTCTCGTTACTGGAGTCTAAGATTCAGTGACTGATACCCCCTTCTTTAGAGTTGTCGCTATTTGTCTTTAACCACGTATGTGACACGAAACTCCTCGTCCAGGACGTCACTTCGACCCCGACCGAAAATTTGAATCAATACGCGTACAAAGAGGTCGTTCTCAAATAACTTAGTATACCACACTTGGTATTTGTTTGTGATTTTTGGACCGACACAACTGCCGATGTTCGATGTTTTACTAGAAATTTCTAGTTTATAAATAAGGTTTTAGGGTCCTCGGTTAGTGAGGCGTAATTTCAGTTTTCGTTCACTAGGTAAGAAGGGGTTGTCACCGAATAATTAGAAGAGGGACTAACCTTATGCGTGTTTATCGGTAGGGGGAGCGTGGTGAGGTGTGCCTCCTCAGTTAAACCCACTGCGTGTGGTTTACGTATGAGATGTCCTAAATCATCCGACGGAACGGTCACTTAATAAAGACGTCTCGAACTGTACTTAGTTGGAGTCCTACGTGGTAAGCCCCCTACATTTACAGACAGACCCAAGGGGTCATCAAAAGACCTAAGGAAGGTCCTCCTTAAGTAGTCTGAACCCTGGACCTTTGTGAGACTTCCTACTGAAGTCTCCCACCGATGACCCCTGTCCTCCTGTCTGTCCTCAAGGTAGGAGACGAATGATGTTTGGTGGAGGACTAATCGACGAGTTGGGTCCTGAAGAGGAGTAGTGGGTTCCTTCTCTCCGAGATGAGACCAGGGGTGGACGACGGGTTTCGACGACGGAGTAAAGATTAAAGGTAAGGGAAACCCTCAACTTTACGTTCGACCATAGTGGTACCCTCGAAACGACGTCAAGACCCAATGAGGAATCTTTTTTTTTTAAATTAAAAAAGAAACTTAAGTATTCTGTTTCAAGTGTTGAGACGGACACCGATCACTGAACCAGAGACACTAAAGTGTTATCAATATATACATACACGCATATGAACCACTTCGCATTCATATTTATAGAGGCAATACCAGGTGACCTCCTTTCGGCGGGAGGACGCCCCTCGAATCCGAGAGAGGTTTACTGGTGGGTCGAACGAGTAGACGACGTTCGGGTGTTCAAGTTAGCGTGGAGGGCCTATTATTTTCAGACTATCTCTAGGTATGCACAACTCTACGACTAAGTTGGATTTACGAAAACAAACGTTTTCGTTCGTTTGCGAGGAACCTTTTAAGACGACTGTGTAAATCCAATGCTCCTCGAACAGACACTACCGAAACTTCGTGTTTGTCCCCATGTTACCTACGAAGGACACATGTGTTGTTTCCTTTTTTAATAGTAGTGACAATAATTCTGGTAGTGAAAGAGATAGAATTAGGATCGAACAAAACAGATAAATTATTCTTACACACGAGGAATTTATCTATACTGGTCGACTCGAGGGTCCTGATGTCCATAATCCTTCTATCTAAAACAAATAAAACGTCAAAAAAAATTTTTCTTCGGTCGCGTACGTCCGTCCGAGCCAACACAGGTCGAGAAACGTCAAGGTATCTGACATCGGGTGGTCCGAGGAGACAGGAACTTTAAGAGGTCCGTTCTTATGACCTCACCCAACGGTGCGGGAGGAGGTTCCCTAGAAGGTCTGTGTCCCTAGTTTGGGTGCAGGGAACACAGAGGAGTATCGTCGGTTATAAAGTTAATTTTTTATGATTAATTTTTCTTTAGTATTCTAATCCAGAGGGTCCTAGGTGTGACGATACATCTTATGGGAGAGTCGTCAAGGGAATCAACCTATAGTAAAGGTCACATGGTACGAGGGGTGACAAGGATCAATAGTCAATAGACGTCTATGATTCCGGGTCGGGAAAGGTTAGAAATCATGAAAGGTGTACAATCATGGAAGGTACATCAGTCCATGCATGCACGTACCGGGGACCTGGACTAACCACACTACCACACCGATCTCACTCCAGTGGGACAAACTCCTCTCGTAGTCGAGGTCTCCGAAGACAGTAGTGTAGGTCAAGACGGTGTCTTCCCGTCGACAAGGGTCTACATCTCCAATAAACGTCATTCAAGGGATATATACCCTCGAAGGGTCCACCACGATCACCATTTCTGGAGTGGTCGGTTACGTCCTCTACTTTCTCTAAGTCCAAACTAGGGACGCAACTCTTCTAGGGGACCTCCTCCTTTACCGTCGGGTGAGGTCATAAGAACGGACCCTTTAGGATGTCTCCTCGGACCACCCGATGTCAGGTACTCTAGTGTCTCAGTCTGCGTCGACTTCGTTGAATCGCGTGTGCGTGTGCGGGGATGTATATTTGCCCAAGATAAGGTTTTCGGGTAAGTGTTCATGTTAAACAAGTATTCAGGTTGTCTTAATCGGGTCCCTGGATCGAAAATGTCTATTACGGTCTGTACACTTGATTGAATGTACTGACTTGTACGTTTGCGTCTAAGTGTAGAGACTTTTAAGTGGCCATCCAGATATACATCCCCTGAATAACATGAAAGATCCAACAGCGACTCCGAACCACCCCTGATGTAACCGAGAGGATAGAGACATCGTCCCAGTCGGTTCTCTCTGAACCCGGATTCAACGACGACCTGAGTCACCGGTGGAACTGAAGGTGTTATGGAGACTTGGTCTGTTGGTTTTAGTTGACCTATTATAGGTCTAGGTTCTCGGTCTTATTCTTCTACCCCTGTTTATAGGTGAAGGTGTCCCAAGGAGGAGATCTCTCTAGATCTGTGACGGTCGTTTGGGATCGTCTCCTTCAGGATGTACCCGACTCACCCGTGGTCTCACATTTCTATAAATATACTCAAACAACGTTTCGCTCTTACAGTTCCTAAAGACTACGGTTCTCGTCCTTACCGCGTCGTGAAGAGGCGCCTACCACGGTTCAAGAAAGGTTTGTGACTGACCCCAGACATCCCAGAAACGACCGAAACATTGACTGGTACGAAGAGGCCCAAGAATGTGGTCTTCTCAAGAGAAATGTGTGTTCCATACTAATGTGGGGTAGGATCAAGGACTTGTGGGTTCTAGGTCAATGGAATCTACATTGACAAGAACGGGGAGGGATGTACCTATACTGTTATAAAATATTTTATAGGAGTACCTTTATGGTACAAATTGGATGATCAGTGAGGACAAGGTCGGAGGTAAACATCTGTTCGAGAGAATAGATGCACATACAACAAATAAAAGTGACGAACCAGGACACTATGTTTAAACGGACCCTCTGTACCGTATCACAACGTCGATAAGGTGGTAGATGAGTGAGATATTTATTTGTCCCGGTCAAATACAGTGGATTGAAGTGACTCAAAGTCAAAAGGTCAGACATTTGTCCATACTATCATGAATGTACCAACAACCACTCCTGATTGACTCGACAATTTACATTTTGTGAAACTTGTCATGGACCTTTTACCATTGATGACACATTCTTAGTCGGTAATAAAAGAAATCTAGAGTAAGACGTACTGATACTTTATCCTTTTCATTCGTTGGAAGTGTAAAGGGTAAACATACTATGAATCGTAAAGTATTTTTTCCGAGATAGACTTTGTCCCCGGGATAAATCGTCCCCTCTACGACGACGAGTATAAAAACTCAGATCGGGACTTTTAGTAGTTCGACGGATTATCGTCTGGTTTCAGGGTACAGAAACGAGACCAAGACCTCTCGGATTCAATTCCGAGGATTCCAAGAACAGGTGGTGAGAAGTAAACCTTCACTTCCTGTGACCTCGACTACTTGTCCTAAGATTACTTTGTATACATCGCGGTTTGGAAGATGATGTTTGTTGAGTTAAAACAAGTGACGTAAGAAATGTTTTTGTGTGGAAGAAACCAACGGTGGAAGAGTATAAAATACGGTAGTAAATACAGGACCTTCGGGGTAATACAGTTACCCCGAAGGGACTGCCGAGTGATCCATTTCTTCAGTGAGTGTAACGTCCTCTGTGTCCAAACTAAGGACCCACTCCTTCTAGAGGACGTCTAAAAGTTATCGACTTCCTATACTCACGATAAGTCTTTTGGGTCGTCTTATGGTTAAGAACACCGAGTTCTTGTTCTCCTCCACCTGGAACTGACTAACGTCAGGGATACCTTCTTGTAGACCTCCTGTGGGAGTCTGTCACCCGTCCCCGACCATCTGTTCGGGACAGTCGAACCGTGGTAGGTACCTCTTCACGACACGGTAAGGACGGTTGGTCTGTCCAGTCTGGAAGTCTGTGTATTGTCTTGAGAAGATGTCCTACGACTATAAGTTCTGGGAGACTTTACTACCGTGGACCGAGACCAGAGGGAACCCGAGTAGAGGTGAGGTGTCAAGTGTCCCGCGACGAGAGATCGGTTGTGGACCCATTAAACTTATGTTCCACCATCTCTACTACCTAAGGGGTCGTCGTCTTTCGGTCGAGATAGATGACCGAAAGGACCTTTGGTCTGTTCGGTCTTGGTTACAAAACCTTTAGATAGAGTGCGTGAGTGTTACACGGTCTCGTACGATCGTAAAAGGTAATTCATTTGGACCCTTTCAGCCTGGGAGGAGACACTCGACGCCCTCTTTCGTCTCAGTCTCTGTGGTGTTCAAAGAGTAGTACTAGTTAGCGTCGATACAAGTGTGGTAGGTCCTTCAAAGAGGTCTTAAGTGTAAGATTTGAAATAATAAAAAAAAATTAATAAACAAATACATGAATAAAATAAAAACCAACGTGACCCAGAAGTAACGACGTGTACCCGGAAGAGATAAACGTCGTTCACCCCCAATCAGAAGTAACGCCACGGCGTCGTAAAGTAACGCCACCGAAGAGAACAACACCTCGTACCCGACACCCCGTGTGTCCGAAGTCATCAACGTCGTGCACCCGAGTCAACACCGCGTGAGTGACCGAATCAACGAGACGTCGTACACCTTAGAAGGGTCTGGTCCTGACTTGTGTACAGGGGACATAACCGTCCGTCTAAGAATAGATGACATGGTGGTCCCTTTAAGGGTTGGAGATGAAATTTTGCGGTCTGAAAGTGGACCAAAGGGGTAAGGTGAGACCGGACCGAAACTGTTTCGGGTAGGGTCCGGTCCCGGTCGTACGAGTCCGGGAGTAAGTAGACTCTATTCCCTAATTTCGACTTTCTTTATACATAAAAGGTCGAGTCAGAACCAACGAGTACCATTACCTTCAGAGAGAAACAGGGGGTACGGGATTGTTCATGAGAACGGAAGGAGGGACTGTACAAAACAATTAGTTTCGGTGAAAGTAACACAAAACTCACAGGAGACTCGAGGACGGGTGACAGACCGACTCCACGATTTCCTTACTTCTTTACGGGGTTATCGTCGGCGTCTGCCTTCGTCGGTGACGGAACTCCTCCTATCTATTAGGTGTTTAACCTATCAGTCGGTTACTTATGTATGTGTAACTAATACAAGTAAATTGATGGTCATAGTTGACGGATACCCCTCCTACTTGATCACCTTTTTTTTTAACTACTCGACCAATTACACCGAATAACCGCTCTGTTAAAATTGCAGTACACCGAAATTCTCAGGACAAATTTTTTTTAATTACACCTCTAACGTAAAATTACCCAGACTTAGGTATTCGTCGCCCAACGTTTATACACAGAGATCCCCGTCAAGGACGTAATCCGAGAAACGAGACTCTAGGAGACCCCCTTCTCCCATTGCGTAGTATAACTTGGAAACAATTCACGGTCACCACGACACATGTCTTACGTCTCACGTCCGTCCACCCTCTATTCTTAACGTCATACCACCGAGAGTCGACGACTCGTCCATTGTCACCCTACTGGATCACGTCCCCTCGACACTACGTCGGCTTTGTTCCCAACTACTTACTCAACCCGTCACTTACCCTGAACTACGAGTTTCACTACCTTTCCCCTTTAGTTTAGGATTACCTGAATCTTCTCTGAATCTACTACAATCCACCATAGTTCTCTTCTTCTCTCACTCTTTCTCTCTCCTTCTCTTCTTCTTCTTCTTTATCCTTTAATTGATCAGAGTAAATAAGGAGATAGTCATTTTAAGTGGGACTGGACATGAAGGAACAAGTATAGTGAAAATGGTTTCCTAAACTGAGATTTGGAATGAGTTCAGTAAGTTCTTTAGAAATGACCTGGTAACGTTGAACGTTCCTAAAGAGTATAACTAATAAAGGAACCTACTATAAAGTACCCAGTAACATTGTCATAAAACAAGAACACCATTTACAATAAATTAAAAACGTTTATAAAGTATTCGAGGAACTCCCGTCTAAAACAGTAAATGAATAGAGACGTAAGGGGTGTCGAGGACCATTGTACAACCTTGTATCTTCCATGTTTCAACTACCAATACTCGATATGAATGACACTTTCACCTTCAGAATAATTTCAATTGCTAGGAGGGTGTAGGGGGGTTCCGACTCCGAGAGACCACAAGAACTATTTATGGATCCTACCGACTAAGACTGGATGTAAGGAGAGAATCAAAGAAACGGTACCACAGAAGAGAGATCTTAGGAGGAAAAGGAAAGGAACTAAAGGTTCAAGGTCGGGATCTTTCTCACTCAGGTACCGTTCCCTGGAAGGGTGTAACGGTGTTATTAGAAGTTTGTTCGTACGAGGGTCGGTGTTTCAAACAGAAACCCTCGGACCCCTAAGAGAAGAGTGGGTTGGTTTCAAGAGTTGTAAGGTATTTTTGGTGACACGGTCGAAAGGGACCCAGTCTGAGACAAAAGACCAAAGGAATAAAGACTCGATATAAGAACTTAGAAGTCAGGGGAGAAGTGTACTAAGAGTTTAATGGTTTAATGGTTAACCTTCGGGACGGACCGAAACCAGGAATCCTGAGGCGAAGAATGAACCCAGTCGGGGAAACCGAGAAACTGACGTAGAACTCTCGTTCACTCGGACCAGAAACACGGTCTAGGACAAACGGTCTGTGGGACGAACAGTTTCTCCCTCGTGTCTTCTTCCGAAAAGAAATTCACTGGGTATACTCATTCTTTTTGGTTCGGTACAAAAGTGGACTAGTAGGACAGAGATGTACCTCCGTGGTTCTTCACTTTACGATCATTTGTCTTCGAGTAAAATAACGATAGTAAACCTTCTAGGTACACAAAGGTCTTTTCATCTTTTGAGAGTCAGAGGAAAAATGGAGGTCACAAGGTAAATTTGGGACTCGAGGAAATGTGAACCGAATTTTCGTTAGATAAGTTACGATATCTCGAAAATTGAGAAGTTTCAAAAATATAGAAATTAGAGTAAAGTAGGAATGTTACAGGGACACTCCATCCATCCCGTCCGTAATAATTTGGGTAAACTTATTACTCGTTTTTCTCGGGTTCTTCACAGAACGAGGTGTAGGAGACTCTTCTCTAGGAACAAAGGATTGAGGACTCAGTCACCGAAAGAAAAAGAAAGAAAAAAAAATTTAGTAAGGTCCTTAGAATTCACTGAACCTGTAAGAGAAAAGTTTGAGAGAACACAGGACCGAGTCCAACCTGTCCTTCCTCTTCCTTCTCACACCCTCTACCTGACACCCCCCACTACGTCCTCTTTCTTCCAGGTCTTCCCCTTTTACGAATGTACTGAACGTATAGTTATCGATGAGTAATCGCTCCCTCTCCAGTCCCGTGAACGGTTATTACTACACACGTAATACCATGAATTACCTTTACCACGACATAGACGGGGTAGTTTTTGATTAGACGGGTTCTCTATGGGTCCGGGTCGTGTCGTTCTTACTTTAAGGGGGACCCCGGTCGAAGACCTTGACTTAGACTTCGGTAATCATAGTCTTCGGGGCCCCTTACGTCAATCGTACACGACGACTAAGTCTGTCATATCTGAGATCGGTAATCGACCCGGTCCAACCCCTGACCTCTTCGTCGAGACCTCTGCCCTACGAGTCAATCTGAGTAGGTCCGAAGGGTGTCCATACCCGACACCTTTCCCTTATCTCCTGGGAGAGACGGGATCAAGGCACTCCAGAACCGTATTTTCGAGACGATCAAGAGATTTCCCGTCGGTTCGTAAAAGAAGGAGAGGGTTGAGATAGGATTCGTATCGATACGGGTCCAGAATGGGTCCCGTAGCACTTACACACAGAAAGATCAAGTATAGACCGAAAGAGAATTCAAATTCCACCCACCCAACCAGGGAGTTGGAACGTCTCGATGGTTGTTGGAGCGGAGATCCTCGGTGGCGACTGTATCTCGTCCTTCCGACGAGACACTCATGACCCACGAACCCCCGATTTGGATAGAGACGTAATCGGTCAAAGTACTGTGACCGATTCCGAGACGGGGAAACGTACATTGACAAAATAGACTTCTACCCCATAGTTATCGACGAGTGGTCCACCGACAGTCCGGAATTAAAGTAAACTCTTCTCTCCCCTGTTCCCTACGATATTTTCATATTTCTTAAGATCTCCGTTTTATGACAAGAAGATATCTACTCTCCTGAAGGAAGGGTGGGGGGCGTGGTGGAGGGGGTGGTGGCGGTGGTTTCCTTCGTGACGGTCGACCATAGGATTCTGTGAAAGTCTATTTGTGGACTGTATCTAATAGAGAACCCCAGGACGATCAAGTCTGTCTCGTACCCGGGATCAGTGACTTTCTCTGTTCCTACCTCTCTCCAGTGAGTACAAGACAGGTCTCTAGAGTACCTGGTAAGGACGGGACTACTAGATAAGTCAAGTCAAGTCAAGTCAAGTCAGCGGGTCAGCACAGGCTGAGAAACGCTGGGATACTTAGCGTCGAGCGGTCCGGAGAGACAGGTAGTGGTTGAGGGCCTCAAGTGAGTCTCAACGCAGGTAGGTCAGTCACTACGGTAGGTCGGTAGAGTAGGAGACAGCAGGGGAAGAGGAGGACGGGAGTTAGGGAGGGTCGTAGTCCCAGAAAAGGTTACTCAGTTGAGAAGGGTACTCCACCGGTTTCATGACCTCAAAGTCGAAATCGTAGTAAGGAAGGTTTCTTTAGGGTCCCGACTAGAGGAAGTTTTACCTGACCAACCTAGAGGAACGTCAGGTTCCCTGAGAGTTCTCAGAAGAGGTTGTGGTGTCAAGTTTTCGTAGTTAAGAAACCGCGAGTCGGAAGAAGTGTCAAGTTGAGAGTGTAAGTATGTACTAATGACCTTTTTAGTATCGGAACTGATCTGCCTGGAATCGACCGTTTCATTCAGAGACGAAAACTTATATGGTAGATCCAACTACTGTCGAAAAGAAGGTTCCTCATTCGTAGAAAATTAAAGTACCGACGTCAGTGGTAGACGTCACTAAAACCTCGGGGGGTTTTATTTCAGACTGTGACAAAGGTGACAAAGGGGTNTGTGATAAAGGGTACTTCACTACCCTGGTCTACGGTACTAGAAGCAAAAGACTTACAACTCGAAATTCGGTTGAAAAAGTGAGAGGAGAAAGTGAAAGTAGTTCTCCGAAAAATCAAGGAGAAGTGAAAGACGGTAGAAAAGGAGACCACAACGGGGAGGGCACCATTATCTAATTGTCCACCGTCGACAGTGTATCTTTTCTGTCGTACAGAAAAGGTTTCCAGATAGGGAGGGAATAGGTACATAAACCTCCCAGGTCTCGATCAACCCCAACCTTTCAGAACCTAGGAGGTCGAAATATCTTCTTCCTTTATATCAGGTCTCTCTTCTACAACGTAAGTCTCGGTCAATCCCTACCTACGGTCTCATCTTGGAGTGAGGAAGTTTCAGTTCTCGAGGAGTATACCTTAGTTCACTACCTACCTTTATTCTAGTATGATGGAGAACTAGGTCGACTTAGAGACTTGATTAGGATACAGTACTTTATAGGATTGAGATTGGGAATATGGAAGTTAGATGAATAACACAATATGTGCATTCAGATCTAAACACGGTTAGGTATACCATCGGTAACTAATGTACACCGATCCCGAAGGTAGATACCCCAGTGTGTCTCAATCTGTGCTGACTTCACTGAATCGTCGTCGTCGTCGTCGTCGTCGTCGTCGTCGTCGTCGTCGTCGTGGTCGTCAGTTAGTTTTACTTAATTTAATTTTAATTTTAAAAGTCAGTGTGATTACTGTAATCTTTACGAATTATCGGTACACCCCGGCTACCGATGGTATGGCCTGTTACATATATCTTGTAAAGGCGGTGACTTCTTGCAAGACAACCTGTTGTGACCACCCCCCGACCCCTAACCAAGAGAGTAAAATGTCTACCCTTTTGATCCCGGACCTCCTCCCCTTCCCATCGTGGAACGGAGTTAGGACGTCAGTTACTGTTCTCTCTGAGATGAAAAAAATGTAGTTTATAGTTCAGAAACCGTTATTTTATATTACTAACAAAGGGTAGGCTATCAGGGGCCTTCACCTCCGGAGAGTTTAAAGATGTTCCTCACCAGAGTTCTTTTGTTGGACTAACCTTACTCCAAAGACTACGGTGTAAAAGTATAAACAAATCTATTCTGACTCTTTTACGACTGACAGGTATTGTTTCTAACTTCCGCTTATCTACTTCTGCACACAGTCCCCACTTATATCTGTGTGAAGTCCGGTAGGGGGGAGTATTCGACGGAAAGGCGTCGTAAAGACATTTTATTCGAGTGGGGAGAAGGAGGGTTTATTTGTTTATTTTGAAACGAATTATATGATCTTTATAGGAATTGAACAAACCACCTCCAATAGGCTGAAACTGTCATGACTGTTATCGATTATTTGTAACATAACAATAATTATATGATCTTTTCATCACAAATTTTTTCGCTCCATTTTTGGGTCTAAATGTTATTACCAGTCTGATATAGACACAACAAGACACTCCGTAAAATCCTGATCTCTATTTGTTTACATATAATATTCCATATATTACTTCAGACTATACTCTCTAACTCTTACAAATTGAATGTCTTTTCTTCTGAGTCTGCCTTATGTGTGTGTGTGTGTGTGTATATGTGTGAATAAAGATTTACAAACTTCTCAACAACTCATCTTTTTTAATATGAACAATGTTCAAACAGACAAACCGAATAAGGGTAGTAACAATAATAATGCAGTATAATTTTAGAGTAAAAGAAATTTTGTCGTGAATTTTTCAAGTGAATTTTTGAAGTATAATTTCCCTCAGACGACAGTCTTTATTCAGCCGTAAGCTATTTCTATAACACTTTTCCAGATGTCGTACTTTACCTGTTCCGACTCCAATAAGAAAAGCGTAATTAGTCCTATCCAACACGATAACAAACGAAGGTAAAAAGTAGACAGGATTCCTAAAATCTCTACACTTCTCCAAAGTCTCTTCTTTGTTTCCTCAATACCGAAACGGTGGAAAGTCCCGTTCGAACCCACTCAACGCCGGTTCGACCTATGTGACGTCCGTTTAGGAGGGGGTCGGGTGAGCGACGGGTCCCAGGAGCAGGGAGAGGTGTAGACAGGAGGTACGGACCTCACTGTACTAACGAAAAAAGGGGGTCGTAAACACGTTTATTTAATTTACCATTGTTAAAATAAAAAAGGGGTGTTTCTTTCTTTACTGTTGTGTTAAATTTTCGACCGTCCGACAATTTTTTCCCGGGTATACCGGAGTCTGTTTGCCTCGGTTCTGTCCCGGGGAACCGACCCGAACGTTCAGAGACACCTCTCCCCTGGAATGGGACTACTGTTACCGTAAACCCCCAATTTAACTGAATCCGTGTAGGGTTCTTGTCTCAGACCAGGGTGTCCAAGTATGACCTCCGTCGCATCCTACTTTTCGTCTTCACAATCAACGAGTCAGCACAGACTGAGACACAAGGGCACCTGACATATCGGACGGTCTAAGGAGGTGGGTACCTTAAAATGTCCGTGTTTATGACCTTTTAACGGTAAAGGAAGAGGTCCCCCAGAAGGGGTTGGTCCCTAGCTTGGGACCCAGAGGGTGTGACGTCCGTCAAAGAAATGGTAGACTCGGTGGTCCCTTCGGACTCCCTTGTATTTTTTGTCGTGTAGGATCTCCTCTGTACGGGATCTTCGTCGAGTCTGCTCCCTGTGAGTGTTCGAGTGTCACGCGTCGTCGACGCAACACCGATGACGGTTCGAAGGGAAAATCAGACCTTCGCTGTCGAACAGAGGTCTGTGTTAGACTCTATTTATTTACCACCTTCACCACATCTCCAAACTCAAGTTAAAGATTTAAAAACGGTTCAGAAATCGTTTTCAGTTCCTTTAGTTCTTTCTACCCTGACTAAGTCATAGAGTTTCAACGACGGAGTCGTCTGACCGAAGGAAGGGACAAGTAGGAGTGGAGTTGTCTTTGAAAACTACTTGTAAAGAATGGAAGACATTCGTAGATAGACGGAGTCCGGGGGTCGGGCGGAGATTCTTAAGATAGCCGTGTCGGTAAATATATCTTGGCTTGGAACGTAATGACTGTTGTGTGTCGAGTGGTAGTGGTAATAGTAGTAGTAGTTTCGAGTTGTACGACGGAACCTTGTACAAAGTCTATCACAAAGTACCTCGGTGACTCCCCTTTCCTTCAGACTCATTCCTCCAGATACTGGCATGGAGGGGTGGAACATGGTCTAGGAAAAATACTCCGACTTCCCGAAGTTCCTTCGTTATGTACGAAGGAAGGTTATGTATCGTACGTACTCTCAGAACTTGGTTATTAGAAGGAAAGACTTTCAGAGGGTTTAATAACATCCGTATCCTTTAATTATATCTTCAAATTAGACAAATATGTCTTTCTCCCATCAGTAGGTTGTCGTAAGGCACGACACCACGTCATTCCACACTACATAACACGACCCCACACTATAACACAATACAACGTCACACCGTACCATAACACACAACACCACACCACACCACACCATAACCCGTAACACAATACCGTACCATAACACACAACACCACACCGCACCACACCATAACCCGTAACACAACACCGTATCATAGCACACAACACCACACCGCACCACACCATAACCCGTAACACAACACCGTATCATAACACACAACACCACACCGCACCACACCATAACCTGTAACACAACACCGTATCATAACACACAACACAATACCACACTACACCATAACCCGTAACACAACCCCGTATCATAACACACAACACAATACCACACTACACCATAACCCGTAACACAACCCCGTATCATAACACACAACACAATACCACACCACACCATAACCCGTAACACAACGCCGTATCATAATACACAACACCACATCACACCACACCAAACCAGACCACCATTGAACAGAGGACAAGGGGGAGTGGGTAAAGAAGCGACCCCAGAAGTCCAGAAGAGGATAACTCAAAATCCGAAGTGTAGTGGGAGTGTCCTGCTGAAACGGAGTGTCTTAGAAACGGGAACATTTCTAGGAGTCTAGAAACAGTGTAGTGTGTCTTAACGAAGGTTGGTCGTGGGTGAATGTTCGGTCAACAGTGTCTACGGGTCCTTAACAATCGACTATTCTCAAAATTTCATAAGAAAGAGGAAAGTTACTTATTCTTGGGACCTTTTGGCGTTTCGATGGGTTTCTTTACTTTCTCGCTTATAAAAACTCGTCTTATCCCACGAATTATTAGAAATTTAAGGTGGGTCCAATCTTAGTACTGGTAAGTACCACGACAAAAGGTCAGTGATTCAACACAGGTTGAGAAACGTCGGGGTACCTGACGTCCTGGGGTCCGAAGGGACAGGAAGTGATAGAGGGCCTCAAATAAGTTTGAGTACTGGTAACTCAGCCACTATGATAGGTTGGTAGAGTAGGAGACAACCGAGGAAGAGGAGGATGGGAGTCAGAAAGGTCCTTGTCCCATTTGAGTCCAGAGGGCGTAAAGTCTGTCTAAGAAATGGTAGACTCTGTGGTCCCTTCGGGGTTAGTAAGTACTATAAGAGAATTTATAGTTGGTTATCGGTCCCTCGTTTTACTGATAAAAATACTCAACGAAGACCGAGATCAGAATATTTCAGTCAATCGTATAACTGGGTAACGACCTCTAACCCTCTTTTCAAGTAAGAAGGACAGCCAAAACCCGTCTCTGTTACTCTAAAGGGACTATGATGTTACATAGTTATTTGTTTGGTTTAACGTACGTCTGTTTTGATTTACTTCACTTTCTGATAGGGTGGTACATTGTTTTAGATCACCTTCAAGTAACAATAATAAGAGGTCAAGTTGTTTCTCCAGTCAGACATGGATGGACAGAGATGTGTCATCTCAATCTTTAGACTTTGAGTTTTTGAGAAGATCTTGTCTTAAACTTTGGGGACTTGACTTCGATGTGAGTGTTGGACTTCTCGTCAAGACTCCTCATAGAACTAGGAGAGTCGACACAAAAAGTCATTTACCTGTTGGGGTAACGTAAGACACGATACATAAATTCTCTTACAGAAAAAGGAGTCAAAGACGGTCTAGTTCTTTCTCTATGTCCTGAGACTCGAGTTGTTCTATGGAAAAGAGAAGGACGACCCGTGTATCGAACTAGAGTAAAGGGTCAGAGAGATCATTGACTCAAGACCAGACACCTTGTACCTGTCTACACTGCATACATTTAAGGTTCGGACCTGGTATTTTTGGACACGTGGAGAGTGGTGTGTGGGAGGAATGGTGTAGACGACCGACCTATACCCGTAGGTCATCTCCTGAGCTTCTGGGGTACCCTACCTTTTCAGTACCAAACGTTCCTAAGACTCAGTTCGGTGAACCCTCTCGATGGACTGGTCCTTGTGGTCGTTACTCGATAGAGTATATTACCTTGATTTTAAAAAATTACAATCCAGTGACTCGACACCTGAACAAACAATGTCGTCCACCAGATAGGACTGATTATGTAGTAAAGTGAATTCAATGGTAGAGATATAGATTTTTCTGACGTCAAACGTGTTTTAAGATTTTTAGTCTCCTGGGTATCGATACTTTATAGTAAAACGACATTATATAACCTTTACCCTACCTCCTCTTAAAAGGTCAGGATATGATATACCAGTCAATTCAACTGATTTCTAGAATAAGATTACCCTAAAGGACCACCGAGTCCCTATTTCTTAGGTGGACGTTATGTTCTCGACGTTCTCTGCGACCAAACTAGGGGCCCAATCCTTCTAGGGAGCCTCCTTCCGTACCGTTGGGTGAGGTCACAAGAACGGACCTCTTAGGACATCTATCTCTTCGGACCGTTCGATGTCAGGTATCCCAGTGTTTCTCAGTCTGTACTGATTTTACTGAATCATACGTACGTGTGTATGAGATTACTCTAGTGGTCGCTCCTTCTAAAAGGTCAGGATCGACTAAGTCTTTCCCAAAATATTCCTTTGCAAACGGTCCCAACAACGACAACAACAAGTGAGTGGTACAGTAGAGGTTGAGAAGTGTTTGGATACCCGACGTCGTTTGGTCCGGAGGGACAGGTCACAGTCCCGATCGTTCCAATATTTTTAACCTCTTTATCCAGACATCATACAGGTTCCGGTGTCAGTACTTCTGCTGTTACATAGTTCAGACTACCGGGTAGTTTTGTTCGTGCCTCTCGAACCATTAGGATCAACCCTTATAGTAGTCTTCTTACCGAACGATGATCCCCGTTCAACTCTATTTGTCAAGTTCCGACTTGGTAATCTCCGTGTCTACACGACCCCCAAATATTTCGACTCACACAGGCCCCGGTCTCTTACACTACCGAAGTTCCGTCTGACGAAGTGTTCCGTTAGTTCTTTATTGGGATCAATTCAAAGTTAGTAAGAAGTTCTGAATAAACGTTATCTAAAAAATTTTATTTGTATGTTATGTTTTTTGGAGCTTATCGGTTTCGTTAGAACTCTTTCTTCTTACCTTGACCTCCTTAGTTGAACGGACTGAAGTCCGAGATGATGTTTCGGTGTCAGTAGTTCTGTCATACCATGACCGTGTTTCTGTCTGTATATCTAGTTACCTTGTTTTATCTTTCGGGTCTCTATTTAGGTGTGTGTATACCTGTGGAATAGAAACTGTTTCCTCCGTTCTTATATGTTACCTCATTTCTGTTAGAGAAATTGTTCACCACGACCCTTTTGACCAGTTGGTGAACATTTTCTTACTTTGATCTAGTGAAAGATTGTGGCATGTGTTTTTATTTGAGTTTTACCTAATTTCTAGATTTACATTCTAGTCTTTGATATTTTGAGGATCTCCTCTTGTATCCGTTTTGTGAGAGTCTGTATTTAGTGTCGTCCTAGGAGATACTAGGTGGAGGGTCTTAAGACCTTTATTTTCGTTTTTATTTGTTTACCCTAGATTAATTTTAATTTTCGAAGACGTGTTGTTTCCTTTTATATTCGTTCCACTTTTCTGTCGGAAGACTTACCCTCTTTTATTATCGTTTACTTCGTTGACTGTTTGTTGATTAGAGTTTTTATATGTTCGTTGAATACGTCGAGTTAAGGTCTTTTTATTTGCTGGGTTAGTTTTTTACCCGGTTTCTTGATTTATCTGTAAAGAGGTTTCTTCTGTATGCCTACCGATTGTTTGTGTACTTTTCTACGAGTTGTAGTGAGTAATAATCTCTTTACGTTTAGTTTTGGTGTTACTCCATGGTGAAGTGTGGTCAGTCTTACCGACGCTAGGTTTTTAGACGTTCGTTATTTACGACCTCTCCCACACCTCTTTTCCCTTGGGAGGATGTGACAACCACCCTTACGTTTGATCATGTCGGTGATACCTCTTGTCACACCTCTAAGGAATTTTTTAACGTTTATCTTGATGGAATACTGGGTCGTTAGGGTGACGACCCGTATGTGTGGCTCCTTTGGTCTTAACTTTCTCTGTGTACATGGGGTTACAAGTAGCGTCGTGACAAATGTTATCGGTCCTGTACCTTTGTTGGATCTACAGTATATCTAGTTACCTTGTTTTATCTTTCGGGTCTCTATTTAGGTGTGTGTATACCTGTGGAATAGAAACTGTTTCCTCCGTTCTTATATGACTACTCTACCCACTTTGACCTCGGTTAATATGTCTCACTTCATTCGGTCTTTCTTTTTGTGGTTATGTCATATGATTGTGTATATATACCTTAAATCCTTCTACCGTTACTGCTGGGACATACGTTCTGTCCTTTTTTCTGTGTCTACACATATGGTCTGAAAACCTGAGTCTCCCTCTCCCTCTCCCACCCTACTAAACCCTCTTACCCTTAAGATTGTACATATGACAGTACATTCTTAACTTAGCGGTCAGGTACAGACTGCATCCCACGTCGAACGAACCCCGACCACGTACCCCTACTGGGTCTCTCTACAACACCCCTCCCTCCACCCTCCCCCCAAGTACAAACCCTTGCGTACATTCTTAATTTCTAAAATTTTAAATTTTTTTTTATTTTTTAAATTTTTTTTATTTTTTATTTATTTTTTTATTTTATTTTATTTGTATGGAAAGTTTCGAATTAACCACTTATATCTGAATCAAGACTCAAAGTCGGTCTCTTTATGTAACAGGGAACTTATTACACAGTCTATCTGTTTTACATAAACTCTTTTCTTGAACATACTTAAGATCTTATATATGAGGTTTCGTGTAACGGGGGTCACAATCCACGAGACCAAAACTTACGATTAAACCGACACCACCATATATTGGAACCCGTTTAGTCGGTAGGAATAAAATAAAAAGAGTGGACTTTTATTCCTTTAATTTCGACTAAGGGACTTTTAGTTTGGTAAATGTTGATATTTCAAGAGGTTCAAATTCTATGGTGTAAAGTATTCACACACCCCTCATTCTGTCTCTTGTTCCTCTTACACAGACGGAACCATATCTTCTGACCTCAGACTGATATTTAAGACCAACTGAGACCAGTGTCTAACAGTAAGTAATCTCTCATGTGACTGAGGTCACCAGTTCTGTTGGGTCTGTGGGGTGGGGTGGTATATTTCCCCTGGACAAGTCCTCGATTGAGACTTTTAAAGAAGACTTAGAGTGTACCGTCTCTTTCTCTAGTGTCCGGAAAGTCCATTTGTCTTTTGTGACAACTATGGGAAGGGAAGAGTCGAGAAAATTTAATAACTGTTCCCTAAGTTGACGGGACTCGGGATCACGAGAGAGTAGACATTTTACCATTATTAGTTCTAGAGGGTCTTACACCCCGAACCCTTTTCTTGGTCGGACGTTGCATCCTCTGAGACCAAAATAGGGACCCAGTCCTTCTAGAAGACCTCTTCCCTTACCGTAGGTGAGGTCAAAAGAACGGTCCTCTTAAGGTACCTGTCTTCTCGAACCACCCGATGTAAGGTACCCCAACGTTTCTCAGTCTGTACTGACTTGTTGAGTGTGAAAGTGAAAGGGTCTTAAACTTTGGTCATGTTTAGTGATGGTAAGAAACACAGAGGACCAAGTAATTTGTTCACTTCTTTACGGTTTTATTCGGAGTATTGTTAGTCTTGTATAAAATTTATAAGTGTAAGTTATTTGGTAATAAAATGTGTGTATGTCTGTACGTCCCATTGTAGACTGTTACGATTACCAGGAAAGACTTTCACTCCCAGTCTATTTTGTAGGGATTTGGGGAGGAATTTGGGTTGAGTGGATGAGGAGGAAGTGGGGTAGTGTATCGAAAGAAAACTACCTAAGTTACACCACCTAAGTTAACACTACCTAAGATCACTCCCTGACTTACTTTTTTTTTTTTTTTGTAAATATTTCACGGACTGTAGTGTGTCTGTCATCCGTGTGTTATTTACCTTCGATAATATTACTCCTACTGGACCGCTACTTAAACTTCGAGTCACTTCGGAACGTTCCTGAAGGGACCACCGAGTCTGTCATTTTGCAGACGGATGTCACAACCTCTGGGCCCAAATTAGGGACCCAGTTCTTCTAGGGGCCTCTTCCTTTACCGTTGGGTAAGGTCATGAGAACGGACCTTTTAGGGTACCTGCCTCCTCGGACCATCCGATGTCAGATACCTCAGCGTTTCTCAGTCTGTACTGACTCGCTGAAGTGAAAGTGAAATTTCGGAACATTTGTGGAGACACAGTAGGACGTCTCGTGTCACATCT
This sequence comes from Capra ibex, assembly GCA_006410555.1. NCBI lineage: Eukaryota > Metazoa > Chordata > Mammalia > Artiodactyla > Bovidae > Capra > Capra ibex. Next base: position 48,262,035 of record SJYO01046538.1, read on the forward strand.
GACTCCCAAACGGTCCATCCATGTCGGGACAGGCACCAGAGGTTGGAACAGAGGTCGATTAGGAGAATCGTCAGTATTTACAGGAATTTCCGTTCGGCAGGTTGGACCTGGAGGTTGAGGAACTGACACCTCGGTCTGTTGTGTTCCTCCGGGTGAACTCAGAAATACTTTCGTTCGTCTCCTAGGGAGGACGAGAAACCGTAAATAAATGACGTCTAATAAATAACACCTTTATACTCTACCTACCAATTTCTTCCTCTCTTGTTTGTTTGGATGGAAGGAGCGAACGGAATTGTACAAACTCAAGGATGAACATGCGCGACTTTACAGATATTAAATGAAAAGTCAAAACGTTACAAATACCGAAAATACAGTAAACTTCCAATAAATATTGTTAATATATTCCTTCGTTTCACGGTATTTGACTTCATTAAATGACATTTTATAGACTTTACGATTTTATAGTTTGCCACGTAATGACATCGCGAACATGACGAGAATCCTTTTCCTTTTCCCCCTTTTAGTCGATTTTTACATCGGAGATGGGATAGTAGGTCAGAGAATGTAAGTAGAACGTCTCTAAATATTTGAGTCCTCGTTGACCGTTCATAATTAAAGTAAAGAAAATCTCTCCCCGACCCCTATCTCTCTTGTGCCGAGGAACAATGTCGTGAGTACTTGAATCTACCTAATAAAACATCGGGTTTCTATGTTTTCGTCAGTCTACGGTACCTATAGTTCAGTAGGTACTGACAAGACGAGGAAGATAATTTAAGACTACTACCATTTCCGTCCTCCTTCTCTTGATGGCTCACTACCCAGATTCAGAATAAACAATCAAAGTTTTTCGGTTGATTCATTGAACTCAACAGTCCAATCACTCTCTGATTCCAGACTCTCCGTAGATGGGTCTCTGTCCGTTCTCAGAGAGGTTTGTCTCTGTCCTGAAGCCAGGAAACATTCTGGTACTGAACCATCTGTTGAAAAAGAATAGGTAAGATAATAATAATAAATAATAATTAGTCGTTTACAACTTTTGATTGATACTTAGTGAACAATCTTTACGTACCACTAGCTCTCTCGACACCGGGAGTGTCTTAAATTTTAGAGTATCCGGTATAAATCTTGATACCTCTATACAAGTGATAGTTTCACTATTAGGTTGTCCGAGGTAAGACTCGAATCTTGTTAATCAAATAACTACGTCGGTTACTCTTATGCTAGTACGTCACCCTTAATCTTTTCACGAAGAAGATCTGGTATTGTCTCACCGGACGAAAGATTTCTACAACCACCCCTAATACCGATCACTCGACTCGAGTGAAGTGTCTGTCGACGGGGAACGGAAACGAAGTCGGTACTTTTCCTTCATCTTAAAAACGATGATAAATACTTTAAATACGTTAAGAGACAACTTTCCTTTTGACGGAACACCAATAAATAGTTGGACTTGATCGGTGTTTCTCTGATTACTTAAAGTCCAGGTAGTGGAGGTGCACTTGGTCCCGTGTTCCTGGGATCCCTGGTAAAGAGTCATCATTTTGAGAATGACCTCGAGACTTCACCACCTCTATATCTCTAAAACAATCAATGATTTTATTTTCCCATTATTTTCTCTGCCCGTCGAACCGTAATACTCTGACAATCCTGAGAACAGATGATCCATACTAAATCACCTACTACTCTTTCCGTTGAGAGAAGGAGGTTTGCAGGGGAGAAGACCACGTGTTTCTTCAGAAAGTTTAAGTATCATGGATTTTTAGGAGTAATAGAGACTTCCAATCGAAGTCGAGGAGGAATAACCCGGAGGACAAACAAACGAACAAAAAATTTTATTTATACAAAAATTTTAATACATAGGTTGTTTCACCATTGTACCTTCATAAATCGAACTACTTGATAGTGTTTCAATCATTGGGTAATTCGTGGTACGTGTACTTTATCTTTAGGGAAACGCAAGGGAGGACTAGGAATAGGACAGTGGAAAGGTCTCTAGTAGTGATGATAGCATAGTTACGTCATGTAGGGGGAAACAAACCGAAGTAACTGACAAAGTTATAATACAAATTTTTACATAGGAACAAGGAGTATTGTCATCAAGTAAACAAAGGTGACGACATATGATAAGGTGCATTCAAGTAGGGTGGTAAATAGATAGGTAAGATAACAATTACCTGAAGTCCTAATAAGGGTCAAACATGAATACTTTTCGTCACTACCATATTTATAAGAACATGTTTATATAGAAAACCACTTGTACATATGTGTAAAGACTGCCAATGTATGGATGTTTACCCTAACGACTCAGTATCCCACATATATGCAGGTGTATGACGGTTTGTTATACAAAAGGTTTCACCTGTGAGATTGAATGTAAAGGGGGTCGTGACCTACTCTCAAGAACGACAAAGAGTTGACGTAGTTTTGAACTTTAATAGTTAGAAAATGTAAAACCACATAATACCACCTATACATAACAATAAAGGAACACCAATCATAACAACAACAAATATAGTTAAGGTGACTCTATATTAAATGTATTTGACACATGGTAAATTTTATACGTTAAACTACTGAAAACTGTTTACATATAAAGACTTATCGACAACGAGGTTACTTCCATATTTTGTAATATAGTAGGATCTTTCAAAATGAGCAAATGTCAATTGAAAACGGGGGATGATTAAGTTCTATTGGTGACTACAGAAAGATCTTGGTGTTCAATCGAAATGATAAAATCTTGAAGTATATTTACTCGAGCAAATGTCATACACACGAAAACACAGGCCGAGTAAATCGAGTCGCAGCGTAAAACTCTAAGTAGGTGTAGCAGTGATGTATAACACATCAAACGAGGAAAAGTACCGGGTCCTCATTAGGTACCAGATGTCGACTTTCACACAAATAGGTAAATGGGCGACTGTCTGTAAACTCAACAAAGAGTAAACCTCGAGACACTTAATCCGACGATATTTGTAAACATAAGTTCAGAAAAACATTTGTATATAAAAATGAATCCATTTATGGATTCTTACCTTAAAGACTCAATATCTACTCTACATATTAATTGAAATATTTTTTGAGTCTTGATAAAGAATTTTACAAACACGATAAAACGTGAAATAGTAGTTATTTACCCTCACGAAGTGTAGGAGTACTTGTAAACCATAATTTTAGAAAATACAAGATCACTTGTTCTTGACAGAGGAATAGAAAATTTAGACGTAAAAGGACTACGAATTAACCCCGAAGGGACTATCGCGTCAACCGTTTCTTAGGTGGACGTTACGTCCTCTGGGGACAAGTTAAGGACCTAACCCTTCTAGGTGACCTCTTCCCCATCCGATGGGTGAGGTCATAAGAACCCGAAGGGAACACCGAGTCGACCATTTCTTAGGTGGACGTTTCAGCCTCTGGACCCAAGTTAGGGACCCAAACCTACTAGGGAACCTCTTCCCTTTCCTATGGGTGTGGTCATAAGACCGGACCTCTTAAGGTACCTGACATATCAGGTACTCCAGTGTTTCAGTCTGTACTGACTCGTTGTAATCTGACTCATAGAAAAAGCTTTATAAATAAATAAATTAAAAACCGACACGATACAGAAGTAACGGACGGGATCAATGTCTCTCAAACCCCGATGAGACATTAACACCACGTTCCTGAAGAGTAACGTGACCGAAGAAATCAACGTCTCGTACCTGGGATACCGTACATCCGACGTCATCAACACCGGACGTCCAAATTAACGGAACACCGTACACCTTAGAAGGACGTGATCCCCAGTTTGACTACAGGGGACATAACGTTCCACATAAGAATTGGTGAATTGGTGGCCCCTTCAGGAACTCATAGAAAAACACGATACGACACGAATCAGCGAGTCAACACAGGTTGAGAAAAACTGACATCGGGTGGTCCGAGGAAACAGGTACCCCTAAGAGGTCCGTTCTTATGACCTCACCCAACGGTACGGGAGGAGGTCCCTTAGAAGGGTTTGGTCCCTAGCTTGAGTCCAGAGGACGTAACGTCCGTCTAAGAAATAACAGACTCAGTGGTCCCTTCGGGTTCTTATGACCTCACCCATCGGATAGGGACGAGGTCCCCTAGAAGGGGTAGGTCCTTGGTTTGGCCCAGAGGACGTAACGTCTGTCTAGTAAATTATCTACTCGATAGAAAAATTATTAAAAATAATACGTAAACCTATAAACAAAGTGAAACACGGATACAGTAAAGGGTAAAAAAATTAAAACCCGACAGATAGAAAAATAAACAACTTAAAATCCTGAATGAATATGTAGAATCTATGAACAGACAACCAATATATAATATTTATAAAAGGTATCCTAAAACAAAAAATTGTTCTGTTTAAGGTAACCTGTTTGACTCAGTGAAGGTTCAATTCAATTACAAATTTTAGTTAAGACAAAACGTACCTCCTTAACTTGACGTCGCAAATAACTCGATACTTCTTCCATTCTCTTTCCTTATCGTCTTTCCCGTCTCCCTCTCCAAAACACACCTCTTTTCCTCGTTTCCACTACAAAGTCACCTCTTTCGAAACCCTCGACCGTACTGTTTTACGAAGGTGTGTGTGTGTTGATCGCCATCAACGGGTACGATTCCTCCTAATACCAACTTTGACTTAAATTACCCTTAGTCACAATCCTGATTATTCTTTTAGTGGTGACCGGAACATCACCACTTCATACGTAGTGAACGGTTTAGCCTTTGTCTTGAATCTTAAAGTCTTAAGATTCTTTCGAACTCTAACGGATAGGGAGGGTAAAAAGTTTACTGTTTAAATTTTAGATGTCGTAGTTGTACTTAGGTGGTACCCACATGTGCACAAGGGGTAGGACTTGGGGGGAGGGTGGAGGGAGGGGCATGGTAGGGAGACCCAGTAGGGTCACGTGGTCGGGGTTCGTAGGACACAGGACGTAGATTGGCATACCGTTTTGGTTATGTTAAAACATTTCATTAATCGGAGGTTAATTTTATTTATTTAAATTTAATTTTTTATTTTATTTTGATGTCGTTTTAATCAACGGGTTACAGTGTCGTACCAGATGTACGATTTCTGAATTCATCAGATAACACCCAGAATTTTTACACTTTTATGAACCCGAATCGTAGAACTATCTGTCAAATGCCACAAATAGTCTCTGTCGTATATTGGAGTATACGTCAGAACAGGTCCACCACGTCACCATTTCTTAGACGGACGGTTACGTCCTCTGTGTCCAAATTAGGGACTCAGTCCTTCTAGGAGACCTCCTCCTTTACCGTTGAGTGAAGTTATAAAAACGGACCTCTTGGGATACCTATCTCCTCGGACCACTCGACGTCAGGTATCCCATCGTTTGTCAACCTATACTGAATTACTAACTCATATGTGTGTGGAGTTCCTTGAACGTTAACCTGGTCTTCCTCTGTGTAGGGGGTCTTCCGAAGTCTTGTTTCTTTAACCCAGTTCACCTTCCTGTCTTAAATTTAACTCTCGACTCTCGATACTGGCACTGATCGAAACTACCGGGACCCGTTCAGTACCATCTTGAAAGGATGGTCCCAGATACGGATCTTTTTCCAGAAGACTCAGTTGGTATCATGAAGAAAGGTCTCTAGATACATAAGCGTACACAATCAGCGAAGTCAACCCAGTCTGAGCATCGTTGAGATGTTTGACATCGGATGGTCCGAAGAGATACCTTAAGAGATTCGTTCTTATGACCTCACCCTTCGGTAAGGGAAGAGGTTCCCTAGAAGGATCGGGTCTCTGACTTGGACCCTGAAGACGTAACGTCAGCCTGAGAAATGGTAGACACAGTAGTCCCTTCGGGATACATAAATGGACAACCAATCAGTTCGAGAACTTCCGGACGGGACCTACTCCCAAACGTCCGTGAAGTTGTCTTCGCCAACGAGCTATTTGTGAACAGGTAACTTCCTACCTGATTCGAACGACTCTTACCACCAACCCTTTCTTTCCCGTGATCCGAAGCTCAGATAAGAGTTCCCGACAATCAGGTCCTCTGAGGTAGGGTCTTGAACGTCCTCTGATCCAAGACGACTCTATCCAGTAAAAGGTCCCCTTAGTCACGGTGTCTAGTCGTCAGTTACGTATCCAGGGTGTTTCGATCATCGAGACGTCTCTTCGTTTATGTCGAAGACTTCTTCTTCGTTATTTGTACCTATAAACATGTGGTCGAACAAAAATAATTACTAGTATTATTATCCACGACGAATTCCTCGTTTAAGACAAGTCCCGTCTCAAAATCTGTAAAAGATTATTGTTTCACAGAAGTACTCGAAAACAGTAAAGTAGGGTGTTCGTGGGATACTGAATCCGTTTTGTCACAAAAGTATATTGTCTATTCCTTTGTCTCCGATTCTAAAGGTACATATTTTTCGTACCTTAAAGCTCCGTTCACCAGATGTAAATTTAGAGTTATTCAATCTAAAAAGTGGTTCTAACACTTATGTATATGAGTACAAAAGAAACTCTAAAATCAATAAGAAGTCAAAAGAAACTCCTTACCAAGACGTATGCGGGGCACCTAAAGGTTTAGGTGACTGCACCCCGAAGCGTCCACCACGATCACCATTTCTTGGGTGATCCGTCACGTTCTCTACGTTCTTTACACCCAAACTAGGGACCCAGTCCTTCTAGGGGACTTCCTCCCGCACAGTTAGGTGAGGTCATAAGAACGGACCTCTTAGTGTGCTTGTTTCCTCAGACCGCCCGATGTCAGGAATCCCAGTGTTTCTCAGTCCGAGATGACTTCACTGTATCGTGTGGGTACCTAAAAAGTATCAACTGAAGTAAATTTGGAGTATCAACTGAACTGTTTATCCATAACAATAAAGGTCTAGTGTCCGTACCTTTGACTCCGTGTTTTTTGAATTCCTAGATGTCCTCTTTTGACTACCGTTTCGAAATTGATTTGGCCGGGGATTGAGGGTCCGTCGGACAGTACTAGTGGTAGTAACAAAAGTATAGAAAATAGGTATAAAAAAGGTCCCGGATATTAAAGATACGAACACTATGTCAACACATGTCAAAGTATGTCCTCCCTGACTATATCTTAACCCCGACACATATGAGTAATGTCTACAAGTCTGTTTCTTATCCTTCTACAAGGACTCATCTCTCCTCTCTTATCAATTCAGTTGACATCCAGAATTACCTTTGTCTGTAAGGTAATTTTTAAAGTCAGGAACCTAACAATTCTGAATCCGATCGGGACAGACAGTGAAATAGAGAGACTCTACGAGAAGGAATCATCTACCGAATTTGACCAAGTAAAAGATTTCCTCAACCTCAACTTTTTTACTTCCTCTTTAGGACAGAGAACACACAACCGGTGACGACACATGTTCCTAGCTGTTTCGTCGTAGACACGGGACCTCCTCTATCTCGAGAAGAGACATCGGATGACTCTGGTTGTACAACGGTTTGAGACTAGGGGTGCACTAGTGGGGATACATGAGGAGTACCTGGTACGAAGTGAAAGGGGAAACTAAGGGCGAAGAAGGTTGGGCACACACACACACACACACACACACACACACACACACACACATGAACAGTGAAGTCAGTGCAGGTCGAGAAACGCTGGATACCTGATATCGGGTGGTCCGAACAGACAGGTCACCCTGAGAGGTTCGTTCTTATGACCTCACCCAACAGTACGGGAGGAGACCCCTAGAAGCGTTTGGTCCCTAGTTTGGGTGCGTAGAATATAGAGAACGTAACCTTCCGTCCAAGAAATCGTGATCACGGTGGACCCTTCGGGAGAAGGTTGAGTGTCGAGTGGAATTGTCAGATAGAGGGTAACAGAATGTCGGAACGTAGACAACCTGGTTCGACTATATAATTAACCATAGTCACCGATGTACATTCCACCGACACCACGTCACCTCCGATGTACCCCGACTACTCAATCCGTCCTTTTCCAAACGTAGGGTCGGAGTAGTGTAGGACACCGAAAGTCGTTCCATATACAGAGTCATGTAGAGTCAGAGAAGTAGGTTATGGTACCCTTCGTAGTGAAGGTTAAGAGTCACATAATTCCTGAGATATCTGTGATTTTCGAGAGACCGGTGTCTGTTCTATTAATAACAAGAACATGTTCTACCGTAAACATTTCTACCCAGATTCCTCGACTGAGTCTGAGATCTCGACCGGTTCCCGTCGACATGGAGTCTGTCTAAATTCTACTACTCGATCGATACCCCATCGGAGAACCCTTCCGTCGCGTACCACTACTAAGAGTAAAAATATCCACCTTTGTCTGTAAGGTAATTCTTAGGGTCAAGAACCCAATAATAACGAATCATAGAACCATCCCCCCGAAGGGTCCACCGTGATCACCATTTCTTGAACCGACGGTTACAATCTCTGTATTCTCTACTTCTAAACTAGGGATCTAGCCCTTTTAGGGGACCTCCTCCCGTACCGTTGAGTGACGTCATAAGAACGGACCTCTTAGGGTACCCGTCTCCTCGGACTACCCGATATCAGGTATCCCGGTATTTCTCAACCTGTACTGACTTCGTCGAATCGTCGGTACGTATAGAACCACTCTCCGTTTTAGAAGGGAACCTTCACTTTAGTCATTTCAAAATACTCCAGACAAGACCCAGTTAAAACTTCTTTTCCTTTTCCTTCGTTTCTATAGGTCACCAATATGTTCCACTCGAACCTCCGACTCCCTGAGTTAAGTTTGACAGGTCCCTGAAGACACCACTAGATAACCAATTCAGAAACGGAGGGTTACGCTCCCAACGTCCAAGGTAGAGTCCAGACATTTGATTATAGGGTGAACGGAGTACCAGTTTTTTGGTCTTGTATTTCGTCTTCGGTATAACATTGTTTTAAGTTATTTCTGAATTTTTTTTAACCAGATCAACTTCCTGGAGTTTCGTCTCTAGTGGAGTCTCTCTGGTGAAGGGTTGACGCCTTGAGAATTCTACGTGTCGGAACAGTGACCAGTGCTTAATGTAATGTTTAGGGGTCGACCCAAAAGTAGATATTTTACCCTATTGTGGTGTTGGGTGGACTGATAACATTCCTTAATTCACCCTTTTCTATATTTTTGGGAAACCGAGAAGGAGGTTACACGTCTGGTGGTGAAATGACCTTCCGTCTACGTCCTTTAATCTTATTACTGGGATAGAACCTTCTGGGTCTCGGGACCCGGGACCGACGGACTTAGAACGAGACACTGGGTACGGATCGTTCGAAGACCGAGTTCTTTCTTTCAGGAGAGGGTTGCGGTGACGGACTCGAGACGAAGACCAGATATTACTGACAACACTCGGACACTAAATCCCCCGTGGAGAAGACTCTCGTGACGGAGGGATGTAATCCTTCGTTGACCGTGGTCATTTGTACGGGGGTGTCTTGTACCCAAGATTCGGGGTCGGGGTGGGGGTCCCTCGGGACAGTGTCTCTCGATACCGGGGAACGAAGAGACTCAGAATTAAAGAGACGGACGGTATAGTCCCCAACTAATCTAGTAGAGAACCCCCAGGAAGACCGAACTGTTGACAGACTGAGGAGTTTCCGGTTTGTTTTGGTTTGGGACCCCTGTCTATTTGAGTAGTTTTATTTGTTGGGATTGAGTCAATAATCCGTGTCGTGACCTCCCGTCCGTCCTTACGACAGCGTCGAGAGAGGACTTTTCCGTCAGAGAGGTAGTTAGGGGGAGGTAGAGACCGGGATCAAGGTGACGATTTCGAACGGTGCGAATCCTCTTCGTAGTCGTTCGGGCTGTAGGTGTACCTCGGTCCTAGATCCGATCCCCCAGGGTGCACCTTCCTCACAGACAAATAATGTGACGACTCGGTACCTCCCGGTGGGAGTGATCTTTAAGGTCCCTTGAAACTCGGAAGATGAAGGGGTGACCACCAGAACTACCGGAAAGGTTCACCTCCCTATATGAACTGAGTAGACTCTACGTGTTCCCCCAGGACCTTAGGGAAACCTCTCCGGAAGTGATCGGTAGCCAGGGTAGAAGAGGAACAACGTACTGAAACTTGTGACGAATTAGAAAAGACCTCGGAATCAAATGAGGTATAGTTTTACCCCGAGTGTCGAGACGGATGGAGTTTCCGTAACGAAACTTTCTAATTTTTTTTTTTTACGTGAACTTTCAATCCCGAATTCGTGGTCCTTACACGGTCCAGAGGAGTAATGACTATAGAACAGTCATAAAGTCCCAAACTGGGTGGAAGGGTAGTGGGTAGAAGGAGACTACGACAGGGAACCTACAACCGAGACTAAGACCTATGACATTACGACACTCTCGTAGACCACGAACCTTCGTCGTCTCTTCCTAGACCCCTATGGACACGGGACCCGATGGGGGTCCTCTTTCAACTCGATCCCTAGGGACCCTCCTTGGCGTCTTCACCAGGTAAGTACAGGGTCTCGGTGAGTCACGTCCTCAGACTCGTCGGTATGGACCCGTAGGCCCAGAGAATGGGACGCGACGGGTCGCCTTCCTTTGACAGTGAACAGTCCTGTCCGGTCCCTTGGACCATCTTCCATTATGAAAGGGACCTCTACGGTGACGAAGAGTCAAAACGAGAGAGTTCCCATGGTCACCGGGGGTGGGGAGGTACCCGTCCTCAGTCGATACAGGGATCCCTAATCCCAAGTATGCCTTTGTCCTCATAGAAACAAGAAGGTTTCTATAAAAGAGGGGGATCTCTTCACTTACCGTTGGGTGAGGTCATAAGAACGGACCTCTTAGGGTTCCTGTCTCTTTGGACCACCCGATGTACACCAGTGTCTCAGCCCGTGTCGACTCACTGATTGTGAGAGTAAAGGTGAACGAGAAGGTTTAATTGTGGGAGACAGATTCAGTACCTTTTTATGTTTCATGGGACTCTACAAACAGTCAGGTGGTCACCTTCGTGCCGACTAATGAGACCTTCGAGTGTTTTCAACCCGTCAGTACCAGTGACAGGGTGCCGTGTCAGGTACGAGACAGGACTTCAGTCGACCTGGTCGTAGAGTAGTCTCGGACGAGTCACAGTCTGTGGCACCATCCGAGGTCCGTCCCCTTCGCCTCTGACGTCGGGATTCGTTCCCGGGGTCCCCTTGGTAGTCCCGGAGACTTCAGGTGCGACGGACAATGACAGTCCACCAGTTTAACAAAAGGTAGACTCTCTCAAGCAAGGTCTGTGTCACGAGTACTGACGGAGAGCTGTTTGGCTCACGCAAGCTTCAACAATTCTTTCTACTGGAAAATTAGAGAGAACATCAACTCTCCCGTCCGTGTTTGTCGTCCGACTGAGAAAGGTAGAGACGGTCTCGCCGCGCTCGAACAGTACGACCCTAGGGACCGAGTCGACGGAGACTCCTGTAAGTTCCGATTCTCTCGGTCATTGTTCGGTGCCTAGAGTCTGGACTGGCTCGCAATAACACTCTGAGATCGTAGTGATAAAGGGGAAGGACTCCGACGACACACCGGGTAGAAGAAGAAGGTCAGGAGATCACTAAGACAGCGACTTCCCGGTAACGATGTGGAGAGTCGTATCGGCGACGACGACATGACCCGTAACCTGGCGTCCGAATGTGTCACTTGACAGAACATAAAGAAACCACTTATATAGTAGAGAAAAACGGAGAGTCCGTAACCTTTGAAGGACAGACTTTCGACTATCTACAGTCAGACCTCTCCATCCATCCAAACCGAATCCCAGGGACTTGGTTCCTACATTCAACACCCTCGGGACCCGTCGTCCCATCACCCCGTGTCCACAAACCGATTCTACGACGACTAAGTCCTGTAGTCTCCCACACAATCACCACTAGTTGTGGTGACCGGGTAGAAGAGGCTCATGGAGAGAGAGAGAGTGTGAGTAACGAAAAAGCGGTGGAGGAGAACGTCAGAGGGTTTGTGTCGAGAGATAAACCCATTGTGGACAATGTACAAGTAAGATACTCAGTGGGTCCCTTTCAGTTAAAGGACAGACAAAAACGACAAGTCGGCGAGTCAGCACAGGCTGAGAAACTCTGGGATACCTGACGTCGTGAGATCCGAAGGGACAGGAAGTGGTAGAGGGTCTCAGACGGGTTTGAGTACAGGTAACTCAGCCACAACGGCAGCTCGGTGGAGTAGGAGCGGGGGAAGAAGAGGATGGGGGCTAGAAGGGTTCGTAGTCCCAGAACAGATTACTCAACCGAACTTTCTCGAACTTGATGTCTAAGAGTCTTCGTTGAAAAGTGGGACTGTCAATTACTGAGGTATTGTAATGAGGAAAAAAGGAAAAAATTCAAAGTCTTAACTTTGGCTTCTCGGTTATTTGGTTCATGATTATTAGGACCTTCGAGTTTAAAGAAGGAAATGAACATTTTGTTCACCAGGACGATCAGTTTCGAAGAATTCCTTACTCTATTGAAAAGGAAGGTGATTACGGTACTGTCCTACTGTCGAGAAGGACCCTACTGAGGTCCGGGTCCTCGGTCTCACGGACGACTAGACACGAACTGAGCGCCATCTGTCGACAGAAATAAAACTCAATAACGTGGCAGACAGAACGGTCACAAAGGGGTGTCACACGACCCACCTCGAGACGAGACAGTCCTTCACAGACAACAAACCCAACAAGGTGTTCTTGTGTCGGCTCCTTGTCCCGATATACCACAGTGGTCTGTTGTCGTTGGTACAAGTGGTCAATTAGCCCCGGGTCGAGTTGTCCTTCGGACCGGACCCTCTTCGACCATGACTTCTTTCTCCCTCGTTTAGGGTGAACGGGGTGCATTGGGGTTCCTACGGTGTGTATGTCCTCGACCCTGTGACTTACTTCTTCGTCTCGGTACGAACCTCCGTCGTCGTCTTTCTAACGGTGGTGAACGGAGAGAGGGTCCCTAGGGGTAAACAGAGATTAACAGACTCTTTGATAATGATGTGATCATAGTCTTCTTCCTTTCGTTAATTTTCTTCTCCTTTACCTACCCCCCCGTTCCGTTTATTGGGGTCTCCGATTGTGTCCATCTCCTTACTGACATACACAGATAAGTTGACATATTAACACTCGAAGGAAAGTCGTTTTTCTCTTTACCCACCCAAACAGGTTCAAAACAGACTATCTTTCTTTTTCGTTCTTTTTATCGTAGAGTTCTCTTCGTTTTAGATGGAGAAGAGGTGGCTGTTGAGTGACCCCACAGAACACATAAACGAAACGTTCCTCGTCGGTCACCTGTTGTAGGAGGTGACTCCAACACCTACTACAGTCCCGTTCCCATTTTTAACCCCTCGCTCACAGCCACGGTCGGACGTTCGACCCCACCGACCACCCCTTCCACCGGTCCCGTCCCGTCTCCTCGAGTATCTACCATCTACGGGATGGAGTGGGGCGGGAAAGGGAGACAACGGAGGGAGACGAAAGACCAAGAGTTTTGACTCGTCTCCCCTCCCCCGACCCGTGCCCTGACTCGGTCCATCCGTCGAGTCTGCGGTTTGGCTTTGTCGACCCTCTAAATTCCCTTCAAACCTCTCTTCATTTGACCTAAAGATGAAGAACAGATATGACAATTTTACAAGGAAATTACACTTTCGGAAGGACAATTTACTTCCCCTTTCCCTCGAGGTGCTGTTCATCGTCGATATTTTGTTTCCCTTGTTTTCCTCCGTTGACGACTCTACGCAAAACAACGATATCTATATCCCTCTGTATCTCGGTCCGACTACCTACCCCGGTCAGTGTGAGGGTCGTTTCTTGGTTGGTCTTCGTCTTTTTCCTCGGTCGCTCCTCTCCCTCCCTTCTTCGAACAAAGGTCCTGTTAGTGTCCCTCAATTTTATTGTATCGGTCCATTCAACACGAAGTGACCCCTTCATGGTCTCCTTTTTCTCGATTCTTGTCCTGTTTTGACCTTTCCTTAAAACGGGTGAAAAGAAGTTAGACGTTAACGGTTAAGGGGAATCAGTCGAGACTGACGTTTCTCACCTCTGGTAGGTTTCACTCCTTCCAGAGTTCGGTGACCCACCTTTTATCAATATCATTTACCTAGAGTGTTATCGGAAGGTACAAGTTAGATCGAGGGGTTTGTGTGTGTGTGTGTGTGTGTGTGTGGTCGAAGTTTTTCCTCGTTTATGCAATGTTATTGTTCTTTGTGTATCTTCATTTGGACAGAGTGATGTCGAAGTCTCCTCGTATTTGAAGTACGCCCTGGTTATTTTACTTTGGAGAGAAGATATCCTTACTATGAGCAATAACGTAGGTTCCACTGACTATCAGTGTTTTCCGGATATTTAAGATCACAAACATCCCAGAAAGGAGTAAACACGAAGTCCATTAATTTGTCACACCCGTGTACCGGTTTTGAAGTCCCTGAAGAGGACTTTCAGGGGTCCGGTAGTCTGCCTTCCGTCTTTCTAAGGTAATCCTCGGGTCCCATGTCTGGCTCCTGGGTGGAGGAGGGACGGAGAACCCGGACGATCCGCTAAGACCCGACCGAGTGGGTGGTTCACGTGCACGTGCGAGACACCTTCGGTGGTCTTTTGACTCCGGTTTTCGACAACCCAAAACAAGCACGAAGATCTTCAACTCTCAACCTCGTCTTCACCTGGTAGTGTGGAGTAGTGTGGTGACAGGAGTCTTATTTGCGGTTTGAAAACTATTATATGTTTGGAGAAAGGACTCCTGACCGGAGTCAGAGGAAACCTCCGTTTCAGGGGAGTCAGGAAGGTGTCTGGACGGGGTGGAGGAACTTGTAGTAAGTCCTGAAGTCTCGACGAAAAGGGAGACCTTTTACGGGATAAGAGGAGGGAAGGCGGAGGGGACTTGTCGGATCTGAGTCAGGGTGTGAGTCTATCTTCACGAAACCAAAGAGAAAAACGACGAGACTTAGAGAGGGGAAGACGACAAGGTGAGGGCTGAAGCGACGTTAAGGACGTAGAAGGAGAATTTGACCGTCCACGGACTCACGGTCCTGACGGTCCAAATAGAGACTTAGAGACCACAAATGTCCACACGGACCTTATACCTTTCTCTAACTAGTCACTATCACTTTCTTTCCTGTCCATAGTTCTCTTGACGGAGAGTGGTGGTCGTCCCTTCTTCTTTTCCAGGGTCGTGTGTCTCCTCGACTCTTATCTGACTGGTGGGGTCGGAAGGAGCCCGCGAGTGACGAGTAGTGGTGAGAGACGTTTCCCTCCCAATTCTGTCTCCGGTCCCCAGGAACTAAGGAAACGTGGATTGTAGTCGGTGATATTCCTCCGACCCAGACAGTCCGCTGGGGGAAAGGTGGAGAACCTAGTATTATTAGAAGTCTATCAAGACTTCCAACTCCCTATTGGGGAGAGGGGAGGGTGGGAGAGGAGGGTCCAGGAGGGACAAATGAAGGGAAGAGATATGACGACTGGTGGTGGATCCCTGACACGTAAAATTAAGATCTAGATAGAGGAGAAATACCGTCAAATCGAGGAACTTCCGTCGTGCCAAACAGTACAACAGATGACAGAATAGGAGTATGTTCTGTCGTTGACCATTCACAACCGTTCACTTACTCACTTCCGTCCACCAAGAGTCTCACGTATAGTAGCGGTAGTTCCAGTGAGTAGGGAAGATCGTCGTCCCTAGTCTAAAGACCTTCCGTTAAAAAGGTACCTGGGTACCCCCCTTTACCAATTCCACCATTACACTCTCTACCCCTCACCGACATTTATGTCTACCTTGAAGCGACCGATCCAGTGACGAGCGGAGGATTGACAAGTCACCCAAGGATTGTCTGGTAACTGACCATGACCAGGCGTCGGGTCCTCAACCCCTGGGGACAAGATCTAGTTTGGATATCGATGTAGAAGTACAGGGTGCCCTTGGACTCTGAACCTTCTTTACTGAGTCTCGATTATAATAAATAAACCCCCACTCCTCTCGTAGATTGAGACTATCAAGTCGTCATTTCACAAACGGACGGTTACGTCCTCTACGTTCTCTACACCCGAGGTATGGACTCAACCCTTCTAGGAGACCTCCTTCTTTACTTTTGGGTGAGGTTATAATAGGGGACCCTTTAGGGTACCTGGTTCCTCGGACCACCCGATGTTAGGTACCCCAACGTTTCCCAGTCTGTGAATTCTGTCTCGCTAATTCGTGTTCGTACTCGTAGTTTGCTAGGAAGAAAACTAAGACGGAGGGGGGGGTCTGGGGTCCACGATTAAGAAGTCGAAAAGATACTATCGTGGTACCTGTGTGTCGGGTGGTAGACGAAGACCCCAGAGTGAGTTAGGACTCGTAGAGTAGTAGGAGTAGGTTGTTGTGCTCGGTCCACTGCCGTGGATCTTTACCACAGAACTGGTATGTGGAACTGGTCGCGATGAGGGACGGGGTCGTAAGTCGAAGAGGACCGACTGAATAAACATATCGGACGAACCCTTTTTCCTACGATACGACTCGTCCTCCGGTCTTTGATTACAACTAATCTCAATCTGTCAAGTTACCGGACATAGAATGATAAAAGGGTGTAAAACATCCCCAGCGTTTAACATTAGGATAAAAATTCTAGTTCACTTGTTTCGTTTAGTCAATACAACGGGTTCCAGTGTGTCGATCATTCCTCGTCTCGAAGCTCAGGTCTAGAGAAACTGAGTCTTCCGGTCAGTAAAAGTTGTCTCAGAACGACTGTGCTTCGTGGGACTCCTCATCGTCACCGGTGATAACCATAAATAAAACCACAGACAGAACTCACACTGAAAACCACAGTTGTGGACCTTCAAACTAATGAAACCTCGATAGGTAGACCGATTTTACCGTACTTACCCTGAGAGTCCTTAGCACCTTGTTTTTTCCCAAACTTACTAGTGTATTCCGAGATGGATGGGTAACGTATCTACTTCTTTGACTCCAACTCTTCTTTTGCCTACGTAAATAAGAGTGTTTACTAATCAACTTTCCGTGAATCTGGGAATTAGAAGTTAAAAGATGGAACACACTCCTAGGGTAGTCCAGACCAAAAATACCGGAGTCGTGTCGTTTCTCTGTAGCCGACGGTCAAGGAGGGACACGGGGGAGAGGTTCAGTACACCTCCTACGCGACTTTCCCGACATAGGACGTGACTATCCCTATGGGTCTTACAGTCTCCACCCGGTCAGTGTCTCCTTTGGTCCCCGTTGTTTGTACCCTCATCCCCCCCACCCCTCCTCCCCACTCGTACACGGTTCCCCGTCACTGTCCACTGTGAACGACCTTTGTACACCCCCGTTCGACTTCTCTTGAGCCCCAGGGTGGTCGTGGGTCTAACTAATACAACTATGAAGGTTTTCCCTGAGACAAGGGTAAAAGGTTTCCGATGGAACGGAAACTTTCCCCTCGTCACTTCATCACACGGGTTGTTTTTAGTGTAGCGGGACCGGAGAAATTGAGGTGGACCGCCCCGGTGTTTAGTCAACCGGAGGTCCCTCGGCGGAGCCCTACCCTGTAAATACCGGGAGGAAGTCTTTCGGTCGAGAGAACCTGCCAAAGACGGAGTATTCGTCTGGACGGGTGCATCTTGGATCTGTAGCCGCTCCAACTAAATGCGGAAATTATGACGCTCGAAGTAAATCGGTCAGACCTTTCGTGTAAAGCAACACCCTTCGACCTCAAAAAGGAAAGAGGGGCAGGAGTGATCTGTAAGTAAAACTATCACCCAAAACAAGAACAACAAAAGGGACGGGGAAAAGACTGTCCAGATAAGAAGACGTAGTCCGTCACAGGTAAGGCCGGAAAGAAGACGTCCTTTCCTCCCATTCACCCGTCCCCGGCATTGGACTAACCTTATCCATTCCTTTCGAACAACTCTAAAATCGTAAAAGAGTTTTCCGTAACATATATATTTTTATTAATGGGAGAGGGTAGGGTCTTTTTTGACGTCATGGGATGTTTAAAGTGGGTAAATGTAAATAAATTTATTAGTGTGGTAAAAGTACAAACGTTAATTAGAATGTATGAACGAATTTCTATGTAAATCAGTTATAACGAAGTATACGACGGTTGAAGAACCTCTCTTCAACGAAAGATACCCTTCCCCGTCCCACTACTTCTAAAACATCTATAAAAATAAGGTTATATAGGACTCAGTAAAAAGTCTCATTGTATCGTCTTGTCGTACGTACCATCGAGCCCTCGAAATAGAGGTGTACAAGGAACCCCCGGTTACGTAAAGAAAGGGTCCGAATAGGACTTCAATTGTGTAGTTTGGTGCGAAAAGCTCAAAAAAAGTTAAAGAGTGAAAGTTCAACCATACAGATCCAAAACAAAAGAAAAGGACAGAGTAAAGAAGGAAAGAGTACCTGAGAATCAAGAAAAGTATTCTAGAGCACAAACGACGGGGGTGAAGGACGCGTTTGTGTTAGGAGTCGAGGAGATAGGACCAGAGAAGATAGGTAAGTACGATAAAAGAGTCTCCACTTCAGTGGTTTAGGTGACCACAGGTACTTTCGACCACGCCCACCCCTCCCTCTTTTGAGATAACAGGCAAGAAGTAGTTCTCCTGTAACGTAGAATGATTCTGACCCCGAACAAATTCCACTGTTCGGGTCCAGATTCGGGTCTCCAGACGTGTGGCACAAGAGTAAGCGAGTACAACCCTTAGGTTGTACCAATCTAAGGTCTTGGAGGTCCCTCTCGGTGGTCCCGAGAATGTCCCTATACTCCCTTCACAGTAGGGTCTCTCACTCGTTCATCAGTGCCCTGGTCCCGTTGCTATGGAGTCTCAAACCTTTAACAGGGTTATTTGCTGGGTTCGTCCATTGTCAACCCCTTGTGTCAAGACTCTTACTTTACTGTCTCTTGTTTTCCGCGGGTCGAAGAGGAAGTAGGGGAGTAGAAACGTACCGGGACCACACCTACCTCTGACTCAGGTCTTTCCACCAGAACGACCCTTCCTTTACAAGTCCCTCCGTACCGACACCTGGCGTCGACAAGAAGGTGTTTCTCCGAGACTACTGTAACACCCTTACACTCCTACCTCTCTCCGTACCGTTACCGGGAGGAGACGGAAGGAGGAGGAGACAAGGTGGGGTCGTACATTAGGTCTTCTTTTGTCTCCGTTCACCCTCCCGCATCCCCTCTAGGAGAACGGATATAAAGCACAACACACACAAGAAGAGGGACACAAAGGAAAGAGAGAAATGGAGGTAGAGAATGTTTCTGTCTTGCCCGGAGAAGAAACCGTTCGTGGGAGAGGTAGTGGGTAGGATGGACGGGTTGGTGTCACTGTTTACTGTGAGTGACCTCGAGGACGAGTCCTGAAAACCGTGAAGTACTCTTGTCCCTCCCATCTGGGTCAGTCCGACCCAGAACTCTTCACCAGGGTCTTCGACAGAGGGTGAAACGTAGACTTAATAACTAGGCAGGGGTCGTGGAGGTCGGGTGTGGTGGAGGTAAGGTAGACAACCAGTCTCTTCACTCTACCCGACCCTGGGTCCTGGGAAAAGACGTCACGACGTTTCGAACGTGGACCTGTTTAGAGAGGAACTCGTTGTTTTATGTTTCTTTGACACGATGACACGATTCAAGGAAATCTGTACAGGTCGAGAAACGTTGGGGTCCCTACCATCGGGTGGTCCAAGGAGACTGGTGTCCTAAGAACTCCGTTTCTTATGACCTCACCCAACGGTATAGGAGGAGGTTCCCTAGAAGGGTTGTGTCCCTAGTTTGGGTGTAGAGAATACAGAGGACGTGACCGTCTACCCAAAAAAAAAAAAAAAAAAAAAAAAAAATGGTGAACACGGTGGACCCTTCGTGTTTCTTTAATCTACTTTGATTTTTATTGACACACACGTCAACCCCGTTTGAGACCTGGTTTTCCATGTTTTTCTGGTTTTTTGAGTGGACTGTGAAAATGTCTTACCCCTCGTTTTCGTCCCATGACACGTACGGGGGACGTGAGTTGGGATGTTTCTCCACCCTGGATACGGTGGAGAGACCGGGTTGAGGATGGAGGAGGGTATAAGCCTCGGTCAAGTGGACGTAGATCCCCTCACTCGTTCCCTTGGACAATTAAACAAAAACGAGGGAGGTGTTCGAGACACACCTCACGACACGAATCAGCAAGTCAACACAGTCTGAGAAAGGTTAGGGTACCTGACATTGGACGGTCCGAGGAGACAGGTATCCTAAGAGGTCCGTTCGTATGACCTCCCCAAACGGTACGGGAGGAGATCCCCTAGAAGGGTTGGGTCCCTGACTTGGGTCCAGAGGGTGGGACGTCCGTCTAAGAAATGGTGGACTCGATGGTCCTTTCGGTCCCTGTGGTCATTTCGGAACGGACTTCAAGAACAGACCGGAGATCAGTTAAAGATAACTAACATCTTATAGCTCTTGAGACCAGCCATAGTCTTCCTGGAAGTAGTCGGGAGCGAGAAGAATAGGAACCTCTTCCCTCCAACCTTCAGTGTATATACACTGACCCACGTCGTCCCCCCATCCCCCTCTTACACCAACGAGTCTTTTACCTACTGATTTTCCTTTACTCCCTCTCCTCTTTCCTTTGTCCTTTTCCCTCATTCACCCCCTTTCTTGTCCACCCTTCTCCGTGTGTCCCCTTACCTATTCTTCCCGTCTTTGTCCTCTACTCTTTCTCTGGTACCTCTCTTTTCTCCCGCAAACAAGGGATAAATATATCACACAATGTACCTTACCCTCCTCGTCCCTCAACCTGAGTAGTGTCGTGTTAGAGGGCCTTTTTTTTTTCTTTTTTCTCCCTGTTAAAGGGAAAACGTAGACCGAGAATCCTTTCCCTATCTCGGACCCTCTCTTTTTATGGAAATAAAAAGGAATTGAGGGTCGACTAACTCGAAGTAAAGGAACGAAGATAAGAGGTTTTATACACGTTAACGATAATACGAGAGTCAGTTTACCCTATATAAATTAATTTTTGTCGAAACATCCATTTGTAGTTCTCCCCACCCCCCTTCTATTGACAGACGTACGCACCTCGACCCCCTGTCCAAGACTTCGGTGGTACTGAAAGAACCCATCTTTCCAGCGAAAACAAAGGGACTTCTTTTTTACGGGGGAGAAGAGACGTGACAAACGAAACCGTACTTTCTCTCTCTCGAAATAGACCTACCTCCGAGCCGCCCCTCAACGGAAGATAAACGAAACGCACGACGCGTGGCACTTAACTATGGACCCGACAATTAAGGTCTCTCCCACCCCGCACGCGACCTCCTGGACCGTAACACTCGTAGACGTTTTTTTTTTGTGAGACAGGTCTCTACTAGAAAAGGGAGATTTGTTACCATTCTACAATGGGAGTCTTAGAAGAGGACAGTCACTGCTACCACCGTCTCTCACTCGTATTAAAGGGTATAGAGGTGACTCCATCAATAAATATGTTAAGACACGACCTCAGTCAGAAAAAATAAAAAATAAAAAAAAATTGAAACGGCCGACGAGGTCGAAAACGTTGTTTTATTAATGAAAACACGGTTCATGAATCCATTGTTCTATTTGTTCTCCGTTGTATTTACCTTACATTTATACCTTGTTCACAGACCCTTCTTTTTTCCGTCGGGTCCCTCTTTCTCGGACCGAAACAGAGGACGTAGACCCTTTAAGGGTCCCTCGGTTCTTTCGAGGAAGTAGGAGGGGAGTCACCCAGACGCTGAGGGATCCCTTCCCGACGACAGGTCCCGAGTCACTCCTTCGGAATGGAACCGGTCCACTAGCTTTTAGTCCTAAATTAAATATAACACACACTTAGTCCGCCCCCTCTTGTGTCGTGACAAACGCTTTGTGTCTTTCGGAGTAGTCCTAGGGTCGACACTATGGGTAAGAGGTTGACTGGAACCCGTTCAGTAAAAGGAGGGATTTAGAGGTGCATGAGTAAAGATTGCACTTGTCATTTAATCTGCTCGAATGCGAGGAGGTCGAGATACACTAAAGATGGTTTATAAAAGTACTGACTTGTCTGACACCCTAAGTGTTGATTCCTCACCTTTTGCCCCTTAGGTCTGAGGTTTAGACTTAGAAAGGGACAGTAAACCACTATGGAAGACGTCGTTCACCTTATCAGTAAGCATTTTTCTATACAGATGGACCTTGGAGGACACTTCCACTAGAATAAACCTCTTTTCCAGAAACGTCTATGGTACCAATTCTTAAAGTTTTATTCACTGGATTTACCCTTCCTTTAGGTTTTTTCCCCCCATATACATATACATATCCACTGAGTGAAACGACATGTTGTCTTTGATTATGTTGGGGTAATTCGTCGGTACAAGGTTATCTTTAAAACCTATATATTTTTCTTAAAGTTTGATTCTACCTAATTCCACTTGGAATTTACGTTACTGTTCAAAAACGTTCTCTTCTCTTCCTCTTTGTCTGAGCTACTCTACAGGTAAACTTCTGTCTCCGTCTATAACCTCTCTACGACGGTGTTCGGTTCCTTACGGTCCTCGGTGGCTTTCGTCCCTCTCCACTTCTTTCTAAGAGAGGATCTTACAAACTCCCTCGAGTCGGGACGATTGTGAAACTAAAGTCTCAAGGTCGGAGATCTCGACACACTATTGTATAAAGAGGACAAGATTCGGTAGGTCAAACACGATGAAACCTGTCTTCGAAGTCCTTTATTTATGTAGGAGGTATTCGGACTTTACTTGTGGATGGGAGAGTTACCCCCGAGAGGGGACGGATAGTATAAAATCTTCTACTTTTAGACAGGTGTACTCGTATAGTTCTTTTTTTTTTTCTCTCTCTTTCTTCTAGACCTCTTCTTCTTTCTGTTCTTCGTAGTGGGACGGGTCACGGGTGGAACCGTCTCCAGAGAGTCTTCCTACATTGTCTCTCCTAAGGTCGATACCTTTGTCCTCCTGTCACTACGGAGTGTCAATCGGATCTCACTTTAAATTTTTATCACAGTAGAACTACTATATCGGTTTATATTAAAGTTTTAATTCTAATTACACGATTATCGATGTACTTTCTGATTATTTCTTTTTTATTAAATATAATTTTACAACAGAAGCCATACATTCGCCAACCGAACAGTTCTAATCCTTCATAATATTCCCTTATGTATCTCCAAACGTCATATGTACCCAGTGACTTACGTCCCCCTTTTTTCCACTTGACTGGGTTCACTTGACATAACTATTGAGGTTATCGTACTTCTCGAAACGGTAGTCACTGTACGAAAAGACCTTATTTGTCGAGAATCCTTTCACTCGTCAGAAACGAACTAAATGTTCCTTCAACGTAAAGACCTTTTATGTCCTATATAATTTTGATATAAAATTTTGTATTATACCAAAGTACTGTACGTTATCTCAATTCAAGACCCGAACCTATAGATATTCGTCCGAAAAGTGGATGTACACACAGGATATCCTGTAAGACTTCAGTTCGACCCTACCTACCTCCCGTCCTGTTAAGGTGGAACTCTTCCGAAGGGTATGTTACGTCACTTAGGAACAAAGGGTGGTACTGACAGTTGTGGAGGGGGTCAGTGTCCCGATTCACTTTTTGTGGAGTCTAAAGGGTCAAATGGGGGTTCCTCCCGTGGTTGGGGGAACTCTTGGTCTCCTTACTAAAGAGATTTCGGAGTGGGTCGGGACACGACTTGACGTACACTTGGGTGTAAGAGACCTGGTAACACATACCATAGACTCGAATTCCACAGTTAGTTTTCTGTCCACAACTTAAACGTCAGAAACTCAACACGACTTCGATCTCTTTTCCATTCTATACTCACACGGGTTCTTCCCGAACCTTACGGGACCTGTGTCGAGACTAAAGGAGAGAGACAAGAGAGAGGTGGAAAAGAAGGGAGGAAGGAACGAGGGGGAAGGGGGTGGGAAGAAAGGAAGAGGGAAGAAGGAGGGAGGGAGACAGGAGTGAAGGAAGACGTGAAAGTAGAAAAGTGTAAAAGGTGACAACCGAAGGATAGGGAGGGAAAAGAAGTAAAAAGGAAGGGAAGGAGACAGTGTACGGAAGATTTGAGGTCAGATTCCTCGTCGTAGTCTAACTACCTATTCTTACCGGTCTCCAATCAATGTGGAAACCGAAGGACCCTGTTGAACGGGTGTTTCGAAGACCAAGTCTTCAAGATCCAGAGTGTGTTTTCGAAGAGGGTCTGTCCAGTACTGTCCTGTATTCTCCAGTGGGTGACAGTCGAGTAAAGATTTCCTTCTGAGAACCTCGGAACGTGTACTTCTCAGTAAAGTTGACCTATAAGGGGGATTTTTTACACGTCTAATAAGTAGACCTTTTTGTAGTCTGAGTAAGAAGTCGTGTTCTTGTGAATATACAGTGGAGAGGTCCTGGTCTGTAGACCCCGGTCTACACTTTAGTCACATCCAGAGTGTGCGTACCGTCGGGACTAGAGTGTACGTCCCGTCAAACGACGATAGTCGAATGACCGCGAGAGGGTTATCGTGTAAATTACTCGTTGTTTCCAGTCAATGTCTACACTTAACGTGTGCGATATCTAATTACGACTTCGACTTCGAGGTTATGGAACCGGTGGACTACGGTTCTCAGTTAAATGACCTTTTCCGGGACTACGACCCTTTCTAACTTCCATTTTCTTCTCCCACCGTCTCCTACTCTACCAACCTACCGTAGTGACAGAGTTACCTGTACTTAGATTCGTTTGAGACCCTCTGTCACTTCCTGTCCCTTCGGACCGTACGATGTCAGGTACCTCCACGTCTCAGTGTGTGTTGAATCGATGAATTGTTGACTAATTAGTATTTTTTTATTCTACGTGGGTTGAGTTTCTTCAGGTACTCATCTTCTCTGTACTTGGGTAAAAGTTTGTCCCTCTTTCTCTTTCTCCGTTGAACCCTCTCTACGTCAAGTTGAACACTAAAACAGTCACTACGGTCGAGACTTCCACCTTTGACCCACTTCTTTACTCCAACTTCGTCATTTTCGGTACAAATTAAGACCGAATGGACCCAAACTTAGGATCAAAACCGGAAATGATCCTGGACGTCCCGAAGGGAACACCGAGTTTCGGTCGACGTTTGACGGGACGTACACTCTATTCTCCCTGTCGACCATTTCTTAGGTGGACGTTACGGCCTCTGGACCCAAGTTAAGGACCCAACCCTTCTAGGGGACCTCTTCCCTTTCCGATGGGTGAGGTCATAAGACCGGGTCTCTTTAGGTATCTGACATAGCAAGTGCCCCAGCGTTTCTCAACCTGTGTTGACTCACTGAAAGTGAAAGTGAAGTCCGGGACCCTTGAGTCCGTTCAACGAATGTAAGAAAGTTTTCGACTCCTATTATAGGCAGATGAGAAATTCTGACGATCCACCGGTTAACCCTTTAGTTGTACTTTCCGAGACCGTTCATTGTATACTTAAAATAAGACAGGAGGGGTCGGAAGTGAAGTGATCACTTTGTGACTTCCTATTCTCCCTGTCGTGGGTTGGTCTTCTCGGGTCTTCACCCACCAACTTACCAATATAAACGGCCCCTCTGATTCTTATTCCGTCCCCCACCAACACTAAGACTCTCATTGGAGTCTTAGTTCAGACCGTCAGACGGAGGTACATCTCCTTTGTGAATGGATGAGTTCCGACAACTCCACTCAGAGAACACCTTCCCTTTAAACCCTTCTTACACTTACTACAGAACCCTCTGAGGAATGTCGAGGTCTCGTGGGTTTCAGTAGTGCAAATTAAAGGGCGAACGTATGTCGTGAGAGGAGATTTCGTCTCTCACCGAGACCTTAGGAGACACGTCTTCTTCTTCTCAGATCTTACGGAATTCGAGAAGGGTCGGTGTCGGACGGTTATTGTTTCCCTAGACATAGTCGACGGACGGAACTAGTTTGGTGCTCACGAATAACCCAAAGAGACCCACGAAAAAGAAGATACACGTTTCGACTACTACAGTGAAGGAACGAATATCTAAAGGTAACTGAGAGGTAGTGGATGTCCTGTGTTTGACTCTAAGGAATAACACCAACTGTTTACGGAAGTAGACTGGTGTCCGGGTGGAAGTTTAGGACCAGGGGTTTGTTCGTGTGTTCGGTGTACGGTTGTGTGTCACTATATTCTGATAAACAATGAGGACCTTCTTTAGTACGAAAGAGTGCGGAGACATAAAAACCTGTACGAAAAGGAGACGAAATTAAGGACAAGGAAAAAAACAGTGACGACGACGATTCAGAGAAGTCAGCACAGGTTGAGACACGTTGGGGTATCTGATCTGTCTTGGTAAAGTTTGTGCTAGTGAACACAGTACGGACGGGAGTGTCGGTGGTCTTGATCGTTGGAAAGGGTCTCTATTGCTTAATGAGGGATAAGAAATTATCGAGAGGAAAATCTTAAGACTAAGTCACAAACAACTTGAAGGAGTAAATAGGAAGTTCAGTGCCTTGGAGAGGATAAAGGTCGGGAAATGGAAAGACACGACATAAGACCATAAGAAATGTAGATAGAGGTTCAAATACTAACTTATACTACGATAAATAAAACAACGATTAATAACATAAAGTTTAAAGATCTAAAAAAAAAGAAAGAAAACAGTTTGGGTCACCTAACTGAAGTCATATGAGAACAAATATTCGGTACGAATGTTTGGGATAGAAAATTAAGAAATTTATACGAAATTTTTTTTAGTGTCTGATGACGGAATTTTTCGTCATTAAACAAACGAGAGTCCAAATCTCCGACATTCAGTCTCTAGTTCCATAACCGTCCAAACTAGGAAGACCCCGGAGAGACAAGACTGACGTCTGCCAGTGGAGAAGTGATACAGGAGTTTACCGAAAAGGAGACGTAGTTCGAAGCACTACAGAATAACACACAGGTTTTAATAAGAAGAATATTCCTGTGGTCACTATCACTTAATCCTGGGTGGGTATACTGAGTAAATTTGAATTAAGGAGAGATTTCCAGGATAAAATTTTATGCCAGTGAAACCCCCAATCCAAAGTTGGATACATAAGTCAAGTCAAGTGAAGTCAGCGAGTCAGCACAGACTGAGAAACGGTGGGGTACTTAACGTCGTGTGGTCCGAAGGGACAGGTAGTGGTCAAGGGCCTCAACTGGGTTTGAGAACAGGTAGCTCAATCACTACGGTAGGTCGGTAGAGTAGGAGACAGCAGAGGAAGAGGTGGACGGGGGTTAGGGAGGGTCGTAGTCTCAGAAAAGGTTACTCAGTTGACAGGAGTACTCCACCGGTTTCATGACCTCAAAGTCGAAATCGTAGTAAGGAAGGTTTCTTGTGGTTCCTGACTAGAGGAAATCTTACCTGACCAACCTAGAGGAACGTCAGGTTCCCTGAGAGTTCTCAGAAGAGGTTGTGGTGTCAAGTTTGCGTAGTTAAGAAACCGAGAGTCGATAGTAGTGTCAGGTTGAGAGTGTAGGTATGTGCTGGTGACCTTTTTGGTGTCGGAACCGATCTGCCTGAAATTAGCCGTTTCATTACAGAGACGAAAACTTATACGACAGATCCAACCAGTACTGAAAGGAAGGTTCCTCGTTCGCAGAAAATTAAAGTACCGACGTCAGTGGTAGACGTCACTAAAACCTCGGTTTTTTTTATTTCAGACTGTGACAAAGGTGACAAACGGGTAAATAAAGGGTACTTCACTACCCTGGTCTACGGTACTAGAATCAAAAGACTTACAACTGGAAATTCGGTTGAAAAATTGAGAGGAGAAAGTGAAAGTAGTTCTCCGAAAACTCAAGGAGAAGTGAAAGACGGTATTCCCACCACAGTAGACGTATAGACTCCAATAACTATAAATAGGGTCGTTAGAACTAAGGTCACACACGAAGAAGGTCGGGTTGTAAAGAGTACTACATGAGACGTATCTTCAATTTATTCATCCCACTGTTATATGTCGGAACTGCATGAGGAAAAGGATAAACCTTGGTCAGACAACAAGGTACAGGTCAAGGCTGACAACGAAGGACTGGACGTATGTCCAAACAGTTCTCCGTCCAGTCCACCAAACCATAAGGGTAGAGAACTTCTTAAAAGGTGTCAAATAACACTAGGTGTGTCAGTTTCCGAAACCGTATGAGTTATTTCGTCTTTATCTACAAAAAGACCTTGAGAGAACGAAAAAGGTACTAGGTCGTCCACAACCGCTAAACTAGAGACCTAGGAGACGGATAAGATTTTGGTCGAACTTGTAGACCTTCAAGTGTCAAGTGCATGACGACTTCGGATCGAACCTCTTAAAACTCGCAATGAAATGATCGAACACTCTACTCATGTTAACACGTCATCAAACTCGTAAGAAACCGTAACGGACAGAAACCCTAACCTTACTTTTGACTACAAAAGATCAGGACACCGGTGACGACTCAAAAGGTTTGAACGACCGTATAAAACACGTCGTCAAAGTGTCATAGTAGAAGGTCCTAAACTTTATCGAGTTGACCTTAAGTAATGGAGGTGATCGAAACAAGCATCACTACGAAAGATTGTGGGTGAACTGAAGTGTAAGGACCTACAGACCGAGATCCACTCACCAGTGTGGTAGCACTAATAGAACCAGCACTTCGAGAAAAAACATGTCAAGAAGACACATAAGAACAGTGGAGAAGAGTTATAGAAGACGAAGACAATCCAGGTATGTTAAAGACAGGAAATAGCTCGGGTAGAAACGTACTTAACAAGGGAACCGTAGAGATTAAAAGAACTTCTCTAGAGATCAGAAAGGGTAAGACAACAAAAGGAGATAAAGAAACGTGACTAACGACTCCTTCCGAAAGAATAGGGAGGAACGATAAGAAACCTTGAGACGTAAGTCTACGAATATAGAAAGGAAAAGAGGAAACGAAAAGTGAAGAAAAGAAAAGTGTCGATAAACATTCCGGAGGGTTCTGTCGGTAAAAAGAAAAAACGTAAAGAAAAGGTACCCCTACCAGAACTAGGGACAGAGGACATGTTACAGTGTTTGGAGTAAGGTATTAAGTAGTCCGTGAGATAGATAGTCTAGATGAGAAAATTTAGATAAAGAGTGAAGGAGAAGGTGACATATTAGTATTCCCTAAACTAAATCCAGTATGGACTTACCAGATCACCAAAAGGGATGAAAGAAGTTAAATTCAGACTTAAACCGTTATTCCTCAAGTACTAGACTCGGTGTCAGTCGAGGACCAGAACTGACATAGTTCGAAGAGGTAGAAATCGACGTTTCTTATATTAGTTAGACTAAGGTCACAACTGGTAGACCACTATAGGTACTCATCTCAGGAGAGAACACAACAACCTTCTCCCACAAACGATACTAGGGTTTACCACAAACGGGGTAAAAGAACCGTTTTAAGATAATCGGAAACGGGACGAAGTAAGGCATAAGGTTCCGGTTTAAACGGACAATGATTTCGACAAAGAACTGAAGGATGAAAACGTAAGGTCAGGGGATATTACTTTTCCTGTAGAAAAAACCCACAATCAAGATTTTCCAGAACATCCAGAAGTATCTTGGTAAGTTGAAGTCGAAGAAGTCGTAATGACCAACCCCGTATCTGAACCTATAACACTATAACTTACCAAACGGAACCTTTGCTTGTCTCTAGTAAGACAACAAAAAGTCTAACGTAGGTTCATGACGTAAAGCATGAGAAAACAACTGGTACTACCGATGAAGTAAAGACCCTTCATTTGTATCACAATTAAGACCTTTGTGCACATAGATCCTTAGGTAGTGGGGATCTTAAACAGGGACCCTGAGTG
Organism: Capra ibex; assembly: GCA_006410555.1. Lineage (NCBI taxonomy): Eukaryota > Metazoa > Chordata > Mammalia > Artiodactyla > Bovidae > Capra > Capra ibex. The sequence goes on from SJYO01046538.1 coordinate 48,291,692, forward strand.
ACAACCGACCTTGTTTCCCCAACTTTACTTGGATATCCACGGTATCTCGGAGGATATGTCCGAGTCAACGGAGAACCTCTTATCTACCATTCTCAGTGTAAGTTCGGTCTTCAGTTCTCTGGACGGTCCTAGTTTCGGAAGAAGTGGAAGTTAGATGCCATTACTTGTGACTAACTTCCTACTTCATGTATTCGTACACGGATTCTGCCTTGACTTTGGGTTATGTTTCTTATCCTTTCCTCCCTTCTTTACTTTGAAATTCAGTTCCCCCTGTGGAGTTGAGACCGGTATAACGACTGAATAACTCCTAAAAGTCCAACTGTGTCTTCTCACTCTTCTACTTCTTCGTCGGACGAATCCTTCTGTTCCGTAAAGTTCACTTTAGGTCCAAAGGGTCGTACGTGAAGTGGTAAGAACAGGAGTAAGAGGACTTTTTTTTTATTTTTTCTACATTGTACAAAGGGTGAACTCTACACCACTCAGTCCAGACTCGTCACCTTTCACCAAGTAAAAATTATAATGTATACAAAGTGAGGTGGAAGTAAACCTTTCGTTAAACTAAGTTAGTTGACTCAAGACATTGGTCTTAGCGTTTAATAATTGTATCGTACTCGTCAGTTCGAAGTCCCCTAGATTTCAAATCCGACTTTAAAATATTTAAACGTTAGTCTTTATGTTAACAAGATCTTTGACAGGAATTTTCAACTGGACAGACCTCGGTTCAGTGACACTTTTCAAGAGAACTCTCGAACCTTAGTCTCGTTTCCTTCAATCTCACTACTGTGCACCGTCACCGTCGACCACTGTAGACTAAGTGACAGAGGGCTATCCCAGGTAGACTGTTTGCACAGTCCTTATGACTCTCAGAGGACTGAAGTCGGGGACCGTGGATACAGGTTAATCCTACCGCGATGAAAACCTTACCCTCGAGACGAGGTAACCCGAAGGGACCCCCGAGTTTATATTTCTTAGGTAGACGTTTCGTTCTCAATGTCCTCTACACCCAAACTAAGGACTCAACACTTCTAGAGTCCTTGAGGGTTGACTCGATGTTCCCTTCGGGATTCAAATAGAGGTTAGTTATTTGATAAAGAAATCTAAACAAGTTCGAAGGATATCTGGTAGTAATTTGATAGTAGTAATCCTTGAAGAGAGACTCGAACTCGGACGTCGACAGAAAGGGTGATCACCAGGTCCAAGATCGAGTCAGACTTTGTGTCTCTTTGAGATACGAAATAAGGTACACTGTCGAGAAGTTTTTAAACTCTTTAAGATAATAGTTGCAACGGTATATGGTAACATGTTCAACACTTGGATTGTTCCCTTATACCGACACTTCTCTTTACAACCACTCTTCGGACCACGTTCCGACGGGGAAAAACATCTCTCCATGAAAAGAGAGGAAACGGTTCCGAGTTATACTTACCGTTACCCGTACTAAAATCCCATGAGAGTAGAGTTATAAAACCCCGGGTTGTTGATAAAGAATGTCGAACGTTGTAATACTTTAGACATATTACAGTGGGAGAATTTTATGTAAGTTCGAATAGTTACAGGATAGATTTTCACTGTCGGTTTTAACCGATTTTAAGTGGTTTTTGTTACTCTACTGATGTAAGGGAGTTAGGTATGTAATGATAAGTGTACCGATTCTCAATGTGATCAATGAAGATCGTCGGAGTAGTGTGACAACGGAGTACGACTCGAATTTTAGGTTTTTCTTGGAGTCCAACAAAAAGGGAACGTTTCACGACCAGTATAGTCTAAAAGTTTTAGGTCACGTTTCATACTTACTATTTAATTAAAGAGAATTTTGAGTCGTACAACTTAAAGCAGTAGTTACAACGAATGACTCCAGAAATACTCGTCACACTAAGAGAGAGAGGTCGGAAACACAGTAAGTAGTCTAACTATTGGACGAAAAATGTCAAAATATCTTTCTTTTTTTCTTTCCCTCCCTCTTTCTTTTCGTTGTTTATAAAACCACATGACATAAGACCCCCAAAGGGTCCACCGAGTCACCATTTCTCAGGTACACGGTTCGTCCTCTACACCCAAGTTAGGGAACCATCCCTTCTAGGGGACCTCTTCCTTTACCGTTGGGTCAGGTCCTAAGAACGGACCCTTCAGGGTACCTGTCCCCTCAGACCACCTAAGTTCGTGCACCCCAACGTCCTCAGTCTATATTTATTTGTTGTTGACATAAGGTCCGTGATGTGAGAATGGCCGAGTAGAAGGAATTAGAACCGTTGTTAGGTACGTCTATGCGTCAATAGAATGAAGATACGAGTGTCGATTGATTGAACGGGTTCCAATATGTCGATTATTCAACGTTTCTCTCCTAAGTTTGGGTTGGAGTAAAGTAAATTCGGTTCAAGAAGGTTGTTGAACCGTTACAGGGACTTCATAGTCTTTCGGGGCATTGTATACCCCGGGGACTTCAGTAAGGCATCTTACCGATTGACCATCTCGGTTTTCCTGTCGAGAGTCCGTATTTGAATCTTAGAAACCAGTTCCTTACTGATGACCTTAAACCTTTTGACGTCCAGAGGATAACCCTCTGGGTCTAATCTAAGGGTATTGTCTAAACAAGTTTCTTAACTACTAGAGTGTTTTAAGTCTCGTATATGGGATCTCAGACAGTTATGGTCATATAAGAGGAATACGAATAAAACTCGAGTTGAGTTTAAAAGAAAAGAGAGATTAACCAAGTCAACTTGAGTGTGATTATAAATAGACTCGAGGGGGAGACTCTCTGAGTCAGTCTTTTTTTTTTTTTTCCTGTTTAACCCTAAGTAAACGGAATATGGTGACGAAAGACTTTGTAAGTCTTATTTTGTCTTATAAACTCAACCTTATGGTTTCTACTGAATCAAGTTAAGGTAATAAAATCAATTGGGCTCTCCAATACGTTGAGGGAATTGACGTGGTATCCAATTGTCCTGTCAGAACAATGAATTGAAAATTGGGGTTGTGTTATAAGGTAGTGAGATGTTACGGAGACAAAAATAAAGACTTACTACTTCACTTGAAAGATCTGACCAAATTGAAGACTTCAAAGAACCTTTTACCAATGACGAAACGGTATTCATCCGAAGGGATCACCGAGTCTACCATTTCTTAGACGGATGTTACGTTAACTGGACCCAAGTTAGGGATCCAGTCCTTCCAAGGGACCTCTTCCCTTACCGATGGTTGAGGTCGTAAGAACGGACCTCTTAAGGTACCTGTCACTTCGGACCATGCGATGTCAGGTACCCCCACGTTTCTCAGTCTTTGCTAACTCGTTGATTATGTGCATATTTATAAAACCGAAGGACCACTGACTCACCATGACATTACGTCCTCTGTTAATCCTCTACGTCCAAGTTAGGGATCCAACCTTTCTAGGAAACAACGGAATACATAGTATGATCTTCCAAGACTCCACGGATCGGGGTGCGAACGGGAGGAGACACCAGGAGTCAATGAAAAAGAGTGGACCAGGAACACGTCATGAGGTATATACTGTCGTTAGTTATTAGGGAATAATTAATTTACCGTGAAATATTTTCATGAGGAGGTCCCCGAGACTCTTTCGGTCGAAACCGATCGATATTTCAAAATCCATTAGTAAATTCTTTTTTTAACAATAAGTAGTAGAAATACCGTATAGTGCCGGCGGTGTAAGAGGGGTCCTCAAGTTAGGTAGTTTGAGAAGTTACGTTCCTGCCGATTGTTCCAGGGACAGTGAAGTCCACTTTATATGTCCATAGTGGTCTCCGAGGAATGAGAGTGTTTCCACATCGGTAGAAGGGTAGGGTCGTCCGAGGGAGGTCCCTCGGTCGTTCTACCGGACCGGACCGAAAGGTAGAGGTAAACGTGTTGTCCCCACCCATTCTCCTTTAGGAGAGTACTCTTTCCAAAGGACACCCGTTCTGTACACTGCAAAATTCGAGTTGGGAAAGTACAGACTCTATAAGTACTCTTTTACCGAACCAATACCATTGACCGGAAACACTCTGAAAGTCGACAGACCAAGTGTAAGACGCGAATGATAATAATGACGACGACGACGACCGATATGTTAATAAAAAAAGTCATAAATAAATGAATAAATGAACGGTCGTCACCCAGAATCAACGTCGTGTACCCTAGAAGTTAGAACCACCGACGTACACCCAGAAATCAACCCCGTACGTTTGAGAATCAACACCCTACACTCTAGATCAAGGGACTGGTCCCTAGTTCGGACCCCGGGGGACGTAACCTTCGTACCTCAGAATCGATGACCTGGTGGTCTTTTCAAGGGGTATTATCAAACGTTTTACTAAAGTTAACACAGCAAACCAGGAGTGGAGTCAGAACATTCTGTCCTTGTACCACTAATAGTAAGGGTAAAAAGTCTCATCCCTTGACTTCGTGTAGGTATCAGTGGACCTTCCGTAAGGAATGTCGTAAACTCGAGTCTGGCCCGAAATCTAAGATACGCAAAATTTGTTATGTAGTGGTACGGAAGGGAGGAGTGGTTGAACAGAGAAAAGATGTACATCATGTCTACAAAGGTATTTCTTCCGATCCGTGACTTCTTAACTACGGAAGTTTGGCACCACAACCTCGTCTGAGAACTCTCAGGGAACTTGACGTTCCTCTAGTTTGGTCAGTTAGGACTTCCTGTAATTGGGACTTATAATTAACCTTCCTGACTAGGACTTCGACTTCGAGGTTTTGAAACCGGTGGACTACGTTTACCGACTGAGTGACCTCTTCTGGGACTACAACCCTTTCTAACACCTGTCCTCTTCGTCCCCCGTTGTCTCCTACTCTACTAACCTACCGTAGTGACTGAGTCACCTGTACTCAAACTCGTTCGAGGTCCTCTATCACTTCCTGTCCCTTCCGACCGTACGACGTCAAGTACCCAAACGTCTCAGTCTGTGGTGATTCCCTGACTTGTTCTTATTATCGAAAAAGACAAACGGACACAACCCTTGTGGAAGGGAGTTTACTTTACGAGTCTTTGTTCTGTTCTGCGTCAAAAACCTGAGTACTCAGTCGAGACTCACCGGTCCCCGGAGGCACACCAAAAGTGAGAGTACCTTCTTTAAGTCTACTACACCATCGACCAGGTGACGGGACTTACGGACCCGATGACACCTATCTGGGCTCGGAAAGAGACTGGAGACCCCGAGTCCGTTCCCACTGAGTCTATTAACAGAGTCCCGACGGACAAAGAGGTCCAAAACTCTTTCCTCTGACCTCATCTATCCTTGACTTAGGTATTGTGTCGAGGTTTACCTCACACAAGTGCGTACACACACACACACACACGATTCAGTCATCCTTGTATAGGTCTAACTTAAATATAAGGAACATACGTTACGTAATTCACGAAAGTTTTACCAATAAAATAAATTAAGATTAAGAAACGTCACCTATAATAAGAGACACCAAAAGTCTGTTTCTTGACTTTGAGTCTCTCTGGTTCACTGCACTGGGAACCGCTGTCCGGAGTGACGGGGGAGAGGGTCACATCGACTACTTTTCGACAAAGATATTTCGGGTACATTAATACCTAGTGAGGTGAAGTCGGGAATACAAACGAAAGAAGCGACCGGTACCGGCGTCCACACACACACACAAGTCAAGAAGTCAGCACAGCCTGAGAAACGTTGGGGTACCTGACATCGGTTGGTCCGAAACTCGACATCCGATTAAGAAGAGAGTAGTGATAGGTAACGGGACCGGTTGTCAGACACCTGGACTCTCCGTCTTAATTCCAACGAGTCCCGACCCTCCTTCGGACGAGAGGTGGAGCTCACCCTCAAGGCAAAAGGAACGTACCCAACCCACCCTCTAGGGCCCTCTACACTCACCTTCCGAGGGCTGTCTCCAGGTCACCAAGAGGTGAGAAGGCGACGACAAGGGACTGTACGACTCGGAGAGGTTGACTAAATGGACGGTGGGACCCCGACTTTCGACCACAATTTTAAGGGACGTTATCTTTACTAGGCACGTCCGTCTTCCCCGCTATGTAATTCAGTATCCTTGTCCACAAACAAGTCTTACTACCACTCACTCAGACTGTCCATGGAGACGTGTCGGAGTCCCAGTCTACTCGTCTCTCTCTCTTTTCCTACTCTCTTTCCTTTCTCTTTTTGTCTCTTCTTTCTCTCGTTTTCATGACATCACTCTAATCCTTTTGTCGTTTACTCTTTCCTTTTTCCCTCCCTTCTCTTTAAGATACTACCTTGTGCACTAAAAAAAGTTGATGGGAGACATCTGAAAGGGACACGGGGTCGTGGGGACGGAGGGGTAAGAGCCTCTACCGGGTGACCACAGTGATAATCGTTTAAGGTTCTCAGTCTGGTTACGGGCACGGGAGTCAGAAAACTCTTTAGAACTTCCTAATATTTTGAGGAAGGGAGTGTCAGGACAACTCTACTCACGCTGAGGGTCCTCTTATAAACTATTTACTATTGATATACCATCTATATGTTATTTATCTACACAATCAGTGAGTCAGTCCAGACTGAGAAACGTTGGGGTACCAGACAGCGGCCGGTCCGAGGAGACAGGTATCCTAAGAGATCCGTTCTTATGACCTCACCCAACGGTAAGGGAAGAGGTACCCTAAAAGGACTAGGTTCCTAACTTGGACCCAGAGGACGTAACGTCTACCTAAGAAATGACAGACCTGGTGGTCCCTTCGGGTCTATTTATCTATGAATCTATATTTACTATCGATATATCTATACCTACTGTAAGAGTACATGAGGAGTCCAGTCGTGATCCTAAAACAATTGAGCCCCTCCGAATGTACCTAGGGGGAATCGACCTTATCCCGGACCGAGTATCGTACATGAGTTTACAAACAACTCATTTTCACTCCATGTACAAGAGTACTTCGGGTGACTTACTCCGAACCCGACCCCCTTATTAGTCACATTCTTCTCCCTAACTCGGAGTACAGACAGGTCGGTGGAAGTCGGAGTAAAGGAACGGAGGATGACAGGTTACCGTTGGTCGAGACTGTCACTGTCTAAACGTGAAAGGATGGTCTCGTCATGAGGTGCGTTCCAGACGAGTCGTCCCGGACAGGAAGAAGTGTTCCTCCGTCTCCTCTCTCTATGACGTCGACCCTGGTCGAGTCTACACTTCGTTCTCTACCTCCTATCCTTTCTTGAAGTTTTATAACGACCCCCTGGGAGGGACGAAACTTCCAACTACGGGACTCGACTCCGGTCCGTCCGGTCCCCTACCGTAGATTATACGAACAACCTAAGTCTTCGTCGGGTCTATTGACAGTCATAAGTTCACTCCACCCGGTCGACCACTGTGACTTTTAGTCCGACTACCTTCCAAGGGTCCTTCGTAAACACCATTTCTTGAGTGGACGGCTACGTCCTCTGCATTCTCTAGGCTCAAAGTAGGAACCAAATCCTTCTAGACGACCTCCTTCTTTACTGTCAGGTGAGATCACAAGAACGGACCTCTTAAGGTGTCTGTCTCCTCTGACCATCCGACGTTAGGTGCTCCAGCGTTTCTAAACCTGTGTTGACTTCACTGAATCGTATGTGAGCCCGTACCTCCGTACATTAAACTCATTTACACAATAAAGTCTCGTCCTACATTCCGTGTCTTTACCTGGGTCCGTGTCACTGGTCTGGGTCTGTTTGGTTGACCCCAGGTGTCTTCTAGTCGGTCAGGGTCGTTCCTCGACGGTACGACCCGTCTCTGGGTTCCGTCGCCGACCCACCATCCCCTTTCGGTGTCTAACCGAGGGTCACCCACGGGTCTTACATGGGGTGCTAAAGGTCTCACCCTTTCATTGTTGGTCTGAGTAGTGTCTGGGGAGTGAGTGTCGTTACGGACGACCCTTCCGAACCTTTCCTTCTCCAACCGTCTCTTAATTTAGACTCAGTTTTCCTCATTCTCTTGGGAAGGGAAAGTAGATCACCCCGTCAAGATCTTTGAAGAAGTAGAGGAGAGAAGGAGATCAGTCCGGTCAATTCTTGGGGGTGGTATGTAATAAAAGGGGAACGAGGTACGATTTTCGACTCTAGTAGGTAGGGGTGAAAGAAGGTAAAAGGTTTTAGTTTCTACCGTCAGTTAGTCGTCGACATACAATTTGGGGGAAGAGAATTCTGGGTCAACCCAGGGTCGTAACCCGACACGTTAGGATTGGGGAGTCGGGACTACACCGTGGAAACTGACTCTAGTGGACCCGACGACCACCAGTACTCGGAAGAACTACCAGGTATGAGGTTACTCTTACCATAAGAACCGAGAAACGTCTTTTCTCCGGACCCACTGTGTCTCGATATCTCAGAGACTCCGGTCGAAACTTTTTAATTTTTTTTTTTTCTTTTGTTCTTCGAGCTTGTAGGGGTAATCACAAAGAGAGAGTAAAGGGGTGATTTAGTCTCTCTATTTGGTCACATGGCACAGTTAAGGATGAAAATTTTGACCCAAGTCGTCGGTTCTCGTCTACTCACAACCATTGACCGATGGGGTTTCCTCGACAACTTCCCTGGTAAAGGGTCCTTTCGGTAGGGGACAAAGGACAAGAGACCCCGTCCACCGAGGTCGGACCGGGACTCGAAGGGACGGAGACAGGGGTACTCGTATCGGAGACCGGTCGTCCTCCACCGGACCGGGGTGGGTTGTCACCCCAGAGGGACCGGGACACCGACCCGGTTAGTTTGTCGTTCTCTTCTAGGTCCCGGCCTCGTCCGATAATCGACGAGACTTCTCTTGAGGAAATTAGCGTATTTGATTGGTGTGACAAATAACACGTTTGAACCCGACTTAGTCGACGCGTCTTCCCCCAAGTATTGTTCCCGACAATTATAAATACCGACCGTAGCACCCAAGGAGCTCTGTGATATTACTCGGGTAACGTCGGACTCATCGACGTTGGAAGGTCGTCTCCGTTTCTTCTCCTCTTCCTTCGTCTCCCCTCTGGCCTACCACGGACGGAAGGACTAGACGTGCCGTCCCAAGGAAGGTCACCACCTTCACAGACGACTTGTGGACGACACATACCCTGTAACTCGGTGCACGATCCCATACCTCCACCTCTTCCTTTTGAGAATCTCTTGTGTCAAGGACAGGGGCTACGCGTCACTTCGGTTTGTTTGACTTTGTAGTCTTAAACCTCGTCTTTTTACAAATAACGTCCCGGTACATTCCTCTTCCCACCTAGTACGGAGTTTAGGAGTTTGAGGAGATTCCCAAAGTCGTCTCACGAAAATTTCCGTTCCACTCCTTCCCCACATCAATTAACAACGTTTGATGAACCACAGTCTTAGGAAACAAGAACATCGACAAGTGCATACAGTCCAGTTGACATTTAGAGTTATTTTGTTTACGATAAGAGACAAGACGTTGAAAAAGAGAGATATATTTACCTGAGTAATTTCCAGTCTCGGAACTCTTATTCGATAAGAGACATAAAGTCCGATATCCGTCACAAGAAAACGTTGTCCACGTCTCGGTCTGACTGATTCGTGTTCGTCAGTCAAGTCAAGTCAAGTCAGCGAGTCAGCACAGGCTGAGAAACACTGGGGTACTTAGCGTCGTGTAGTCCGGAGGGAAAGGTAGTGGTAGAGGGTCTCAAGTGAGTCTGAGAACAGGTAGCTCAGGCACTACGGTAGGTCGGTAGAGTAGGAGACAACAGGGGAAGAGGAGGACGGGGGCTAGGGAGGGTCGTAGTCCCAGAAAAGGTTACTCAGTTGAGAAACGTACTCCACCGGTTTCATGACCTCAAAGTCGAAGTCGTGTTCGTTATCTTGTCTAGATTATTCCTTAGTCTAAACAAGAAGGGATAAAGTTTTGATGACTTCTGGGTTCTCTTACTCAAGATCCTGTCCTCACGAGGTCGAAACCCGAGTTATCCGGGGAAAGAGACCTGGTCCCTCTTACGTGGTCTCGTCTTCATATACCAAAGGTCGACTTTTCAGAGTCAGACCCCTTTCGACTACACTAAGAAGAAATTTTTTTTCATCACCCACAGGTAGTAGGGGTCCCGGAGTCAAAGAAAGGACTCTACTTCGAAGTATAAGACTCGAGAAGAGGACGTTAGAAGACTTGACCGTTGAGGTATAACTTTGGGATATTCCAGTAATCTGACTCGACCACAACTCCTCCATCATACCCCGTCACTCCTCTGGAACTCTCTTACGTCCCCAGAAGGTTAGAGAAGTCTTCTGGGTATCTCCTGCTACCCTAAGAAACACTCACCGACTGACTGTCGGTGGGTCCCTTCCTGAGAAATCGTGACTTTGGACCCCGGGACTGACCTGGGTCCTGTGAAGTCCGGATTCACCAGGTTTTCCTTAGCAGGTGGGACCGAGATCCGGACGGGAGGGTCACGGTAACTGACACTACAACCCGTCTCGAGAAGAGACCCGGACGAAGGTACAAACGTGTTCCTCTTTAAAACCGGTCTGTTCTTCGAGATTGAACCCGATTACCTCGGACTGACTCATATTACGGTCTGTATCCTGCACACGTACATTCCCCGTTTTCGTGGTTCCCTTCCACGTCAGGTTCCGGGGTCCGACCCGAAGAAGCCCGAGGTTCTTGGTGGTCTCATTTCCGTTATCACATACCTACATACATGTAAAGAACCGTTTCTCCCAGTCATCGAAAGTAGTCTAAGAATTTCTCGAGCAGGTCAATTCTTGTTGTCACCACCATCAAATCAACTCTTCAGTACAGGTTGAGAAACGCTGGGGTACCTGATGTCGGTGGTTCGAGGAGACAGGTATTATCAGAGGTCCATTGTTATGACCTCACCTAACGGTAAAGGAAGAGGTTCTTGGTGCTACAAATCTAGATTAATTCCAAGATAGTCAAAGATTCAAAGAACTCAAGATTTTGAAGAAACGAAGGTAGTCTAAGAGAGGGACTCATATTCGAGATCTACCCTGAAGGGACTCCAGAGAACTCACGTTTCACCCCTGTGTAAGACCTTACCTCAATTTCCCTGAGTGGGGTGTGTACTACCCAAATATACCATGTCTTAACATTCGTACCGAAAACCTCGACGTGTCCCAACTCAAACTTAAAGTCGAAAGGATAATGTCACTATATAGACACTCAGAGTCAAAGGAATAGACATTTTAACCGTACTTTTCCCCACTGAGGTTCGGATATTTTTATCCGTTTATACATTACCCAGTAAATACCTATCATGTGATTCTAGAAACTATTTTATTGTAATTGTCATACAAATCTGAAATGTTGGTGAGACCTCATCGTAGATGTAGTCTCTCAACAGAACTTCTAACACACATTACTATTTATATTTAACGGACCGGACCACGTTCACGGTTATTTATAATGGTTAGTACTATTGATGGTACAAATACAGACACGGTACCAAATGTAGGACCCGTTTCTAAAACGAGGACAGGAGTCTACTATGGAGACTGATATCCGTGGAGGGGTTCAAAGGGACACTACGAGACACAGTTCTCCTCAGGAATGTAAACTCCGGAACTACCCTTGTCTACCTGGACTTCTTCTACCTGGTCCTAAGTCCGTAGGTCGGTTGGTTGATCTCCGGGTCCCCCCCAGGACGTCCCTGTAGTCTGTTCACCAAGTCTCCGACGTCCCCGTCCGTCCCAGGTCCTAGGACGTCGTCAACTCTCTCATCATGTTCACTTACGTGGGACGTCAACCAGGAGCTCACACTAACGCCGGTTTCCCTCTACTTACCCTCTGGTCGTCCACTTGAGGCGAGGACTAACGGTGTACAAGGGTCTACGACACTACTAAAGAGAAGTCCCTTCCCCGACGTCTTCTTTTACGTTGCGTTCAGTCACACCCACTGACTCGTAAGAGGTTCTTGTCTCTCCCGGACTAAGACGGACGCTTAGACACAAGAGTTTTCGGAGAGGAGTAGGTGAGAAATTAATCTTACCTCGTGTCGGAACACCTCCTCCTCTCGTCTCTACGAATCTCTTCGACCTTTCCGAGAGAGACCAAGAGACGTACTCTCAGTCTAGGGGTCCCCACTCCCTACTTCGTTTCAAACCTTACTCCCCTTCAACAAACTACCTACCTCCGTTACTCTTTTTTTTTAGATAATCACCACGAAACTCAAGGAATCTCTTACCAAGGACTCCTTCGGTTCATTTGTTGAAGGACTATGACCTCTAAACAATTAATTCGTGAACCTTGTCCGAGACCCCTTCCTTCCGTCTGTTGATATCTTAGACTGAAGACTCTCAGAAGGTTGAAAGTCTCTCTTCCGTCACGTAGGGTCCCGGTCACCGGGTTCCAAAGAGGGTCGGAGTCACACTCCTGGGACCGACGACAGTTATATTCTCAAACACGAGTACCAACCTGGTGCATACCCCTTCCTGTCCCGTCTCCGACTCGACTCGCAAATCACTGTCCGTAGCACACGTCGAAAGTAGAACTACAGATGCTCGAGACACCGTACGTCTCGATCGTTATAAACTGGACAGGTCCCTCTTTCGGTGAGTCCATAGTGGGCTCCCCTGGAACCGTTCCTAACAGGAGTGTCTAAGGACCTTGAAGACGTCCTCACGTAGTAGCGAAACTAATTCGTGTCCTGTGGCGACTCGAAGAGAAAGTTTCACACGTATGAGGACTCTCTTCATTACATAATTGAGTGATACAGAAGACATTCCTTTCAACAAGTCTCGTCTCCACAGCACACGACTTAGCGAAGTTAAAACAGACTGAGAAACACTGGGGTACCTAATATCGGACGGTCCCAGGACGCAGGTACCCTGAGAGGTCCGTTCTTATGACCTCACCTAACGGTACGGGAGGAGGTCTCTTAGAAAGACTGAGTCCTACCTTAAGTGCAGAGAATACAGAGGACGAGACCGTCCACCCAAGGAATGGTGACCACGGTGGACCCTTCAAGGAACTAACTTATTTACCCAGGAGTCTCCTCACTTACTAGTCCCCAGTTCCTTTCACACCCCGACGTTCAGTGGTGCGGTGGGTCGAGTTCTCTTAACCCTTCTACCGCCTCATACGGTCCTAATGGGAGTCCGACGGACAGTAGGACGGGTCTACGGACTCATTACAGGGTCTTCTTCGGGTTCAAAGACCGCTCGTTTGGTCCTACTTGTCAAGGAAGAGAAGGATGGAGAGTGGTGGTGATCCACTGTCGTGGTCCGCTAGGTGAGGGGTAGGGTTGTTTCTCGATCCTTTTATTTACGAACCATTTACCTTAGTAGACCTTCTCAATACATCCCCTTCCTTAGGATCCTTCTGGGAACATCTTCTCTCCTAGGAAAGACACTTCCCTCATGTAGGTCGGGTGGAGGGTGAGGTAGTGGGTTCAGATTACGAGTACCGGGAAGGGATTTCTCTTCCGGGTCAGAATAGGGGTCTGTTGTTCATATCGAGCGAGACCGAGGTCGGAAGGTCCTTTACGGGGAAGAGGTAGTCCATCTTTGGTCGTAGAGGTTAAGTCTACTGTCTCCATGGGATCACAGGACATGGGTTGTGGTGTAAGGTATCGAGGTTCAACACGTTTCGATCTATACAAACTTCTGCTCCTTTTCGAGGGGAGAGGGGGTGTACCTTCTGTGTCCACGTGTCAGTTCCTACACCGTTCCTCCGTCGAGGGTCCTTTTTGTATAAATGGAAGGTTCAATCTAAGTGGTTGTAGGTCGTCACAACACGTCTCAGGAACTCTGTCTCCCCTAACTAGTCAGACTCTCCTCCTACCGTCGACCCTTCGAAAACGACTTTAGACACAACCGACGTCCGTCATAGGACCCAGATCGGTAGCAGAGACCCGAGGTAAGGAAGTCACTCGTGGTATTACCTCGAGGGACTCTTTTGCACCTACCCCTTTACCTTCCCTCTTCCTTTTTCATTCGTGTCCCGACTCCGATCGTTATAAGATGGTAGAGGAGCAGAGGAAAAACACATCGGAGTCAGGTTCGACAGGTGGCGACAGGACTACAAAGATCGACTCTTCGTCTCCCTGAAAGAAGACAAGGGTGAAAAAGAGGAATGTAGATTGAAAGGGTCGGAGTCGTTTGTCTAAGTCGGAAGGGAGACGACAGAAAGATAAGGAGTGTTATTAACTCACTACAATTCTACAAGTAAAGGAACCCTTTTATTCCTTTCTCGGAGTCCCTTGACTCTATTGAACAGTTTTTCGTGTGATGGACCTTTCTAGTCTCAGCCCTACCACTTGTGGGTAAAGAACTGTTCTTCTGATCGGGTCACCAAGGACGTCATGTGGATGACGTGGATGTCATATGTGAGCCCCTCCAGGAGGATACCCCGGAGTAGATTTAAATAGGAAGGTATAGCGACGGGTGCAGAGTGTGAACAGTGAGTGAAACGAAACTATTGTATAACAAATATCCATTTCGACCGGGACGAGAGTGGTCGTCTGGAAACGTAGATGGTCTCAGTCTTCACTTCTACGAGTCTAGACATTCGCAGGGAGTCGTTGGTGACGAACACCCTCTGGACGTCACACCCTTCGGGGGTCGGATGGAGTTGAACAAAGACAACGGGTTCAGAGTCTTCTGATGTACTTAGTTCTCTCCTCCTTGGTAAAGACACACACCTAAAGGTCCCTGACACTTTAGTTATTGGTGCCTGAGGAAGTGGTTCGACAACGTTTCCCTGTACTCAAACAAGAATAGGACCCCCAATCATCGTCTTTCAACGTGTATGTACGATTAATGACCGGGTTTCTTCTCTCTATGTTGTTATTGTACTCTTGATGTACACATTTTCGGAAAGAAGAAAGGGAGATTTCTGACCTAAGACTCGTAACATTGAAGTCGTTTGGACATCCTCTGTTCCTATTCACTGTTCCCTTTGTCCCTTATCTTTCAGGGGTGTTACCTCTCGTATCGATGTGACTTGCATCACAGTCGTGTGTGGAATAGTGATCCTAGAGTACGTCCTTTAGTAGATGTAACAACAACGGTGTTTCACCGTCGACCTGTCACTCCCTACTGACCTCGATCCTCAATCGGTTTTGTGAATCGGTGTGATACTGGTGATCCTTCTATGTCTCAACGACTACGTACTATCGACCCATGGACTCTCCGAACGTCTACCGAAACGTTCCTGTAGTGTCGATTCTCCTACATAAGTCACCGAAGGTCCTTTACTTTGTGTGTTTTGACCCAGTGTGTCGAAGGTGTCCATTATCCGAATGGACCCCCGGTCTCCAAGTCGTCGTCAACTCCCTACCACCATCACGTCCTTCCTCTCCAACATTTCCTTCTTCATGTATCCTAACAGTTCTATTCCTAGATGGGACCTATGGGTGATCGACATCTGCATTCGTCGTTCGTGATGATACTTCTCACTGTAAAGGTTGGTCCCTACCCCTCTCTTTGGGTTCTCTTACTTTTATAAACTTCATGAATGCAACGGACGTAAGTATTGATTAAAACAAGATAAACCACCTAAATTCAGTTTCACTTCTAAAAGTAAAGTCACAGTTCATAATAAAAAAGCATATAAGAAAAAATAAAAATTTAAAATTAACCTCTTATTAATGAAATGTTATTACACTACAAAAAACGGTATGTAGTTGTACTTAACCGGTATCTGTGGTGTACCAGGGAAGTAGGACTTACGGGGAGGGTGGTGGGAGGGGTGGGGTAGGGAGGTCGAACAGTAACTCGTGGTTGAAACTCACGGGACGCAAAATGTATACCATTATATATATATAAAGTTACAATAAGAGAGTTTAGTAGAGTGGGAGAGGAAGAGGGTGACTACCAATTAAATAAGTCAATTTATTTCACTCAATACTTCCCCTTTTAATTGGTTTCTGAGGAAAGTTGGAGCCTCTGTTCTCGGGAAAATGAAGAGGTTCCACGACACCCGGTACGTCCAGTCATCTTCCCGTCAGAACAATTTCGATAATTCGTTTAGGTTCTAACTTACTAGTTATAACAATTCTGCATTTAAAAAAGGTTGACTAAATATCTAAGTTGTAGAAATGTTATTTTAGGTTCGTCCGAATTTTTTGTTATTGTTGTTGTGTAGTCTTAAACACCAAGATTTACCAAGATTTAACTATGTCTTAAAGTTTCCTAGATTGTATCGGTCTTGTCAAATTCTTCGTTCAACCCCCTGAATGAATGGACTAAAGTTCTGAATGACGTATTGACACGATGAGTTGTGACGTATCATGACTCATTCCTATCGATATATAGTTACTTTATCTCATCTCTCAGTTCTTTATATGAGTATGAATATACAGGTTAAATAAAAGGTGTCTCCACCGTTCCGTTGAACTACTTACTTTCTTTTTAGAAAGTTGTTTGACACAGTCTTGTTGATCTTGATGACTTCTCCTTTTTCTTTACTAGGAGGTAGGAATGGAATATGATATGTCTTTTAATTGGACTTTACCTAATACTTGGATTTGCATTCTCGATTTCGATATGTCAAAATGTTTTTAAGTGACTTCTTCCCGAAATTTTGGAACCTAATTCGTTCACAAAGAATCCTGTGTTTTTCGTATGTCGTCACCTCTGTATTATGTCCTTTAATTTAAAATGGTCAAAAACGAGAAACTTTTTATGAAATCACTCTGAAGAGACTACCAACACCAATTCTGAAACTCGAAAGTCAAGTCCCTACTTTCAAGTTAGGGACCAGTTCTTTGATTCTAGGGCGTACGGTGTAACGTACCGGTCTCTTTGTTTTTATTTTTAAAATTTTTAATCTAACGTAAAGTTTTATGAAAATTTATCTCTATTCAGTATCCATTTTTCCTTTCACAAGTGTTACGTATATAGACTGTTTCTTTAACATAGTATTCATATATTTCTTGAGATCGTTGAATTATTATTCTACTGATTTAATTTTTGTCGTTTTCTATTGTGTCTGTGACGAGATTTCACTTGTGTACTTTCACGTCGTTCGTGACCCTTCTGACTATGAGTTGTCCTCTCACATTTAATTTTGATGTTGAGTGAGTAGTTGTTGGTAGTACTGAGTAAGATTACCGATTTTAATATCACTATCTTTATTCAAATTTTTTATTTCTCACTATTATGGTTCACAACCGTCCTAGACCTAGTTGTTAGAGAACATATTACAACCATCCTTGTGTTTTGTTATGTTGATGAAACCGTTTACCAAACTGTCAAAGAATATTTCAATTTGTATATGATTGGTAGTCTCTGTGGTTGAAGTGTGAACCCATAAAGGGGTTCAATTTACTTCTGTGTATAGGTGTACTCCTGTACTCCTACAAGTGTCATCGAAATAACTATCATCTAGGTTTGTCCTTTGTTGTGTTCACACTTAGTTACCCACTTGTAGTTTGTTTGACGTCAAGTGGACACGATATACTATAAAAGTCGTCATTTTCTTTACTCTATTACTGTTATACTCACCTAGAGTGATATAAGACGACCCACTTTATTCGGTCTGTACTTTCACATATATACCATTTTAAGGTGAATATAGTTTGAGACCTTTTGGTGGGTAGTTATCACTGTCGTCTAATCCCAACGGATACCAAGTACCACCCCTAACTGATATTGATCTGTGTTTCCTTGTTGGAAAACCCTACTATCTTTGTCAGATACAGAAGTACTAATGTGTCTATATAAGTACATATAGACACTTATAAAGACAAAAGGAATAGTTTGACTTTAGACTTTACTCACATAAAAATATCATATATTGAGTATGGAATTATGTAAACGATTTTCTGTCGTATATAGGTTAGAAGAGAGTGGACGAACGATTATTGGTAATTGGTATTACAGAGGGTTACACGAATATTATGTCAGGTTTGAGGGATAATTCAAGATGTTCCGAGACGTACCCGACTACGGTAGAGAGTAGTGACAGGGGTTCGAGTGACAGGAGGTCCGAGTGACCGGACGTAGTAAAGGGCGGTCCCTGGAAGGGGACCCATTAGTGAAGCCGGGCTTCACGAGAGACTCGTCGATACATAGGGGATGGTAGACCGGGGTGGGGGTCGTCAAAGGACATCCGTAAACGAAAGAGTACTCTTCTGAAGGAAATGAGAGGGCAAATTTACACCAGAGGACTAATGGAAACGAGTACTATAAGAAAAGGGTGAATCAGGAATAGTATTGAAGAAAACCACTTAATTATACCACAGAGGAATAGTTCCTCTGACATTTTAGTCAGATCCGACATTTTAGTCTTATTTCGGATCATACGAGACAAGTGATGACTTAGAGATCGTAGATCGCTTCAGGGACCGTACATTGTCAACAAGTACTTATAAACTACCTATTTAGTGACTTAGTCATGAAGAAAGAGTCCCTCCTTCAGTAACCCTTACTTACTTCGTGATGTCACCCCTGTCGTATACCATCTGTCTCCTGGTCGAAACGTAGAGTGCAGGACCGAGAAAGTGATCACGCGTTTGGTCAAGACTAAGTCATCCCGACCCAACTCCAGGTCTTTAGGATTGTAAATTGTTCCCGGGGTCCCATTAAGACTACGAATTCCAAATACCTTTATAAATCCACTCGTGCACACGTGTATCCGGGTATTTGTGTTCATTTAGGTGTACATCTTTATAAACTGGTAACAACCAAAGTTTTATACCCTAGTATAGAAGGGGTGAATAGACGTAACACACACAAAAAAAAAAAAGTGAGTCGTTAGGGAACNTCCTGGTCGAAACGTAGAGTGCAGGACCGAGAAAGTGATCACGCGTTTGGTCAAGACTAAGTCATCCCGACCCAACTCCAGGTCTTTAGGATTGTAAATTGTTCCCGGGGTCCCATTAAGACTACGAATTCCAAATACCTTTATAAATCCACTCGTGCACACGTGTATCCGGGTATTTGTGTTCATTTAGGTGTACATCTTTATAAACTGGTAACAACCAAAGTTTTATACCCTAGTATAGAAGGGGTGAATAGACGTAACACACAAAAAAAAAAAAAGTGAGTCGTTAGGGAACACCTTTGGGGAGGTTCAGTGAACCATATTCTCTTTATAATGAAAAAAATCGTTTTTTTTTGGGTTTTTTTGTGTTTGTTTGTTTGTTTGTTTTTTTTTGGACATCTTCATGTATGACATGAATAAACTTAAAAATGAAAATTTTTTTAAAATTAATCTTCTATTAATGTCTCGACACTACCAAAGACGGTATGTAGTGGTACTAATCGATGTCCGTATGTAGAAAAAAACAAATAATAATTATACATGTATTTTCTTGTGTCCGTCAAACCAACAGGAAGCGCGATAAGTGGTTGTGAAATTCATCGGAAGAGAAACATCGTGTACCATCCTAACAGGAAAGACCGAGTGGACACTTACCGACTTACCGACTTTGTAAATGAGTCGACCTCGTTCTGAGAGGTCTTGAGAAAAAGGGAGACAGTTTCGTCAACTGCTATAAGTTCCATCACCAACGACGTAGTTGGCCCCAGAGACTTTCTGGTACTCCTCGTCTCAGGGTAAGACCGAACTTGACCTGTATCTGCTTCTCGCTCGTTTAGGAAAGATAACAAAATTCGGTGACACTAAAACCTTGACGCATAAGGTGTAGTTGTGGGTCGGATCGAATTCCCTTTGTACAACGACATGGTCTTAAATAAGTTGGTAAGAGATGACTAGCTACAGACAAAGATCACAAAAACGGCGATTGGTGTTATACGGTTATTTGTAGAAAAATACATATAAGAGTATGTGACCATACTTGTACGTGTTTATCTTTTTTTACACTTTCTGTGCAAAATCCAACTTTTTCCCAATACTCCAAAACACCTCTTCCTGAACACCGACTCCTAATAATTATACCTTACCCAACGTCTCTGGTTTTCCTTGATTCCCTTTTTCCCCCCATTTTAGTGTTAAGTATGTTTTCGATACATGTTGTACTATTGAAAATACGTCAAGACACTTTCATATTTAGATGTGGAGACAGGACAAGTTACATTTCTATATACGTATGTAAACTTCAATAACTATATTTTTA
This sequence comes from Capra ibex, assembly GCA_006410555.1. NCBI lineage: Eukaryota > Metazoa > Chordata > Mammalia > Artiodactyla > Bovidae > Capra > Capra ibex. The sequence goes on from SJYO01046538.1 coordinate 48,311,637, forward strand.
ATTTAATGAATCATTAAAAAAAAAATTTTTTCTTTCGGTGGTCTAGTAAATTCTGGGATTACTTTTACGTTTACAATAAATCCTACTAGTTTATGATTCTCTAATAGTTCGTCAATAAATATGAAGATAAGTTCAATATAATAACCTTTATCATTCGTGTACGATTGACTTCCTTATTTCCTCTTCACAAGTAGTATCGTTGGACCAAAACTACACTCCCCCCTCTTCCTTTCCTTTTTCCGACCTTACGGGAAACTACGATCCAGTTTTCCCTGAAATTTCCCTGTCCCTCGTCGTCCTCTCGTAACTCTTCCGTCCACTCCTAAGATCTGTACTACCTCTCCCCATACACCCGTTTCGATCACCCCGGCTTAATCATCCACTTTGTCTGACCACTCTAGTGTACCAGACCAAATTAAAAGATTCTTCCTTAATAAAGGAAACGTCTAATGGAGGTCACTGATCGTGTTGTAAACCGGACAGCCTCATTCTTGGGTCTCTCGTAAACTACTAATTCTCCCACCCCTATACTCTCACTCTCTCTCTCCCTCCTACTCTCTCTTTCTTGTTCTTCACTGAACCAAAGTATCGAATAGTCAACGTCTCAGTCCCCATTTTAGGTCTGCGTCAAAAAAAAAGGGGGATTCAAAGATTCTCATCAAGTCTCTCCTTCTATACTCCTATCTTCCCTGCACTCCCTTCCTCCCTCCCTTCCTCTTGAACTAGGGAAGAGTGGGAGAAGGGGGAGAGAGGTTATAGAGAAGAGGGAGGGTTCTCACCTTCACCTCTACATAACCCACACCCTCTTTTCCGTGGTCGACGAGGGAGGGAACACCAAGTCCAACATATTTTCTTTTTTAAGACTAAGACCTACTTGTGATGTCTCTCGGGGTTGCCGTCGTTGTAGTGGGAGTCTGACCAGGACAGTTACTTCGAGCATTATCCTACTCTGTCTCAGTGGACCAGGAAAGAACCGAGTCAAGAGACTTCCTCTGACTAACAGGTTAGTTTGACCAACTAATATGGGTTTTGTTTGACTGATGTTTACACAATCACTTTGTCAGTAAAATGACAAGTATCAGAGGTAGAGAAAAAGGTACAAGACCACGCACACACGATTCAGTGAAGACAGCACAGACTGAGAAACGTTGGGGTACCTAACATCGGACAGCCGAGGAGACAGGTACCGTAAGAGGTCCGTCCTTATGACTTGACCCAACGGTACGGGAGGAGGTCCCCCTAGAAGGACTGGGTTCCTAACTTGGTCGCGGAAACTTCAGAGGACGTAAACATCCGCCAAGAAATGGTGATTATGGTGGACCCTTCGGGTCAAAAGTACACGTAAAAGGGGGTTTTCCCCACTAGTCAGAATCCACGGGTCTAGATAGAAGAAGAGATATGGACTGGTAGGGGACTTCTATTGACTGGTAGAGGACTTGACCGATGTGATTAAAGAGTACTTTAAATCACTTGACTTGTCCCTAAGTTTTCCCCCCAATTACACTCTAGATTACTTGGGTTTGATATAGTGCCAACATCCCAGACTATTGGGGAATTACACAATAGAAAGGTTCGTCTAAATGCAATAATATCTCGTGTCACTTTCATTCAACAATTTGTAGTCGATTATTCCGTTACCTGAGTCCGAGTTAAGAGACTTGTACTTATACAAACTATATTCACCTAGAATCCTTGGTCCACCAATTCATAATCTACTGTACCCTACGTCATTCATATCTTACCTATATCCGACAATTCTTAACTTGTGTCTAAGACTTAACATACCCCACAAAATTGATTTTTATTATTTCATGTGTTACTTTACACTGACTTTCTACTCCCTTAAAATAATGTACTATAGTGTTCTTAAGGTCTCAAACGATTAAGTCGCCGACATTATTAGGGGAGAAAGGAAACATGAGGTAAACTAACGTTCCACCCATTTCGATGAGATACATAACACGTTTATACTGTAAGTAATTTCTTTGACTTTCTTATACAGATGAAAGTAAGTGGTACGTAGAAAATAGTCATCTCTAATTTTTAGAATAGGGAAATAAGTAGTTGTACCGGAATGACGGTATTGTGTATGGTGGTTTTAAGACTACCGGCATCTGTCGTTTCCAAATAAATAACGAGTATAGGTATTAGACTAAGTTCAGTCAACCCCGTCCCTCTTACGAGACGAGGTACGTCTGGGAGTTCCTGGGTTTCAGTAAAATCGATTACCGAGGTCGTAGGAAGTTTCGGAGTCTTATAGGAGACCTAGAAGTCGTAGACACTCACTTTCTTCTCTACAATTCCTCTTCCACGTCTTTCGTTATATGGAGTTAAGATAAGTATAAGGTAATCACATTAAGGTAATCAATATGTTGGGACGATTCTACATTTTTCCGATCCTTTACGGCAGATTAAGACACGGGACCTTCTTCTCCCCTTGCACGTATGACGTTCATAGTAGTCAGAGACGGTGTATGGGATAGTCTATAGGAGAGTGAAGGGTAGTCGGTCCTCGTCCAATGTACGAGTACTGATTTGATAAGTGACAGTTTCCCTTACTCCTACTAGGTCAACCGAACGTACTACGGGTTTATTAGTCCACTAGGGGTCACGAGGGGTGGAAGAACATAAGAATGGGGACACATTAGGGGAGGGGAACTCACACCCAGCCTATACACTGGAAGAAGATGGTTGTCTTATACCGGTTTCATACACTACAGTGAAAATATACCTTTTCCAGTATATAACAGTGACAATATTAATGTAATCCAGTGTAATATAATTATATTCTACGGTCTCTTCTGAGAACTCTCAGGGAACCTGTATTCCTTCTAGTTTGGTCAGTTAGGATTTCCTTTAGTTTGGACTTATAAGTAACCTTCCTGACTACGACTACAACCTCAAGGTTATGAAACCGGTAGACTACGCTTCTCGACTGATCGACCTTTTCTGGGACTACGACCCTTTCTAAATTCCGTTGTGCTCTTCTTTCTTAGTCTTTTACTCTACCAATCTATCGTAGTGTCTGAGTTACCTGTACTTAAAGTCGTTTGAGACCCTCTATCATCTCCTGTCTCCTGGGACCACACGACGTCAGATCCCCAGTCTTTCTCAGTCTGTGTTAAATCACTGACTTGTTGACAGATCTCTAAGAGGAACGACCAAACTACTTCTTTCGAAGGGACGATTCCTTTGGTGTACCGTTCTTAGGTACTAGTCGGAACCCAGTTGTCGGTTGTTCCTTACCTTCACCATATAAGATGTTGACGTTCCTTTACTTAAGGTGGTTTTTGGACTCATTCAAGCCTCCGTCTCAGAAGGGGTCAGTTCGGAGGTCTATTCTTACCTCGGACCGACTGTAAAATTAACGTCGGAACACTCTGGGTCTCGTCTTCTGAGTCGATTCCGTGTGTACGGACCTGAGGACTTGACGTCTTTGATACTGTGTTACTTGTACACAATAAACTTCCGAGATTCAAACATCAGTGAACAACACGTCGTTGTATTATGATTATCTCGAATTTAGGTAGTGCCAATTGGTGACCTTCGTCTTCCTTCGGTTGAATAGACTGAAGGTCACCAAATGATTCGGTTGAATACAAGTTAGAGTCCACCGACTCTGACTTCTTGGGTAGTTTTAGTCCGAGAAGGTCCTTCCTGATACCCTACGGACCGATAGTTATGTGGTGTCTGTCAGAAATAGTATTTTTATAAGATATTTTTGTCCACCGTTTCGGGGTATGACGCCATGATAGACCTTGTTTGTGTAGTTACATCCGAGAATTTATGTCGTATAAATTAAAATTGTGTTCATTTCTGTTCAACATATAATTTACTTTTACTTATAATACTTCAAAATTGACCTGGTACATTTTGACGATTCTGTCGTCGTAGACAATCCAGGGTCCGGAAGAACTCTTAAACTACTTTAAGACCTGTGGAAGAACAGTCTTTTTCTACATGAACTTATGGATACGTTGCATTTCAAAACGGACGTTAAAAATCCTCTAACTCTGGGGAACTCCGCACAGGGCTCCAGGGGTCCAACCAGTGTGTGATACCCCAACTCACTGGACTTGAAAACCCAGTGGGTCTATACTCTCTTAATATAGTCTACTGTCGACATGTCAGTTGTTTTTACAAGAACTTTTGGAGTCGAAGCACACCGTCCCTAAAAAAAAGTCGTACACTGAGTCCACAGTGGATTTTATCAACCCCGTCCTGCCTTATCTCGTAGGGTTTCGACGTCCCGAGTACCCGTTCCTATCTCTGTCCGAAAGACCTAATTTAGGTCTTTGTCGAACTCCCTTTATGTCTTGTCAGTCTTTAGAACTTATCTCCTTCTGTGTACTGTCGTGACTTTTCACCCCTTTTACTCTCTTTTACTCCTCTCGTTCTTGACCTTCTTACTCTCTGTGCGCAAGGTCTGCCTCACCCCGTAATGGAGGGGGTGGACGGGACAGTGGGAGGTCCCTCGCGTTTCAGCCTTTATTTTTCCCGTTCATCTTCGACGGAACGATTCCCCAGAAAATAAAGGGACACTGTTAACAAATTGAATCAAAAGTTGAGTTAATATTATACTTTTTTTATTATATTCGTAAAAGGTCTAGTATATCTAATAATGGAATTTTGTTTTCACGACTAAAGTAACAGGTGTAAACGGAAACGTGACACTAACACAATCGTTTTTAATCGTGACGTTATTAACTACACCAGATCACTCTTTTCTTGTCTCCCCTTTAGTGTCACATTTGCCGAGTAAAGACGGTCCACTTTCGGTTTACTGAAGCACCTACAACCGCACAATCACCCTCCAAACTTAGTAGGGTACCGTGTCCGTTCGGTCTGAGTTTCCTAGGCAACTTACATAAGGAAAGGAAACACCCCCCACTGAGTCAAACTCGTTCGTTATAGTTGACATTGTGACCCAATTAAAACATTTAAACTTAACAAACCCAAGACATTAAAAGATACATAAACTAGACGTTTAAGTAAAACTAAAACGCCACTAGTAATCCCGACGGGTGTCTATAGATCAAGGAAGAAAGTCCTGTATACCGCCGTACTTCGAAATCGTAGAGAGACAACTCACCCTGTGTCCTAAGTAAGACCGACCGTTCAACACTCTATAGGAAGGGTAAAAAGAAGTAGAAGTGAGGGTATAGAAACTAGGTTCTTGAGGTTCTTTTCGTCGTAACGTTAATAGGATTTTATCCGGTAGGTTTCGGTCACGTGTTATGAACGGAAACAATTTTAGAGTGTCTCACTCTACCTCGTTTCCGTCCTGAACAACCCGCAACGGTCGTGAACAGGAAGATCCGAAACCTCAACACTGTGAACAGTCTACCCTACGACTCGACAAGTCTCCAATGTATATCTGTTAGGAGTACTCTGAGTCCAAAAGAGAAACCGAGGAGGTTCCATCCTACACGAATCCTCTACCGACAGACGAGAACGAACCCGGTCGATATCACCCTCCTGCGAGACCCAGACATGAGTCTTAGAAACGTAGAGGAATCGTACTCAACGTTAATTTTTTTTTTTTTTTTGAATAGGTAACGGCACACGACTCTTTTTAGGACCGTGGGTGTCTCTGAAAGTAATACTACTACTACCATTATTATTATCATTAAAATATCGTGAAAGTAGGTCATATACAACGTTTGTTTTATTAGTTAGGTTAGTCGTGTACACAAGACAGCAGACAAGAAAAGAGAACCTCGGGGCGGAGGGAGGGGTGTATGTATGTATCGTGTCATACATTTAGAGGTGGAGGTTATGTGTGTGTGTGTGTGTGTGTGCGTGTGTGTGTGTGTGTGTCACGAGAACGAAGAACTATTGTCGATTGTAAACGGACTTTACTTACAAATATTTTGTGCTAAAGATGTAAATTAGAGTTGTTACGACACTCGACAGTAAAAGGGGTAAGAGTCCATCCTTTTAACTAGTCTCTTACTCTTTCACGACTAAGACCTCGTGAGTGACTTCAAGGTACCCTCGTCCTAGTCCGACTCTAGTCCCTTCCTTTGACTCTTGGACGTTATGGTGGACCCGGATAAGTTCACGGGTGGATGTCCCTCGATTCAGGTTTTAGACACTAACCTTTCGTCTCAGTCTTCCTGTTTAGCTTCAACCTTACCGTGTGTTCTTCCGTACTAACCTTCTCTTCGATTTCGTTTTTCTTTTACTCTGTTCGTTTCTCATTTCTGATAGTCTCCGGTCACCCCTTAAATTACTACGAGAAAAGAACCCTATCTCGACCAAGTATTTCGGTATACTACAGTGATCTGTGAAACTGAGATTTAGACCCGGTAAAAAAATTAGAGTTCTAAGGACAGGACTCCAAGTACATATATGCTTTGAGACAAAGACACACAAACACAAACGTCTACACACAAGAAATTCCGTCTACAAAGTCTCTAAAAATAGTCTAAGAATTTCCCTTGAAACAACGGAAGGGAGATCCGTTGACTTGACGGAAGTGACACACTAAACCGGGGGAAGACACCGGGGGAGTCTAGACTTTAAATTGCAGGGTGGGACAGGGAAGGTCAGGACCTCACAAGAGATACTCGGTGAGAGGTCGAGTACTTATCTAATTAACTAACTAATTATCTTTTAGAGAAACCATAGATTTGGTCAGGATCTATGGTAATATCTTATATGAATTCCGTATTACAACGGGAGTATCTGGAATTCAAGACCCGAATTCCTGTTCTGTGTGTTACTCCCCGGTTCTCATTTTCGGTCGTAATTACAGTCAACCACTCTAGGTCTGTTCAACAGTCTTCTCCTCTCAACGCACTCCACAACTCAATAGTCTGTCGTCGCACACAACCGCTCCTTCTTTCTTGGTACGGAAACCTCTGTCTGTAAGACCCAGAGTCAGGATTGATGGTGGATGACGTGTCAGAACCACTCAATAATTACAGAGAATGAACATACTCTCTGTGATTGTGATGGAACCACCCACAATAGTAGTAATGTTACCCCCTAATATATTTGACTGCACGCATCGAGACCTGACTACGAGACTTACACTAGGTATTAGTAGTTTTAGATTCCTTACATGGATAAATAAAATTTTCAGATATAACAAGTCAAAACACACAGATGCTTGTAAAATATTCAACTTAGCCTGCAACACACAAGAAATAGTGAGTTTATATTTCTTATATATCTCAACCAGTAAATACAACTATCTACCCCGAGACCAATTATTACCAAAAATGAAGTTACTGAAATGGTGTGAAATAAATATAACAGAAGACAATCATCTAGCGTACATAGAAGGGGGTTTAGGAACGATGATATTTGTAAACACAATATTTGTGTAAAGCTATACGTCCACAAAGAGGTCTTAACCTTGCCGACCGTACGTTCCTCTTTCGGTGGAACAAATGGTTCATAAACATTATTAAGTGTGAGAATATTTGTTTGATACTTTTAGAGTAACGGAAAGATTAGGAACTGGAACAGTCTTAGTTTTTACAGAAACACAGGTTTACCGTATTTTCCCACCTTCAAACTAAACGCAAAGAGATTACTAATTGTGATAATTTATCGAAAAGTTTCGACGGCGTCAACACAAAATAAAAAATTGACCCTACGTAACAGTACAGAAACAGGTGAAGGAAGACAGATGAAAAAACCTAGAATAAGAATAACTGAGTATTTGTAAGAAAAACATAATACTTATGATTAGGAAACAGTCATTCCCGTCGTTTATAGAAGAGTTTCAAAACACGAAAAAAAGGGGAGTAAAGAAGTACGAGAAAACCTACTTACCTTATAGAATTAATATTACGATTATTTATATAGTTTAAATCCATTATGTACGAAAGTGTAAAATTCTTTTAGGAGGGGTGGGAGTCCAGTTTTGTAAGTGACTGTAAAAGAACTTTTACTCATCAAAATAGAAAATACAAATCTTTAAAATAGGTAGACCTGAACTAGAAAACAAACAAAAACAAATAATACCAAATTTTAAAGTTAAATTTTACAAATATAACCACTTGTTTATATAGAGTCTCGTGTAATAAGTTTTTAAAATAAAAAAAGGGGTAACTAAACGTTTCAATAGAGACATTTTATAGTTGACAACTTCACGTGGTTAGACAAAAATATGAGAAATGACACGAGGTCTCTATACAATTAGACATGGTCTTAATTATTGTGTGACATGATTAACGGTATGTAAATTATCATTGACAATCATAGATCATCTCTTTTATAAACAAGAAAAAAAAAGGAATCTTCATAGAATAGATAGAACTGGGAAACAAGAAGGTATAAATAACAGTGCAAGGATAATCTTTGTAGAGTCATAAAAATATCTTTAACGTAGTTTTCCTATCTAGTTAAACTTCTGTTAACTTTAATAAAACTTCAAGTCAGAGGGTAATTACTTGTATTATATATATAAATAAATCCAGATTGACTTACATAAATTTATTACAAAATTTTAAAAGAGGTATTTCTAAACCTTGTAAAAACCGTCTAAGAACCGATCTATTTATTATTATTATACCGTCACATCTACCAAAAAGAGGAGAAAAAAGATCATATATCCTTATTTAAAATTAAACGTATAATTATAAAATAGGTCAGTGGAACGATTTAACTTATAAGAACTTTGTTAAATAAATATCAAAGAAAATGTAGAAGATACTTCCATTACATCTGCAACTTGTTATTACCGAAAAAAAAAAGTACAAAACTTGACAAAAAGTCGTTATGTCTAGTAAAGGGAAAAAGACGTGAGATGAGATAGTGATTTCAATCTTTGGACTTTTAATGCAAATAGTTTTAGAGATGGTAGTTCTCAAAAGTTGATCCAAGGTGGTAATTCTTCGTGAATATATTTCAAATCTTCGATACTCTCTCGGTTTTCGATTTAGTTATAAGAATGTTAACGTCGTCCGTGTCAATACTGGAAACGGTCCCACTCTAAAGTATACTTTTTTTTTTTTTTTCACTTTCACAATCAGTGAGTCAGTACAGGTTGAGACACTGGGGTTACCAGACATATGGGGTGGTCCGAGGAGACAGGTTCCTTAAGAGGTCCGTTCTTATGACCTCACCCATCAGTAAAGGAAGAGGTCCCCTAGAAAGACTGGATCCCTAGTTTGGGTCCAGAGGACGTAACGTCCGTCCAAGAAGTGACGGATTCGGTTGTCTCTAAAGTATACTCGAAGGATGTTTAGTAAGTGAAATCCCGATCCACTCACACGAGTCATTATTGAAGAACCTAAAAAAATGTTGAGGGACCGTCGATAGACGGACGGTGACTTAAGATCACGGAAAGAATTGGAAGAGATTCGGGGAGAATATAAAATTTCATGAATCTACTGAAGGAAAAGTATGACAAGTACCCCAATAGTTCCGTTCTTATGACTTCACCAAACGGTAAGGGAAGAGGTCTCCTGGTACAAAATAGTCTTGAGAGGTGGTACTGGACAGGCAGAACTCACCGGGATGTACCGTACCCAGTATCAAAGGGACTCAATCTGTTCCGACACCAGGTACACTAGTCTAACCAATCAAAAGACACTAACACCAAAAGTAAGACAGACGGGAGACTACCTCTTCCTATTCTCCGAATACCTTCAAAGGACTACCTTCTCTAACTGACTCCCCCTTTGATCCAGAACAAGACTACCCGCCCCGGTACGAGTCTTTTAGAAATTAGGTTGAAAGACAATTACCCGTCCCGACACAAGGGAGGGACAATAAACTGGACTCCCCAGAGAACACCCCAGTGGCGAGGAAAGAGGACCCAGGACCACGGGTGTTCCAAAAGAGACACAGGAGGTTACCAGACAAAGGGGTCAGGACACATTCGAGACCGTCGAGATACCACCCCAATTACCACTGGAGGAGGTTCTCCCGAATACGGTATGACGTAGGTTTCGGGGACGGGGACGTCGCCAGGTGACGACTGGGTATAGAGGTGTGAATGAGTCAAGTCAGTGAGTCAATACAGGCTGAGAAACACTGGGTACTAAGCGTCGTGCGGTCCGGAGGGATAGGTAGTGTTTGAGGTCCTCACGTGAGTCTAAGTCCAGGTAGCTCAGTCACTACGGTAGGTCGGTTGAGTAGGAGACAGCAGGGGAAGAGGAGGACGGGGGTTAGGGAGGGTCGTAGTCTCAGAAAAGGTTATTCAGTCGAGAAGTGTACTCCACCGGTTTCATGACCTTAAAGTCGAAATCGTAGTAAGGAAGGTTTCTTGTGGGTCCCGACTAGAGGAAGTCTTACCTGACCAACCTAGAGGAACGTCAGGTTCCCTGAGAGTTCTCAGAAGAGGTTGTGGTGTCAAGTTTTCGTAGTTAAGAAGTCGCGAGTCGGAAGAAGTGTCAGGTTGAGAGTGTAGGTATGTACTGGTGTCTTTTTTGGTATCGGAACCGATCTACCTTGAATCAGCTGTTTCGTTACAGAGACAAAACTTATACGATAGATCCAACCAGTATTGAAAGGAAGGTTCCTCATTCGCAGAAAATTAAAGTACCGACGTTAGTGGTAGACGCCACTAAAACCTCGGGTTTTGTTATTTCAGACTGTGACAAAGGTGACAAAGGGGTAGATAAAGGGTCCTTCACTACCCTGGACTACGGTACTAGAAGCAAAAGACTTACAACTCGAAATTCGGTTGAAAAAGTGAGAGGTGAAAGTGAAAGTTCTCCGAAAACTCAAGGAGAAGTGAAAGACGGTATTCCCACCATAGTAGACGTATAGACTCCAATAACTATAAAGAGGGCCGTTAGAACTAAGGTCGAACACAAAGAAGGTCAGGTCGCAAAGAGTACTATATGAGACGTATCTTCATTTTATTCGTCCCACTGTTATATGTCGGAACTACATGAGGAAAAGGATAAACCTTGGTCAGACAACAAGGTACAGGTCAAGATTGACAACGAAGGACTGGACGTATATCTAAAGAGTTCTCCGTCCAATCCCCCAGACCATAAGGGTAGAGAACTTCTTAAAAGGTGTCAAATAACAGTAGGTGTGTCAGGTTCCGAAACTGTATCAGTTATTTCGTCTTTATCTATAAAAAGACCTTGAGAGAACGAAAAAGATACTAGGTCGCCTACAACCGTTAAACTAGAGACCAAGGAGACGGAAAAGATTTTGATCGAACTTGTAGATCTTCAAGTGCCAAGTGCATAACGACTTCGGACCGAACCTCTTAAACTCGGAATGAAATGATCGTACACTCTACTCATGTTAACACGCCATCAAACTCGTAAGAAACCGTAACGGAAACAAACTCTGACCTTATTTTTGACTGGAAAAGGTCAGGACACCGGTGACGACCCAAAAGGTTTAAACGACCGTGTAACTCACGTCGTGAAAGTGTCGTAGTAGAAGGTCTCCTCTGTGAGTTTGTGTCAAGACAGAGTCAGAGACACCTCAGAGACCCAAAACCACGTGTGTTCCAAACAAACTCGGGAGACTCGCAGAGACCGTCTATACCCCAAACTAAGATTTACACTAAAACGGGGAGGATGGTAGAACAACCCCTAAGAGAAAAGGGGGTAGGATCTCCTTTAGTCACGACTCATAAGTAACTTTCCTAACTACGACTTCGACGTTGAGATTACGAAACCGGTGGACCACACTTGACTGAGTAAACTTTTCTGGGACTACGACCCTTTCTAACTTCCACCCTCCTCTTCCTCTACTGTCTCCTACTCTACCTACCTACCGTAGTGGTTGAGTTACCTGTACTCATTCGAGACCCTCAACCACTACCTGTTCCTTCGGACCGTACGACGTCAGGTACCCCAGTGTTTCAGTCTGTGTTGACTTGTTGACTTGACTTGACTTACTTGACTTTACTGAAGGATGAACTTTATGGATTTCGACAAGAATAACCAGTTTGAGACTGACTAATGTAATAAAACATAGTTTTCACAAAGGTTCTTTGTCTAGAACTTACTACCATTGACCTGAATAAAACACTAGACCAATGTACGTTCCTCTCACAATCAAAGAGATAACTATCTTTTACCATCTTTAACAACAATCAAGTGTCGGGTTTCACCGTTTCCCAAATACTTTATAAAGTGGATTTTGAGAATGTTACTTAATGATAATTTCGTTCCTATATTTGACGGTTCATCGATCGACGTATTCACTCTTATAGTTCTTGTCGTCCCGTCTGGCTTATGTATACTGACGGGACCTTGTGCATCTCTTTCTTTTACTCTCGGAATCAGGAGAATTAAGAGTGAGTTCGATTACAATATTTTGAACTATATGGATGTCAACGTGATCTTATTATAGATGGTACCGACATATTGGTTACATGGATTTTTAGTCGACGTTTAGAATAGAACATCCATTCTTTACATACGTCTTTATGTTGTGTTTAACTTTAGTACCGAAAGACTCTCGAGTGTGTATTTACACTTCCATGACTACCTCTTTTTGACTCCAGACTGATGACCTTACCCCGAAAAACCTGTTAAACCTATATACGTTAGTGTTACTACTAAGGGAAGGGTTTTAAAGGAACAGAAGTCTTCGTCAGTGAAGAAAAGTTTTCGTTCACTGAACGAATTTTTGGTTCAAGAGTGGACTTCTGAGATGGAACGGACTCTTATAACCAAAAGAAATTCTGAGTGGAAGTAGTGAGGAGTAATGGATGTCATAAGTTCCCTACGTACGTATAATGATAAAGTGTACGATTTTCTTGACGTTCTAACCCGATTAAAAGAAGTTTCCTTTTAGTCTACTCAAACACACCTTTATTTAAGATATCCATGATCTAGTCTTGTTTTTATTGTGTTTTATTCCAACACAGTTTACATAACTATACTCGGGTAAGTTATCTATAAGATCTAAGTTACACAATCGAGTTCGTCGACCCTTAACAAGATTGTGACACGAACCATCTACCTGATGTTGGACTCTAGTCACGACACGAATCAGTGAGGAGACAGGTACCCCTAAGAGGTCCGTTCTTATAGTCTCACTCATCATACACGGTACCCGTACAATTGAGTCTTTTACGTTTTGTCAGTCTTACCATCGGTATAGGATCTGTGTATCCCCAGAAACCACTTTTCATTAAGTAATATTAAAGAGTTCTTAACTTTGTCTACGGAAAGAACTATACCCATTAATTTTTTTTTAGTTCGAACCACGTGGTTTAGACACTTGGTTTTTAGTATAAAAAAATGGGTTAAGGTTCCAGACTCTAGTGAGTCTCGGAAAACTAATTTTTGTTCTGGTCAACAGGGATTCCTTTCTGAGACGTAGGAAAGATATTTATATGGGACGTTTAGAAAAATGGGTTTGAAGTGTGTCTCTGTATATCGGTAAATAGTACCACAGAGACGAGTCCCCTTCTCCTTGATCTGAGGTCCGAAACCCCCTAATGATCTATAAGTTCTTATCCCTGTAGTGATATTTCGGATTTGTAGTGATACAACGACAACAAATCAGTGATTCGGCACAGACTGAGAAACTCTGGGGTACCTGACCTCGTGTAGTCCGAAGGGACAAGAAGTGGTAGAGGATCTCGAACGAGTATGAGTATAGGTAACTCAGTCACTACGGTAGGTTGGTAGAGTAGAGATAGAAGGAGAAGAGGAGGACGGGAGTTAGAAAGGTTGTCCCCTGTTGTAATCTTGGGTGGTTATTCTCATTCCCGAAGACACTTGAGGGGTACCCGGGGTCGTGTCACTCAGATTTGGTAGAAATTGACTCCCATTCTAGTTTATCCTTGAACCGAATATACCCTTAAAGATTAAGTTGAGGGACACCAGGGAAAATACCCAGGTCTAACATAGAGAACGAGGATATGTTGACACCTTTATGTCCCGGGTTTAGTTACTCTCAACCGTCTTCGGTTTCTTATCAACGACCGAAGTCGTTTGAGTATAAAGGTTTAAACGTAAAAGTGAAGAAAACAAACAAAAAGGAAGACCCTTGAAGTGAATTAAGAAACTATTGAGTCACCTATATAAGTTTATATAACAAGTAAAAGAATTAATATAGACCTAAAGGTCCGTTAAATATTTTCCCCTCAATATTTAGACCAAACGAAATAACTTTCTTTATTTTAAGAGATAGCATCATGATTGTCGTGAACCATTCAAACTAAAACACAGTGTTTATCTATCTATTTCTACGAAAGGTAAGATGACCTACGATTCGAGGAACGTTTAGTACCGGACAGTATAAATAGAAGCGTACACAAGTCAAATTGTTTGTGTGTTACTTCCGAATCAAGTTCGAGTCGTGACACGACCTACGATCCCTCGTTAGGACCCTAAGAACATAAAGTACAAACCTACTATTCTTACTGAGAGGTCGGTCGTGGAGGCAAGATCAATCTAGTCAGAAATAATCTTGACTTTGTAGTTTACAAACAAGACACAAAAACGGTTAACGACAAAAAGAGATGGACCCTACGGAAGAAGAGGTGGGAAAAGGATCGGATATGGATGGACGAAAACTTTCCATAATCTGAAGTGGGAGAAGTACTTAGAATAGTTATGACTTATTATACCATATCTTATATATCTTCGTGACAAAAAGGAGACGGAAAGTCACACGACGAACATGACTAGTTAAATTCTAAACTTATGAACAAAGGAATACGCCAAATTATAACGGTTGGTGGGGTAGAGGTTAGGTGACGATCTAAAGTTCGAGGGACTTCTACTTCCGACTTAGTCTATGGAGCGAACATAAGAGATGTCGAGTGACGTGTTCACGACCGATGTACCTTTCACGAATTATTCATAACTTATTAACTTCTCCTTGAGTTATTTGTTGCTAACGAATTAACTAATCGAGGTGGTTATTTAGAACGAAACTTATCTTCGTCTCGGTCACTTATATGAATCTTCCATCGGACCTAGTAACAATGAGACCTCTCACTTTTAGAGGTACTTTCAATTCTGGACCACCCTCTCCCGACCTCTTAACGGGACAGAACTGAGGACGTCCCAGAGACTCTGGGACTCTCGTGTCCACCCACACAAGTCAACGAGTCTACATAGGTTGAGAAACACTGTGGTACCTGACATCGGACGGTCCGAGGATACAGGTACCTTAAGAGGTTCGTTCTTATGACCTAACCCAACGGTAAAGGAAGAGGTCCACTAGAAGGACTGGGTCCCCAACTCGAACCCAGATGACACAACATCCGCTAGAGGACGTAATATCCGACTGAGAAGTGGTTGACTCGGTGGTCCCTTCTATTCTCGTGGCCACACACTAAGTTTAGGGTCGAAGTTATGAAGGGTTCATGAATTTGAACTCATTGGACGAATTGGAGAGGTTCGGGACCGACGAAGTAGAAATTGTACCTTCTGGATGGAGAGTGTCAGTGACACTCAAACTACGTGTATTTCGCAAATCGTGTCACGGACCCGGTAATACTTACACGTAATGTATGAGTAACTAAAATCGACGTCTAACTAGGACTTCTCACCTACCTTTCTCTGTGTTACTCCTTTGAAAATAAGACATAACCATTATGGAAGGTGAAAGTACAAAATGTCGTAACGTGGTAAAATTAGATTACAAGAATTCTCCCTCAATTCTTAATTTCCTCGAATACGTTCATTCACTCACCGTCTCAGTAAACCTCTGACAGTTGAGGATTATACCCAGGGAAGAAGATAGGTGTTGACATATCACCCTAACCGGGTCCCTTCTTTACCACCCAAAATACGTAGAGTGGTAAGGTGTTTACGTATAACTCTTGGATGACGTATGGTCCTCGATACGATCCGTCCTCCTAATGTCCACACTTCATCCGCAGGCTCGAAAGACACATCCCAGATTTTACTTTCACTTTCAGTGACTCAGTACAGGCTAAGACTCTAGGGTACCTAATATGTCAGGTACTTTAAGAGATCCGGTCTTATGACCTCACCCATCGGATAGGGAAGAGGTCCCCTAGAAGGACCGGGTCCTGAACTTGGTCCCAGAGGACTTAACGTCCTTCTAAGAAATCGATAGTCTCTTCGGGTATCCCAGATTTCCCTGTCGGTTTCTTACATTGTCCAGAATGTATGGTGACTTCCATACAAAGGTCCTCGATTCTTATAGTATCTGTCTCGGGGAGTGAATCAGACATCCGTCCCCGAAGGTCCTTTTGAAGAGGTTCTTTCACTGTAAACCACACTCTGTTTTGTCTCAACTTCCACCGTCAAAATAGGGGGTGTCGTCGATCGTAAACTCACCTTCTACCTCTTCTGTCTCAGAGGGACCGACGGACGTCTGGGTCCGAGTCGCCCTGATTCGTCCTCCGTACCTGTAGGACCGACACGGAGGACAATCCGTCTTAGTCCTACAGTCATCGCGTTTCGTTGTGGAGGTGAGTCCCACAGACTCAGGGAGAGAGAGAAAGGGTAAAATGGAGTGACGGAGAACCCTCCTTCTCTTGTTTTTCGGTAACAGAGGGGTGAGACACAAAGTACCCCCTCTTTTCTTCTCCTCCACTGAAGACCTAGAGAATGAACTCTACCTCACAACGGTACCTTTGTTGGTAAGGGGATCCTAACGAACCCGTCCGTCCTTAACTGTCGGTCTCGACCCCTGTAACCGACCTCTCCGGTACCTTTCGGCAGTCTCCACAAAAGCGTATACCGGTGAAGAAGGTGTTAAATCGGGAAAATCATCAGAGGGGACGGTTAGGCGTGAGTGGGAGAGAAGTGTATTTGTGGAGGGAGTCACCATAAGTGAATAGAAAGGTCTAGACTTACTCTTTGTAACCGTTTAGCGAACAGATGTTGTAAAACAGATCCAAACAGAGTAAGTTAGGAGAGTTGTTTGAACACCCAGTAAGTAAGTAAGTAGGTTTTTAGTACATAGGGTTCTTGGTTTATATATGGTCCTCATTGGTCCACCTCGGTCACCAGTTCTTATGTGGACGGTCACGAGGTCTAAGTTCTCTGAGTCCAAGATGGAACCCTAATCCTTCTAGGGGACCTCCTCCTTTAACGTTGGGCGAGATCATAAGAACGGATCTCTTAGGGTACTTATCTTCTTGGACTACCTGATCAGGTACCCCGACGGTTCTCAACGTGTGTTGACTCGTCGATTCGTTCCGTCGATAAAAGTAAGAAACTTACTCCTTTAACTCTGAGCCTTTCTAATTCAATGGATGGAACCCACTGTATAACTCTGTCACTATCTCATTTATTTATTCACCATTCCGAGGTCAGTCTGAACTCTGGTCTGGCTTTTTGTGGTCTTCAGTCACCAGAAACCCAATTAAGTAAACCCTCATGTTTATTTCAACCTTACTATTTGGAACCCGTGCGTTTCGTTTATTACCGATGCGTCCATTTAGTTTGTTAAGTAGTCGTTTAAGGTAAGGAACTTATAGATCGGACAAACTTTGGTTTTAGGTTTGTTCTTGTACTTAAGTTCGGGAGACAGATGAGGATAGAGGGAAAGGTTCGTTCCGAGATTATGAAGGTGTCTTCATATTTTCTTTTTTTTTTTTTTCGAAGTTTACGATGGGATGGGTACCTACCCTTACCATTCGTCCCCAATCCGACTTTAGTACAGACAACGACCTGAGTGTCACTTCCAGACAGATACGTCAGTCGATTTTACCTTTCGTGGTCGAGTCAGAATTCGTACCACCTTTAAACTCCCCTCCCCTTATTACGTTTTGGGTATGAGGTACCACACTACCTTCGTTTTCCACTTTCTAAAACTCACGTCAATGTAGTGTGTCGGTCTTTCTCTTTGGTCTAAACCCCCTAATTACCACTACTACAACAGTGTAATCGAGGAAGAGGTAGTGAGGAGGGTCCTCGCACCTACTCCTTTGATGATCCTTTCGTCACAGTTGATGTTTAACCGTTAACTGTTCTCGTAAACGGTCGTGGACTTGTTGTTCCCATAAACGGTAGACGGACACCACGACGTCGACAACTGGAGATTGTGGGGGACTTACATTAAGTCTCACCTCTCATTCCGTGAGACACGAGGTCCCTTAGACCACCTTGTCCAGAGATCTGTCAATCTACAAGAGTCCCTGACTAAAGTACTAGAGTTGGGAACGTAGAGGAATATATATCTTTTCGTGATCTAGGGAAGTACCACTGTAGTCGAGGACCACTGATCGTCTTTTGGAAAGCATTTCATTCGTGAACTAACGTGACTTAAGGGGGAAGTGGCTTTAGAATATATCACTGGAGGGGGTGACAGAGAAACCTCGTCTCCACGACAGAAGACCCGACGTCAGGAGAAAAACGGGGGTGATTTCGAATTGAACGTCGAGAGTACAACACGCAGTAAATCAACGGTCGTCTGTCGTCGTTCGTCTTAAGACTACCTTAGTCTCCCTTCCGTGAAGACTGGGAGAGAGGGTACATTCTTGTCAAAGTCTCAAATTAGACGACGAAGAACTAACACACAAAAGCCTTTTTAATAAGAGAACGTTATGAAAGGAGTAGACAGTTTACTCACATTATTATAGTCTGAATGTCTCAGACACACTCTCCCTTTGGATGGTGGCCACACTGTACTCTCTTCAGACGGAGTACCTCATTCCATCCTAAACCCTACTTCTAGCGATAAAGGTTCGGAGATTTGTGTGAAGAGGTCTCGGGTCGTAGGAGAAAAAAACCTTTCCTTTTCATCGTTTGTCTACGGAACGAACTTAGTTTCCTTAATTGTTCATTTTCTTTGTGTGATGATTTGGTACTTCAGGATAAGTTTACCTTTCTATGTAGCAACTGAGAGAAGATTTACCCTGTAACACATCGTACTTATGGATAGTAGGTCCACGAGGATCGGAGGTGGTGTAGGATGGTCACGGGACGGACCCCGGATGTTTCCTCATCTTCTACATCCGGGGAGGGTTGACCTCTTGTCGGAGGTTCTATTGTCCGGTCGCCCTACACCACCTTGATTTGATGGGAGGAAAGTCACAGTCTAACTCCACTCTCTACCACACTCTACATCCTTTCCTTAGGAGTTGCTCCGGTCAGCTCCTCTAAGGACCATCTCGGTTGTGACACTACCCCCACACCTAGGACCGGACTTACGGAGGTTTCCGTCTGTTCCTAACCCTTTACGTCAAACAATCTCTCTACGAGGACAATCCCCTTTGTGATTGACTTTGACGGGTGGAACCGGTCCGTGGTATCATTGGTAAGCGTACTCAACAAAATACTGTCCACCAGGACCATCTCTTGTACTTTGAATGTTCGGTGGTGGTTGGTCTTCTTAAACCCTTTCCAGTTTTCCTCTACGGTGAACAAGATGGTTAGAGGGTCTTAAGAGTAGCGGTCTTAGGTAGAACCGACTCGTTACACACCCGGTGGTCTTTTCTGGGACTCAGTCTCACTAACCCGTCTCTATTGGACCTTTGATTAGGGTAGCGGTATTTTGGGTTGTGACCCTCGGTACACCGTCTCGTCGGGAGGACCTAAGGGAATGGAAGGACGAGAGACTACCCGGGGGAGGGGTTATTTCAGAGAAGCAAACAGTCGTACACACAGAGGAGTCTGTTAGGTAAAACTTGTAATCAGTTTTCGGGTGAGAGTCCAGGACCTTCGATTGGGGTGGGGGGCTGGGGGTGAGTGGTAGTGGTGAAAGGACGTTATAAGGGTCTTTCTTTCCTCACCCGAACCTTCTGTCTCTGCCCTCGTTCCGGTCATCTCCCAGTCAAGTCAAGTCAAGTCAAGTCAGTGAGTCAAAAACGCTGGGGTACTTAGTGTCGTACGGTCCGGAGGGACAGGTAGTGGTTAAAGGTCTCAAGTGAGTTTGAGTACAGGTAGCTCAACTACTACGGTAGGTCGGTAGAGTAGGAGACAGCAGGGGAAGAGGAGGACGGAGGTTAGGGAGGGTCATAGTCTCAGAAAAGGTTACTCAGTTGAGAAACGTACTCTACCGGTCTCATGACCTCAAAGTCGAAACCGTAGTAAGGAAGGTTACTTGTGGGTCCCGACTAGAGGAAGTCTTACCTGACCAACCTAGAGGAGCGTCAGGTTCCCTGAGAGTTCTCAGAAGAGGTTGTGGTGTCAAGTTTTNCAGGTTCCCTGAGAGTTCTCAGAAGAGGTTGTGGTGTCAAGTTTTCGTAGTTGAGAAGTCACGAGTCGAAAGAAGTGTCAGGTTGAGAGTGTAGGTATGTACCGGTAACCTTTTTGATATCGGAACTGATCTACCTGGAATCAATCGTTTCATTACAGAGACGAAAAGTTAAACGATAGATCCAACAAGTATTGAAAAGAAGGTTCCTCATTCGTAGAAAATTAAAGTACCGACGTCAGTGGTAGACGTCACTAAAACCTCGGGTTTTTTTATTTCAGACTGTGACAAAGGTGACAAAGGGGTAGATAAAGGGTACTTCACTACCCTGGTCTACGGTACTAGAAACAAAAGACTTACAACT